>VWYH01003353.1:1282340-1421664 GCA_013399365.1 Pampusana beccarii
CCCCGCCCCGGCGGGGCCGTCCGGCGGGAGCTCGGCGGGAAGGGCGGGCGGCGGCCCGGGCCCGGTCGTCCCGAATTGTCTGGCTCGGGGGATTTTACCGAAGTTCGCCCCGCGGGCGGCGGGAAGCGCTGGCGGCGATTCCCGATCCGCCGGCGGCTGCTGCGCCCGCTCTCCCGGCCGGGGCGGTCGCGCCGCGGGACGGTGTTGCCCCAACTTCCACGGTCGGCGGGGCCGTCCGGCGAACCGGTACCCGGTGTCACGGCTCCGTTTGCCGGGGCGGGATGGGGCGGTTTGTGTCCCGCAGCTCGCCGGTTGCGTAACTGAAACCGGGTAAATTTCACGAATGCTGCTGGCGTTTATTGGGTTGCAGTCGGGCACCTCAAATATCCGTGTTTATTTGGCTAATAGTTGTTTTTTCCGCATCCCTGTAGCAAACGTCCTTCCTCGCTTTTAACCCATTTGCACTTCTTACTGGGAAAACCCTTTTGGGAGACCGGGGTTGTGATTCCGACCTCTTCAGCAGGATTTTTGCTCAAAGTGCTTTGGAAGTATCTTTTTTTTTTTTCTTATTGGAAGTCCTATTTTGTTTTTCTTGTTTTTTTATTCTGTCCTTTTCAGCAGGTTTTTTCCTTATAGTGTTTTGGGTTTTTTTTTTTTTTTTTTTTTTTTTTTTCGGTTGTTTCTTGTAATTTAGCAGACGTAGAACCTCCATAGGCATGGCCACCTTTGGTTTGCTTTCTGTCCGTGCCTTGTCCAGCATGAAAGCTCTACAGAAAATGTATATTTTAATTAGTAGCGGTGATTACGAGTGTTGTCAGCTTCATCTTTTATTAATCTCTTTGATGCTCCCAAATTCCTTGGTTCCATCTTTCCTGTGGTCCGGAAAATACCAGGCTTCCTTCTTTTCTCGTTTGCATTGAAGTAAATGATTAATTCCACTGAAGTAGTAAAATATGAACTGGTTAACACACGGGTAAGAAGAGAATGAGCATCTATGTGGACTTCATGGCTCAAATAGTGAAGTTTCACTTCTTCAGCAGATGAAAGTCTTGTTCCCAAAGCACACGTGGGCTTGACTCTTCTTGCCCTTGCTGTGCTAACGTGTGATGACATTTTCCTGCGTAAGGCACAGATTTCAGTATACTCATTCCTGCGAGGCCGTGGCTTTACAGAACCATGCGGATCAGCGCTCCTTGACTTGAAAGGTAATTTGGCCGTGACGCTTGTTACTTAATGCGGCTGTTATCGTGTTTCGTGTTGGAAACTGATTTTTGTGGGCTGTTGAAGTGTGTGCTTGCTGAGGAGACGGGTCTGGAGCAGCGTTTGCCTTTGTGCTGGAGTGCTGTGCACGAGCTGCTGGAGAAAGGACGTTTGTGCCCGGCGCTGGCACGCGCCCGTGCAATGCTGCAGCCTGACGGCTCGCGGAGGGGCCCGCTGGCCGGGGCCGCTCTGTGCCCCGCGGAGCAGCGTCCCCGGGCGGGAGCGCAGAGCCGGCAGCGCGGCACCAGCTCCGGTGCTGTGCTCGTAGTGAGCACCCAGAGCAGCTCCTCACCCTGACTAGGTCTGTGGTGTATTTTCAAGGAGGCAAGATATAAACCATTCATTCCTTAAATTTAAACTCTGCCTGTCAGAAACTTAAATGGGAATAATTTTAAAGTGTGATTCAAGGCAAGTGTTTCACCAGTAGTACAGATGCTGGAGGGGAGAACCCAGGTTGCTTTAGGTTTCTGTTAGTTTAATATTTAAAACCCAAAGGTAAATGGCAGCTAGCAGGTTAGTTGCGTGGAGAAGCACGGCTTTTATTGGGGAGCAACGTGCTCCACCTGCCCATGGTGGTGCAGGGGAAGCGAGCCTCGTGACAGTAAGCAACAGCTCTGCAGACCTGCCGGCTCTCGGAGTTTCCCTCTCCAGCGCTGGTCGAGGCTTCTCGTGCCCAGCAGAAAATCCTCGGCGGTGGGTGAGGGTTTGAAGTGAGGCTGGTGCCAGTCCCCTGCTGCAGGAGGGATTTCCACGTCTTGGAAAACTTGGGTGAGTTTCCTCTTTTCTGGTTTCCTTAGGCAGGATGAAGTTGGGCTCGATGACCGAGCGGCTCTTACCTTCCTGCAGCAGAGGGTTTGTGGCTTTTGTAGTTTATGACGTGTTCTGTGTCTGGACTGAAATGGGAGGACTGATCCTGGGAGGTGCTGCCTTGGCAGCTGTAAGGGGCTCTGAACATGATTGGGGTGGGGGGTCTGCTGTAAATTTTAAAAAGTTCAGGGTTGAATGTGCATAGAAAACTTTTCCTTGTATTTCTGTGCGTTCTCCTGGACAGGTCTGAAACCCAGGGCTGTGAAGCGGAGCAGGACCCGCGTACTTACACGGCAGCCGGTGCGGCAGCTGGGCACTGTTTGTGGTGCCCTCGCTGTTCGGTGCCATGCGGCGGGTGGATTTTACTTCTGTTAGTTCAGGCAGGGCCAGGAGTTGGTGGGGAGTTTCTGCGGCAGCTGGGCTGGGATTGGTGTCCACACCGACCCGAAGGACTCAGAGCTTCAGGTGTGGTGGGATGGTGAGCGGCTGTTTGGGCAACATCCCTCTGGAAAACCAAACAGTCCTGATTTGGTTGTTAAACAGCAAGTATTTACTTCCCTCTGCGGAAGTGTTGCATAACAATTTGTTACTTAAACAAACCTGAGGTTATTGCAGCGTGATGGATGGGGTTTGTACCGCGGTCCTTCCTGACCTGTCTCGGTCCATGTAGTGCCACAGAGGTTTTGCTGAATTTCAGCAGCTGGGATTTCACCAAAGTGTCTGTTGTCAGAGGTGGAAGCAAGCTGCCTCCTGCCGAAGCTTCTGGAGCCACTCGGAGGGCTGTGAGCCAGCAGGACAGGGGCAGAGGGGATGGACTCTGGTCGTTTTTTCCAAACAGCAGGAACTACATGTGTGTGAGAGCAATTCTGTTTAGTACTTTTGGTGTTTTAACTGTTTGACATGCAAGATTCCTGGTGGAAGGCATGGGCCTTGTTTAAAGCTCGAGCTTTTAAATTTCACATCTATTGTTCTTAATGATTTTCCCGAACACTTCATCTCAAAGGGTTTTTAATTTATTTGTGGGGGTTTTTAAAGCTAGGTCTGTAGGAAGGTTTCCTATAGCTATTGTAACTCAGGTTTCATGTATCAGGAAACAGTGGAAGGATTATGTACAAGTAAGTTTAAAATGAATGTTTTTAAAATTTAATCTTTCAAGACTTGGTGCTAACTTTACTAATATGTTTAAATGATCCTTCTCAAACATGCAGTCTTTTAAAGACCTCCTTGGAAAAGTACACAGCAGCAGGGGAAGGGGAAAAGCTCTGTCCAGGCAGCCCTCAGAAAGAGGGAGCTGGAATGTGACCTTCCTTTTCCAGTGTCCCTTCTGTCTCTGCTTCAATAAACCAAATATATCTGCAGGGAGAGAAAACAAACAAACAAAACCCAATGCCAAAAACCCCCCAAAGCTTTCCCTGGAGTGAGCTGAGTGTGTTGCGGAGCCGTGCGGGTTTGTTCGGGTGCGGTGCTTCCAGCAGCTGCTCGTGTCCTAGCTGGTTCCTGCCTTCCTCTTCCAGGCCCTGTTGAGTTGTTTCTTTTTAGTTTTATCCCCTTGCTTTGTGTGTCCTGTGTTCATCTTCTGTGCCTTCCCGCACCCCTTCAGCCCTGTCTTGTGTTGGCCCTGCTTTAAACCCTGTGGGTTTGAAGGCACTGGGGGTCCCCGGGGCAGTCACGGCACCGCAGCTCTTGGCGCATCTTTGCTTCAAGGGGCTTTGTGGTGGTGTTTTGTTTTGGTGGGGTTTTTCCTGCCAGCTTTCCAGGTAGGTTTCCAAACTCAAACTGTTCATAGTTTAAAAAAAAAAAATAAAAATCTGTGGTTGGCAGCTGCCAGTGTGTAGGGTGAGAGTGAGTAATTTCACTAGCCTTAGCCAGTACTTTAGGATATTTGGAAATCTGTTGTAGTCTTGAGGATGTTTGTAGTATTGAAAACTGTGTAGATGGGTGGTTTGTTTTTGCGAGGCTTAACTACCAATATCTGTCTCTCTTTAGTTTCATCGCAGTTGAATTTGATGATGTAGTTTTAGTGAGAACCAAGGGATGAAGGAATCGATGACAGGTCTGAAACCAATGCGTCGCTGGTGACCCTGAGCGATGCTCTAATCGCCGTGTTGCACTTGCCGTATGTAAAAGCGACACAGCCAAAGTCGAGTGTGAGCAGCCCGTGAGGATCCTGCAGGAGGGTGCTGGTGCAGCGCTCCTGAGGGTCGCTTCTGGCCAAGTCCTTTGCGCCTTCCGCATCCAGCCCGGCCCTGTGTGCGCGGCTCGCCGGAGCCGCTCGCGAGGAGCGGGGAGCAGGGGAGCGCGTTTGTTGGCTGGGGACGTAGAGTCCCAAGTGCTGAGCACAGCGATCAGTGTACAGCGAAAGAAAGAAATAGCTAATTGTGTAAACCAGACCTTCAACCAGTGCGTAGGCTTTCATGAAGAATTGTGCTATCAACTCTTCCCCAAAATGCACCAGTTGCAGTTTTACGTAACTGTGTTGTTTAAATTGAATTCAGTTATAAAGTGTCAAGAAACTTCCTGCTATGTGAAAAGGATACAATAACTTACAAGTAGTGCATTATTGGTGGGAAAACCAGCAGGATAATACGCAGCAGCAGAGTTTCAGCTATATTTGTGTTTCTTATAGCCTTAGAATGGTTTGTAGAGCTTGTTATAGCAATGGAGTATCACAAATATTCCAAGAAACTAGGCTAGCTTCAATAATTTACTAAAGGAAAATGGTGTTGTTGATCATCCTTGATACTACTACCATTCCTGTGATGTCCTCATCTTTTCGGTTTTCCTCGTCCCCCTGTTTTCCCCACAGGCAGCAATCCCAGCACGTGCCGCTTTGCCTGTCGTCCTCTCTTGCTCCTCTCTCGTTTTTTCCTTTGCCCGAAGAAGTGACCCTTCCCGTGTGTCCTCGCCCCCTGCTCTGGGTGCCCGCGTTCCCCTGCAGGGACCGCAACACCTTTGCTGGGCCGGCATCTGAGCCGAGCGCTGGCAAAGCGGAACCGGACCTGGTTATCTTGTCTTAGCCACCCTCGATTGATATTTAGAAATTGGCTTTTGTTGAAAAGAGATTTACAGCTGTAGTTGTCCAAATATTTCTAGAAAACAGACCAAGAGCTGTTTGGTTTGTTCATATTGCTACTTGTTGACGGATTGAAAATGCCAGGAACCAAGTTTAACTATGAGGAAAAGCATCCCAGTCATTCAGAAGTTTGGATTAGGGATGATTCTTTGCGTTTAATTCTCCCAGATTGGATTTATCAGTTTTGTCTCTGTCCAGAGGTCAGCACGTGAAAGAACGGAGGACTTCACGGGCCTGTCTCACGCCATGGCCCAGCCCAGGGCCTGCCAGAGCCAAATCAGTGCATGGAAATACCAATATTAATTCTTTTGACTCAGCCTAGATATCTTGATTTCATTTTTGTCTGTCTTCGCATGTCATCCTTAGAGAAGCGAGTTATTGGAAGAACAGCCCCTTGCAAAGGGGAAGAGTTTCAGGAGAGCCAGCAGGGCTGGGAACCGCGAGTGCGAGGGAGGACGGCGCTGGTGCCTTTGCTTTGTGAGTTGCTGTAATCACCACCGAGCTCTCTGAAATTAGGCACAGGTGATTTTTACAGGCTTATTCTTTATGTCGATTTCCGGCATAGAACTGTCTGCAAATCAACGGCTGATCAACACCCGTTCAGCCGTTTCTCTGTTCTCCAGTTACACCTTATATTGATACACTGTGGTAGTTAAATGGTCTATAGATCTAAATTCACCCCCTGGATCACAGAAGATTTAAGAACCAGTTAAAGAAAAAGCAAAGGGTTGTTTGGAGAGCAGGGTTAGGGCACAGACTCACTGTGTGATTTGCTGTTGTGCGCTTTAAAGTTTTATGGCCCGTGTTGCATCCCTTGGGAGGATAAAGTGTAAGGAGCATGAAGAAACCCATAAAATTACGAAGGGTTTATGTGGTATAATTAATATGGAACTTTCTATGAACTTTATAATAGCTTTACTTTCTTAGTTTTGCATGAGTTTCTGGTTTGCTAATGAGCAATCTTGAGGATCGCTAATGGAATTTAAATTTTGGATTTTCATACCGTATTCCAAGATCCATTGTAGGCTGCTATATTTTAGTGTATAGCTTCCTTATTGTAGTTTTCAGATTTGGCTGTGTATGCCTTGGGAAGCAGTTTTTGAGCTGTGGCCAGCTTTGCACTAAAAAAAAACCCCATGTCGATACAGCTTTACTGGCAAATCCTCCTTGTGCAAGTGCAGCTTTGCTTGCAAAAGCACTTTTTATTGACACTGGATGGGTTTGCAGATCACAATGTCATAAGTCGCACCCATAGCAAAAATAATACGAGGGAGAGAGTTCAAGTACAAATCTGGCCTGGATTTGCACAGTAGAATCAAATATTGTGAAATTGCAGCTCCTCTTTGTAACCACAGAGGAGCTTTCAGCTGTAAATGGGTGAGAGATGCTCCCTGTGCCGCCCGCCCGCGTGCGGAGCAGGGCTGGTTCTGGCTCCTCTGGCTGGGCCAGGAGACGCTGCCCGGGGCTGTGGGCACAGCAGGTTGGCTGGAAATGACAGATGAGGCTCAGGCCAAGGGACAACCACTTTTTTTCTTTTTTCCGGTTCCCTGAAGGTGTATGTGTTTTAGCTGGAAGGATTGCAATGATTTGTGCGGAACATAAGTAGCGAAGCAATTGCTGTTTTGGAGGAATGTGAACTCTTGGTAGCCGGTGTGCAGGGGCGGCAGGTCTTGGGGACACTTGGGGACCTGCTGGTGGAGACACGTCCGGAGGAACTGGAGCATGGAGTGCGGTCCGGGGGGGACGTTTCAGCGGCGGGGACGGCTCCAGCACCGCAGCCACCGTGGGCATCGCCCGTGGGCATCGCCTGTGGGCAGCTGTGTGCTCTGAACCCTCCTGGCTGGTTTGCCAACTTTGTCCTTGCCCAAGGTCAAGTCTGGTTTAGGGGTTGTTGAATTGAGGACTCGCTTCCCATGACATGATTGTTGTGTGTTGCCCTGACCACACGGCCAGAGGATTCGACTGAGATAGGTGGCAGTTGCCGTTTCCCACGTTGGGGATTTTTTGGAGTGAAGAAATGTCGTTGCTAAACGCAGAAAAGGAAAGCATCTGTGAAATGCTGTCACACTACAGGATGGTGCAAATGACCTTCCGTTCCTGTTGTAACACAAAGGCGTGAGATGCCAACAACACGAGGTGGAAGGTTTGGAGTCAGCAAGTTCTGATGACTTCTACCAAAACATTTTTAAGGGATCTATTATCCATAGGCACTTTCTGGATTAATAATACTGATAATTGATGACAGTGGAAGAAAGTTAATAAAACGAGCTGAATAATTAGAGGTCTGCCAGCCCTGCAAAATAATAGAATGAGTGATAGAGGACTTGACTGATATGGAGGTAAGGGGAAGTAATACAATTAATGTCAATTAAAATGTGCCCATGGAAAATAAGCTGATGAGATGTAACTGGGGATGTAGTTTGGCTGATAAAAGCAATAATGTGTGCTGTAAAATACTTTGCCTCCTTAATGAATTGAATATAGTGCAATGCAATATTTTGAATGAGAAATGAAAACGGTATAAAATTAGTGTAGGGAATGTTAAGTAGGTACCAGCTAAATCGGCTGGTGGGTCTGAAAATACAGGTGGGGAGGGCCCGCCAGCGCTGTTCTTTGCCCCGGTGGGTCCGTGTCTTTGTGGATCACCCCAAGTGTTTGTGAAGCTTTGAGTGGCTGGAGGGGGTGGGACAGTCACACATGGAGAACATTGACTTGGAAAAAGATGTGGCCAAAAAGCCCTGTAGGGTAACGGTCTGAGATACTCAATGTCAAGCTAGAAATCCTGGAGTGGCGTACAAAAAAATAACAGAGGGATCCTTCCTCCTGATTTCCTTGCCAGCTCCGCAGAGGTCAGCGCTGCCGGGAGGGGGGAGCGCGGCAGCGCCGACGTTCGGTCGGGGCAGCCGGAGAGGGAAGGTCCCGCAGCCGGGAGCGCGCGGGACTCGTGAATTATAGAGCAGCTCACGTTTATCATATACATCGCTGCTTGTCTTGTAAGCTCATCTGCTTTGCTTGCACGAGTGGTTGATTTAACAGCATGTACGTTGTTGAACTTGACACATCCAAGAGTAGAATCAAGCTTTGAAAATCCCGGGGCTGTCGAGCGGCTGGTTTGCGCTTTCCGAGCGGCTGCGGGGCAGGTTCTGGTTTGCTGCAGGTCAGGGGGAAGTTCTGTATTGTACGGAACTGCAGAGCAGTTTTGTCAAGATGCTGGCAGCTGTTTAATGACATAAAATGATTAGATGTATAAAAGGGAAAAGTTAATATCCTTTTTCTGTACACTTCCAAATGGGAAATGGCTACAAATTAATTCTGTAGGGTAGAACGGCAGTGAATAAGTGTGGTTCTTGCACCCCGCTGCCCGGCGTTGTGCGGAGCGTGAGGACAGCGGAGCCGGTGGGCTGGAGGGAACGAGCCCCGGGGCTGTGCTGGAGCTGGGGGTCTCATCCTGCCGCTCCCTCCCCTCCCCTGCCCTGCGGGGTGGGTTTGGTCCCTGAGCACGCAGGTCGTGGCTGCTCCGGTTCTCAAGATGGTGTTGGGGGTGGCAGAGGGACAGAAGTTAATGCTTCTGGGACTTATACAGGCTGCTGTTGGACTTCAGGGTTTTGGGGGTCTCTTTTTTGTTTTTGTTTTGTTTTGGTTTGTTTTTTGTTTTGAAGGGTAGTTGATGCACTTGCTACATTTTTAGCAACAAAAAAGAATAATCATATATTCTTCAGTAGTTCTGCTTTTGAGAGGCCTGGGCATGTGAGGTAGGAAGATTTCCATCCCTCTGCCTCACTCACATGTTGAGGAGCTGCATTCACTTCCTGAGCGGTCCATGGAAGGAAAAGTAACCTGTTTTCAATCAGGTACAGTGCATTTTAGTTTTAAATGAACTAATAGACCTTGAGTTGCATTTCTGCTGCATCTTGGCAAAATTATAGCAGGTACTGGGGCTCTGTGCTTATTTACTTGCAAATGCTGTCAAGTGTGAACTTCATTTACGACTTTCCTGGCAGGTCATAGCGCTATGGTCACAGCTTCTATAACGTTTTGTCGCTATTGCTTGTAAAATTTGTCACTGAGCGGAGTAATAAGCTAAAAGAGGCACAGGTAAGCACACACAGGCTCCTCGTGCACAAATCCATCAAAGCTCCTCTTGAGCTTTGCAACCACAAGGAATTAAACTGTATTTATATTTCTCGAATAAAGGTGCGGTTTGAACAGAAAGCCATATTCTTCTTTGCAATGACAAAGCGCCCGCTCTTTGGCATGTGAACTGGTGGGTTTCCAAGGCTTGCTGGAGCCTGGGTCTCGTGGAAACCGCCTCTTCTCCTGTCTGTACATCACATGTCTCCTTTTCTTTCCAGATGATCATGGGAACAGCAATGGCAGTCATGTAAAAATCTTTTTACCGAAGAAGCTGCTTGAATGTCTACCAAAATGTTCAAGTTTACCGAAAGAGAGGCACCGCTGGAACACTAATGAGGTAGCTAGATCTCTTATTTATTCTTAAATGTACCAGCTTACTTGATGCTTGTGGATTATTTTTTGAGAGCATGCCATGAAAGTTACAGAATATGACTTCCCTGGCTCCAGAACCTGTTGCTTAAACAATGAAGTCCTGTTACATGTCGAAAGTGGGATTTAAACTAGGCTTGAAGGCACATGTGAAGCTGACTACTGGTATAGTAGGAGTCTGTTGCTCGTGTGTATGTCACTCATCTCAAAGAGTCAGACCTTGTGTCATCTTACTGGCGTGCTCCAAAATTGTTTAAAATCAGACAGGTGTTTGGGTACAGTGTTAAACAAATGCTATGTTACTATGTGTAAGGACTTCCGAACAAAACCACAGTGCATGTTCTTTCCTGCCAGACGGGATCTTGAGAAATAACCAGCTCGCACCTGTCTGAGAAATCTTGTTAGGACAGGGAGGCACGAAGAATTGGGTCTTTTGTACTGGAATCCAGTTACTCTGAATGTGGCAATTTGCATATCTCCTGCTAACACATCGTGGTTGGGTTCGCTGATGTGATACACGAGTACTTAAAACACAGGTGTCCGGGCCAAGGTGGAGCTGAAGCACAGGTCAGATAGGTCTGTGATCTTTGCCTTTATTCCTTCAGGGCAGCAAGGCTGGAAGTTGCACCGCAATACCCACAGTGTGGCCGTGGTTTTTAGTAGCGCTGCCTTACTGTACCTTTGCCATGTTGTGGGAATCATTTAATAACAGAAGCAAGCAACTTCGAGAAATTCCTGTAAAACTGCAGTCAGTGTCTGCCTGTTGCAAGCTGGCTGTCCTGGTTCCTCTAATCAGTCATTTCTAACATATAAACGTGTTAACACAAACTCACGAGTTTAACGACTGCAAGTGGCAAGCTGGGTGCAGAATCAAACACTCATCAGCCCATGTGCATTTTTCGAAGTTGGAGTGCTTTATCCCTCAGCCCCGTTATCTGAAAGTTAAAGTCAGGTGTCTGTTTCTGACACACTGAGTGCTGTGACAGAATTAATCGGGTCTTCTGGGGAGTTGCTGGCGTTGGCTCTTTTGTGTAGATGGTTTTGTCTTGGGTCATTTGAATTGAAATGTAAATTTTAGAAAATGTGGGTTGCAATTTATTCTATGATAGCATTTGTACTAACAGGCACGGGGCATGGAGTTACAGCAATTCCAGTGGCTCTGAAAGATGATGTTTTGACAAAGCTGAGAAAGCAAGCTCTCTGCACGGGTTTGTGGCACAAGGAAGCTCCTTCTCGTGACTGGAAGCAGCTTGCTGGTGTTCCGTCTCTTGTCTCCAGTGTTTCTGTTGCCCCTGGTTTAGAGGCTCGTGTACACGCTCACACACTTTCAGCTTCGCTGTGTGGCCTCCCGGGGTACAGAATGTGGCAAACAAAGTTAATCAGATAGCTGGAAATCTTGATTATTCATAAGCGTGATGCAAAGGAGAGAGCGTAGGTGCTTGCAATGTGAATTGGGCTGGAAGAACCATCTTCCATGTGAAGGACGCGTCGGCATTCTGGAGGGGGAGGGTGAGCGCTTTGGATGGTGCCTGTCTTTGCCGTAGGTTTGTCTTGGACTTTAATTCTAGATCAGTTGTTTGCTAATAATCACAAATGATCAGCTGGTAGCTTAAAAAGCTGCAACGAGCCCATTTCTGTCTTACGGAATGTCCAGTTTGTCACACTCGTTTGTGTCTCCGCTCCAGAACCCGGCTGTGGCTCAGCACGGTGGGGACCAGCAGCTGGTTCTGGACGCGGGCTGTTCTGGGCTGGCTCTGCCGGCCTGCGTGCTGTCGGTTGTGGTTTCCCTATTGCATTATTGAAAAGGAAGAGCTTTTCTTGTGGCCAGAGATTTTTGGCCTCATCAGCTCAGAGGAGGGGGAAAAAAAAAAAAAAAGAAAACATGGAAAAAAAAGGCAGAACTTTGTGCCTAGATGAAGTCTTGGAAAATTTGTGATAATTATGGGGGAGGAGGGAGCTCAGCTTACAGATTTTATTTCCCTCCCTGCCCCCAACCTGGAAGTTTAATTCTGTTCACTGTTCTAAAACTTGAATTTTTCTTAAGGTATAATTGAATAATAATGTTGGACTACATTTCAGAGTAATTCCAAAGGGAATATATTTTTTCATCTGAGTATGCAGGTGTTCTGTCTATACTTGTGAAGGCCCGATTTGTATTTTGTACAGCGGTACTGCCAGAGCCCTTGTGTTAATTTCAGAATCGCTGGGACTGCTCGTGGGGTGTTTCATTCACCAATAGGGAGGTTTATTTAAAGACAGAAAAGAAATAAAATGCGTGAAGTAACCGCACGTGTTGATGACGTTGCTGTGTCCCTCGAACCCGTGTGTTCGGACGAGCCCGGGCCGCCTGGTCCCGCCCGGTCCCGCCCGGTCCCCCCCCAAAGCGCGGTGGGAGCTGGGGGTGCAGGACGTGCCCCAGGGAGCACCGTTCACCGTTCACCCGCGGGCTGTCAGCGAACTCCAGACTCCCGCGGGTCCTCGCCGTGGAGAGCAGCGGTGTTTTGGGGTGGGGGTGGGTCCTGGCGGGTCCGGGACCCACTGGGGTTTGTTCTACACCGCAGGCCCCTGCTGAGCACCCTGATCTGCAGAGCGGGGCTGAGTGTCAAATGTGACTCTGGATTGTGTGATGGGGATGGAGAAACCAGATCCTGTGAGAGCTGACTAGGTTGTGGTTGACTTTACAGTTAGTAAAATAATGCTATGAGCAGCAAGAGAAATGGAGCATTTAAAAATGCTTAGAACACGTTATCGAGATGTTTGCTTTCCATTAGATTATGCAGTTTTAACTGAAATGTTTGATGGAAATATATTTCCATATCAAGATGTCATCTTGTCTTAAATCAAGTTTATAGTGGTTTTATATTTCCTAGTGAGGGAAGTGTTCCTTCTAATTTTTTTTTTTTACCAGAGATACAAAATCATAAGTTTAGCCAAGCAATTTAATTACAGATTTACATTTTCTCAGATGCTTGTGGAAGTGTGCCTGAGCTTCTTTCTCCTGCTCTGGGGGAGGATGGAAAGGGGATTTTCATGTGATTTCTCACATTAGGACAAATCAGTTAATTGCCAGAAAATTCTGCACCGCTCGGTGCGTGTGAGGGAGTTAGTTCCTTGCTCCCGGTTTCCCTTGTTTGTTTTGAACCGGTTTGGTGTTGCGTAAGGCACATCCGGTTTGGTGTCAGACTCCCGGTGGCCGGTGCTGCCCGTGGCTCAGCGCGGGGCTGCAGCACCCAGGGCGCCTGTGGGTGCCTCGGCGGCCGGCCCGGTCCCCTGACGAGTGGCTCGTTAACCACTAATCGCTGGGCAGCAGGGGCCTGCTGTGCGGGAGGCGCTGCCTGGTGGCTGCCGGCAGCTCCCGGCGTGGCGCGTGGGGCCCCGCGGTCGCGGTGACCTTGTCTCGCACCGCGCTCGCCGGAGCAGGATTGCGGCTTCCAGCGGAGATGCCTTTCACTAATGGAGTTGGCAGCCGCAGTCATTAATCATCCTTGTAAACACTTGGTGACACAGGACGGGAAAGAAGAAAAAGTTAAACATCCGAAATGTAAAATGCTACCACGGGCTTTTGTTTCCGACAGTATTCTATATTTACGTTCTCTGTTGGGAAAAGCCAAGAAGTTGCACAGTAGAAAAACCCAGTAGTACTTGCTGCACGTGCTTGGGCTTCTCTTGAGGGCACGGCAGAAACGCCCCCTTTTCCAGTGTTTTACACATTGCAGGCTCAGGTATTGCTTGACAGTACGTAAGTAAGTGCAGTTACAAAACTCTGTTTGAACGTTATTTGGCGTAGGAAGAAATTACTTGGTGCTGCACTGGGGACCTTGAGTCGCGTGCTCACAGGCATCTCCGACGTGGTCTCGCGTCTTTGCTTTGCTTGCACGACAGTGACGCTCTCCTCTTCCGCTTGACATCGAGTTATTTCCTGTCTTTTGCTCTAAAGCACAGAGGAGATCTTGAAGGTTTGGAGCATTGCCGGGGGATGTGGGGGCTGCAGATTGATTTGGGGCGTCTGCAGCCTCGGGGGTGGCTGCTTGCTGTGCGCGGGGAGTGACGGTGCCGCAGCCCCGGCACACGCGCGTGCAGCAGCCGCTAACACCGGCCCCTGTGCCACGGGTTTCTTCGTCAAAATACCAAGCGAAGACAGAGCACTACAGCGTACTACTGCTAATGCTTTTTTTTTTCTAACATGCTTCTAAGTGCTTTTTAGAATGAACTCTTATGTTCAAAAACTTCAAAGGCACATTTGTTTTAAGGCTGCCCTGAACAGGATGGTGTATTGTAACACTTCACTACATTGTTGTGTCAGTTCGTGCCTTATTTACCAGAGTAGCTTAACAGATCCATGGGGCTGAGCAAGTGTGTGGGGCCGGCTGCTGCCACCAGCGCAGCCAGAGCGAGGAGGGGATGTCCAGGTCACAGCATCCCCTGTACCTGCGATACACCCGCAAGCTGGCAAAGCTCTCTGGAAAAGCAGCAGCGCTCGTTAGAGTTTCCTGAGGACTGTAAAGTTGTTCAGTGTATTTTGTTTAATGCATCCGTTAAGCTCAAGTTAATTTAGACGTGTTTTGCTCAAGCACCAGAGTCTCCTGAAGCCGGAGCCAGGATGTCCTCTTGGTCTCCATCGGCTCTGCGATCTCTCGAGAGCGAGGAGAATGTTTCGTTTTGACCACTGCCCACGTGGTTGTGGAGTGTCACCTCTTATGGTGGCGTTAGCAAATGCTGTTACTGCAAGTTTTGCTGTGTGCTGTCCCACCTGCCGAGGCTGCGCTGCAGGAGCCGCAGGAGGCGGGCGCAGCGCGTGGTTCCTGCATCGCTCCTCCTGTCCCCGCGGGTGCCCCGAAACTCGTGCTGAGCTGTGCGGGTCAGGGACGGTTTGGGAGCGGGAGGGGGTGATGTTTGCCGGGCCCTGGAGCGTCTGTGGAGCGCAGGCCGTGGCTGGTGGTGCCCGTGCCGTGGCGGCCGTCCCCAGGCAGAGGCGCCTCCAGCCCCTGTGCTGCCCGTCCCCTCAGCCCACAGCAGGGGTGTGAGAAAACCTCTGTTTTTAAAGGAGCAGAAAAAGCCCTGAAATCCGGGGGGGGGGCGTTCCCAGCCTGCCCGGGGCAGAGCCCCAGTCAGGCGTTGGCAGTGTGGGCGGCTCCGCTCCGCCTGTGATGGTGCTTTAAGGCTGAGCAGTGGGCGAGATGGAAATTTCTCTTTATCAGAAGCAGTTCATTATGGGTTTATTTTGTGAAATTAATGAAATTCTGTGCTTTGCTTGATGTACAAGGCAGAAAATCTGCTACTGGCTTTGCTTTTGCAGTTTCTCTGTCACGTTTACATAATTAGTAAATGTTGTGAGCAGGCTCGGTGATTGAGCAGAATTGAAAGGTTCCTGTTCCTGGCAGTTCTGAACAGAAGCAGTAATACCTGCTACGCTGTTCCTGCTCTAAGAGAGAGATTCCTCCTCTTCCGCGTAGGAAAATCTGACTCTTTTTTCCTTCCTTTTTGTTAATGTTAGGACCGATGTAATTGTATAATGATAAGTCTTCAAAAATGGCTGATTTTGCAGTTCTGTGCAGTTAATGTGTTGGAGTCCCAGGACCAGATTGATCCTGCAAAGCACAGCAAACAGGCGAAGTGGTTTGGATCATGTGCTGCCCTCCTGTTTTCTTTTTTTTTTCCCCCAAGTGAATTCAATTGAATGAATTAAATTAACTTTTTTTAACCTTAATGATTGCTAAAGAAAAAAAATTACTTCATAGTTAGTTTTAGCATATTATACACAAAGTATAAAATGCTGCCAGCATTTAACTCGCTGGCTTTCTGACTTTGGTAACCTGTTAGACTACCTCTGTGTATTTTTACAAATGTTGAAACTTTCCATCAATCGGTTTGGAATTGCGGGGCCTGTTTTGAGGGCTCCGGTGGGCGGTGGGTGCCCCCTCCCGAGGGCCGTGTCCGCACCGGGGCGGGACAGGGATGGACCCGCGAGACTCGGCGAGCGTTGATTTAACGAGCGTTCGGCCTGCAGGGACCGCACCGGCTGCCGTGGGTGCCCCTGCACCACGTCTCTCGCTCTCTGGCTTGCCCGGCACTGAGGAGAACGCTCACTGGTCTGTTATGTGAGTTGTACTTTGTACCGCGTTTTACAAGGAAAATGTTACAACAAAGTCAATTTACAAAGTCAATTTAAATGTCTCTCTGCCAGGGACTGGCGTATATAAACACAAATGAATTGATTCGCTTGTCAAATGAATGGAAACTGAGGATATTACGTTTTGTAAGTGGTTGAAATCCTGTCTTCCTAGTCTGATGTTCACCTCTTCCAAGGGTGGCTGTTGCATTTTCAAGAGAACATTCAGGGGATTTAGAGGGAAAAGGAAAACTAGATATGAGGGAAAAATTAGTGCCAACAGAAGTGGAGATTTTATGCAGGGATAGTACTTGAGAAAAGGACCGTGAGTGGAACCAGTTTGTTTTCTGCAGAGTGGTTGCTGGGGCATCGGGAGGACGAGGTGTGCCGGGGAGGGAGTTCTGCAGAGCTGCTCTTGGCAAAGCCGCTGTCACCAGAGGAGCCGGAGGGCCTGGGGGGCTGTGGCAGCGGTTCCGGTGCTGGTGGCCCCTCCGCAGGACCGTGAGGGGGGCCCAGCATCGGGGGCTTCTGGCCGCACCCTCCGCGATAATAGCTCTGGGCTTAATTAGCTGCTGAGTCCCTGCCGATCCCTGTCGGCGCTGGATCCTTTCTAAGTCACTTGGTTTCCAAATCGCTTCCATCCAAAATGAGGTTTTCTTACGAATCTGTAGTGTAAATCGTGATGAAAGGACCAGCTTCAGTACATGGGTGAAATAACAGCAGAAAAGCTGACTTTTTGTTGCAGTTCACAAAAATTGGAGTTGATACCTGTTGGAAATAATGGCAAGAACCGAGTTTTAACTCCAACATGTGGCAGTAACTTCAGCAAGAGCATTTGCCAGACACTGCCAGTGAGTGGGAAATTAAAAATACAAACCTTCCTGCTTTCTCCAGCGGGTCCTTGACGGTGGCCCACGTAAAGCAGGAGCGATACAGAAAGATGCGATGTGTTCTCTGGAAAAACGTACGCACACATTAGATCCTTGCACTACACGTCAGCTTTGAATATGGTGATTTTCTGTCAGTGGTGACTTCTTTGCTATATGAAGACACAACTCGGTTTTGTGGGTGGGTTTGTTTGTTGGTTTCAAGCTCGAAGCTGTTTTGGTGCAGCTGAAAAGCTGCGGAGAGCGAGGGCCCTGCCAGGCTGTGCTGTCCGCGGTGGGGTCTAACTCATCTGATGTAGATGTGACACTCTGCATAAATTCAGTATAGATAATGGACTGCATCTTGCTTGGAAATGAGTACCAAAGAGGTTTTTATAGCTTCTGTGTAATTGAAATTCCAGGAGGAGAGGCCTTTGTCGTAGTAACCACATTTGAATTACGGTTTTATTGTAGCATTACAGGCGTACGTTATGATGTCAGGAGTTTGGTGTGCGTGTGTCAATAATTGCTGTACTTCTAGTTACAAAGAGTAAAGCAAACTCCTTTCCAGGAGTCTGTAGGGCCGCGAGCGCAGGGGACGGAAGGGTCGCAGGGCCGGCTGCGCTCAGCCGAGCTCGATGTGCGCTGTCCCGGCTCGTTCGGTGTGACCGGCAGCGGTGCCGCGGTGCGGGAACGGCCGGGCCCGCGGGAGCTGACCGAGGCGGTTGCAGGGCAGGCGGTGGTGGTGGAGCGTCCCGGCGCTGGTGGCGGTGGCTGTGCCGCGGTGGCTGTGCCGCGGTGGCACCGGGCTGGGGCAGGCGCCGGGGCGGTCGCGGGAGCTTTGCCGCGGGGCCGTGGAGGGTGTCGCTTGTACTCACTGCAGCTCCTTTGTTTTGCAGAGATCTTGATGCAGACGCCCTTTTGGATTTCTTTTTAATAATGTGTGACCCTTCACCTTTGATCCCTTGACCTGCATTACTTTGGTAACCATTTCATTTTTTAAATTTCATTTCACTTTTAATTTTGGTGTGCAAGCTGTAACATTTCATCGTTTTAAACTGTAGCGTTCTTTGACCTCCCCAAATGTCTATTTTTTTCATATAAAGATATGTAATGTTGGCTTTTCTTGAATAAAAATTACTTCAGTTGTTAAAAAAAAGTATGTAATTTTCATTGGTTTTTGCTTCTTTTAAGTTTAACTGTGTGGTTTTTGTATAGCACATTACTTTTTTTGACCTGTGTTCTCCCAGTACTTAATCTGATTTATTTTGCTATTTCTGTACACCTTTGGTCTTAATTTTCATTTCTCCACAGTTCTTTTGGTCAGTAAAACATACACTGTTTTGTATTTCCCCCTTCACCTCTGGTCACGTTTTGATAGCTCAAAGTAATCATGGGAGCATTTAAGATACTCTTATGGATAAAAAATATACTTTATTGTTAACATTTTATTAATTGTCCTGAGATCACTTTTCCCAGCCATCAACTTAAAAGCAATAGCTGTTTTAATAAAAGATCAGACTTTAGACCAAAATGAAAATCTCAGTCGAAACTCAATTTACGTTTATTTTTGTGTCATCATTGAAAGCAAAAGGAGATTATCGCTGCTTTGCGATGTGCTTTAGGCAGGGGTTGCTCAGGCTGCAGGGTGTTGTGTACAGGGGCAGCAAAGCCCCAGCGTTTGGTAGGTTTCTTCCCATTTTTCTGTTAGAAGGGTACCAGCGTATAAGACAGATCTTGGCCAGATTCTAATTTTGTTTTGAGAATGGTCGTATGAAATCCAGTGAACACGGCCCACTGAAGCACAGATTATTTTTTAAGTGTCTCATTATTTTACTCTTGAACATTTAATGCTGAAGTTTTAATTGCACACAGATGAAGCTGCTAAATGAGCACTGAAATGGATTTAGGTCTTCTCTGAGCCTTGTTGGTGCTTATAAAACTTGATATTGTTCATTAGAACTGCAGGTTACAATTGTAGAGAGCTGTTGGCAGACTGCAGCGGGCTCAGCGGCCGCGGGCAGGAGCGGAAGAGCCCTGGGCAGGGACAGGAACTGTTCTCACTTTGCAAGCAGTAAATACGAGTCAGGAGAGCGGGTTCGCTATCGCGGCGATAGGTGCTGCTCACCGAGCTCCTGCTGCCGCGCGACTGGACGGCACCGGGTGAAACCAGCAACAACGCCCCGGTTATGGCCAGGGATGATGGAACTGAATTCGTTTAACTGAACCAGAACTAAAATACGCGTTTTCTTCAAACAATCAAAGAACTACACAAGTGCTGCAAAATGTTGGCAAAACAAAATGTTTGTCTATTTAAATATTGAGAGAATACTGAGAGATTTGTTCCTGCTTATGAGGGTTTTCTATTATTCAAAGCCAGAATATTGATAACATCCACTCCTGAAACAAGTCTTAATTTTGAAATTCATGCGTTATCTTCTGCTGGATGCTTTTATATGCTAACCTTAACATAAGGCTAAATGACTGAAATGAAATACTTGGCACATCTATTAGATTTAGAACACTGCACGTCTTGCAGTTCAGGTGATGCAGCCTGTGTAGGATTAACCTAATCTGCTTTATTCAACCTAATAGACATACTTGTGTATCAATCATCTGCATGTGCTGTTCATTTAATAAAATGTACATAGGCAACAGACAAATTGCCCACTTCAGTCTGGACTACTTTGAAAAACAGATCTATTAGTCAGCACAAGCAAACATTGGTTTTTCTATTAATAGTAAAACTCATCCAAACACGCAAGATGAAAAAGTGTGCAGGACAGACTTTTTTTTTTCCCCCCGCAAAGTCTGTACCTGAGAAAACACAGATTTCTGTACAGAAACAGTCTGTACACAGCCACCGTGTGGAATGGGCAGCCGACCCCTGCTAACGTGTCCCGGGGCTGTGGCTGCCGCGGTGCCGGGGGGGCAGCTCCGGTTCGGGGGAGCCGAGCGGTGCCGGGGGGGCAGCTCCGGTTCGGGGGTCCCTACCTGGGGCTGCTTGGGGAGTTTCTGCTCGGGGCTGGGGCTGAACTTCCCAGGCTTCTCGCCCCGCTTGCTGCTCTGTGTGCGTATTGTTTTGCAAAGTCCTTCAATAATTTAATTATTGCTATTGCTTCCATCTTTACATTTTCAACGTGCATTAAGGTCTTTGGCTGAAGGGAGAGGTGGCGCCGGTGGGCAGCCTTCCATGACTCGCTCTTGTGCTTCTGCTTTGACTCTGCTTACAGAAGTAGCCGCTCCTGTAGCGGTGGAAACCCCACGTTTGGCTTTCTGTCCGTGCTAGAGCCGGGGTCCTCTGCCTTTCCTCGCTCTTAGCTGCAGACCTCGGGTGAGAAAATGTTCGGTGATAAAAATGTGTTTTTATTTCTCCTTCAGGTTGGGCTTGTCTGCTTTTCAGCTCTTCTAGACATTGGAAATTGCCGTTTGTGTTTATGTTCTCTGGATTCCCTCCCACAAGACAGAAGTGAATTCAGCCTGGATTGTTGGGGAGAGCCTTGGCTGGGAATAAGGATAATTGCAGTCTCTGGCTGTGCCACACATTTACTGATGATTTCTTTTAAGTTATTCACCTGCGCTGTATCTGTTTCCTCAGCTGTAAAATATGGGTAATTACCTCCTTTGTAAAATGTTATGGGGTCTGTTGGTAATTATATGAATGAAGCACTAATTACAGTGATTATTACTTGGACCTAGCCTAGATCTGGGTGATGTTCCTGTTGTGATGAACACATGAAACAAATCCTACAACTTGCTGTTCTCCACTCTCTGTGAGGACGGGAGGGAAGGTGCCACGGCACAGTGTGAGTTCCTGACGGGAGCACCGTGCTCTGTCACCTCCCGTCCGCCCTGGTGCTCGGGGCAGGCTGGTGGGCTCAGGAGAGGCTGAGAAACCACCAGTTCTGCGGTCGGAGCCGTGTGTAATTTCATAACGAGGATTTATGCTCTGGCATTCGCTTTTCCTCTTGGAGAAGCGTGGAATAAAGCTGACTGGGAATGGTGCTCTTCAGGACAGCGGCTGGGCTGGTGCCAACCCACGTGCCACTTCGTGGCCTCGGTTCCTTCGAGGTCTGACCTTGGCACAGGGAAAGGTGTCCTCTCCGCTCTTGAGATTATTTCCCCTCCTATAAAAGACTACAGATTGCATTTATTATCAAGCACTTCATTTGCCTTTCTCTTCTCCATTTATTTAGGATGCATTTTCTTTGTAGCTGGGAATAGCTGTACTATCCACTAAGCGAGGCTGGGTAGTGGAGGAAGAATTGATGTTCTTTAAGGTAGGAATGGAGTGTTCTCATCCAGAAAACACTGCTGCTGCTGCCGCCTGGATGATGCTGTAGTTTCTGACAGTAGTAATAGTGAGTAATGTCTTATATCCGTTAACGATGAGAGGCTCCTACCCAACACCAGCCTTCCCCAGACACACAGCGTGTGGCGCGGAACAGCAGAAGTCATGGTGTTGGTTTGTGTGGCTGCAGCTCCCGCCTGCTCTGCTCTGCCCCCCGTGCCCTCCATGCCCCCCAGCCTGGGCGGCCCCCGGCACAGCCGTGGGCTCGGTCCTGACCCCAGAGCCCGGTCCCGAGCCAGAGCCGATGTGCTGAGCAGCTCTGCCGTTCCTGTAGTTTCGTGAACACAGGGAATTTAACTGTCAAGAGGAGGGTTCAGTTACTGTCTGGTATGATAATATGGAAAGGATTTCCAGCAAGAGAAAGGAAATTTTTACTTGCAGTTTGGCACTTGGATTTTCCGAACTACATGCTCATCTCTGACAGCTTATTTCCGATTGTCTCTACGCAGTGAAATCAGTCTGAAGTCCTCGTAGTATTTCAGTTGTTGGCAATGCCAAGTCCATCTAATGCAGCTTATTGGGTTGTTGTTCTGTTTGGGGATAACTACAGGGGATGAACGGTTCCAAGCAGTTTTTTTCAAGGCTTCTAGGTTTAAAACTTTTGAAATGGTAACTGAAAATCCACCAGATACTTGTGTTTCTTTTCAAGTTGGAGCGCTTTCCCCCGGCACGCTGTGCAGCTGCTGGGGCGCGGGGCCCGGCTCGGTGCTGCCCGAGCCCTGGCAAACGGCACCGGCCACGTTTGCAGCTCTGCTCTGGGCTCCAGAAGCCACCCGCCGTGGTCGTGACCCAGTGCTCGTGCTCCAGTGAGGGGCAGCGATTCCAGGCAAGTCTAAACAGTCGCCTTGGAAAGGCTGGGCCAGGGGACCCTGGGAGTCCCTTCCCGCCCGGGATTCTGAGAGTCTGGGATTACCCAGAAATGAGTGTTGGAAAGAACTGACCTTGATAGGTGGAGGAAAAAGTTAAACAAGGGAATATCTGCCTTTCCACCATCACTTTTACCTCGCTTTAAATCGTCTAAAATATCAGATAGTTGTCTGTGCGTGTGTCTGTGCACTTCACCTAATATTCATATGAGATTAAAAAAAGAAAAATAATGAATTATTTGGGAAGCAAAAAACCTGTTTCATTCCTACAGAAGCATCATCCATTAAGATTAATTAATTTGCTGTGAGATGCTTCAAAAGTGAATAATACCATATAAATATTCTTATTGCATGATGCACAAGTGAACTGATCTGTGTGCACTCTGCAAGTCTTGTATGGCGAGGTGCAGTAAATTTCTACATAATCTAAAGGATAATCAATAGTTCAGTTTCAGGATTTATTCAACCCTAATTTTACGGTGTCCTTGCAAAAAGCGGGAAGGTGTATGATATCTATGGGATTTCTGTATCTCAATACCACTCTGAATGCTGTAAATCAACAGTGTAAGTAACATAGGAACTTACAATTGAAATGTTTGGTGAGGTAATAATTATGAACTCTCTGAAGTCTTCCTTCTCTCAGAAATTAGTGAGCTTTCTGCTTTTCGTTACAGTGGCAAAGTGTTGCACAAAACCACTGTAGCTTAGGATAAAAATGCTTTCAAGTATCTGAATTAGAATGTGGCATTGCCACAAAACCAGAAGTATTAAAGCTCAAGTGATTCCAAAATGATGTGCTGCTACATGGAGAGCGGTCCGGTTCTGAGCAGGTTTTTGAGCATTAGCGCACCCCGTTTGGTGGCAGCTGTGAACCCCGGTGAGGCGCTGGAGGTGCCGCTGCTGTTTGCCAGCGGTTGCCGCGGGGAATCGGCAGCGGGAGCCGGTGGGGCCGCTCGGAGCCGCCGGCACAGGAGGAGCAGGATCTGCTCCGCGCACCCCGCTTCTAGCTGCCCCCGCCTCTGTACGGACGCGGAATCCCCACAGGAGGGTGCTGTGAAGGCATTTAATGTGCAGATTTTGCAGGGAAGATCCGAGTTTTGAGGAAACGGCGATTGCAGGGAAGCCAAAGCTGCGTGGCAAGGACAGTGCGTGCGTAGTGCCAAAGGACGGCGCGGCCGTGGTGGTGCTGCTGTGGCAAAGCGGCCGTGGCAGTGGGGCTGTGGTGATGCCGCCGCGCCGGCGGCTCCTGCACGGTGTGACCGCGGACAGAATGGCGCCGTGGGGTGGGCAAGTGGGGACCCGCAAAGCGTCCCGGGGCTCGGCGTGGGCACTGGGACCCTTCACAAATGTCACCCGTGGCCAACAGGACATCTGGCTGCTCGCCCATGAGCCTCGGAGCCTCTTGTCTGCTTCCCTGTCTGTATAGAGAGGATTTAATACACATCAGCTGCAAAATCCTTCTGGTTGCAAGTAGAATCTCTTTTGTCCTAAAATACTTTGTAAGTTAGACCATTTCATTCAGCAAAACAGAAAAATAACAGAGAAAGCTCTCTTTAGTTCTTAACTGTAAAACTTTTCTTTCAAATATTTTAGATAAAAGAGGTTATTCTTTTTGTATAGTACGCACTCGTGCCAGAATGGTTTTATTTTACAAGGCCAGTTAAATAGCGTTTCCCAGATGCTGCTTTCCTCATCTGGGTGCTGCTTCCCACCGCAGTGGTCACCGAAAAGCTGACAAACGGGGGCCCGAGGGAGCTGCCGGCCCCGCTCCCGTTCCCCCGCCCGCTTCCTTCGCAGGCTTCTCACTTTTTAATAACTTTTTAAGCTGAGGATTATAACTAAAATAGACTTATCTTTGACGTGACCTCTAAAACATGGAGTGATGGGGGAGGATTAAATCTAATTCTGTTACGCAGAATATGGATGCTCCGATTCTTTTAATGGCAATAAGATAAACTGATAGGGCTGTGTTGCTGTGGGTTTTTTTAAATCCGCTGGTCACTCAGTAAGAACACGTCACTCCAGCTTGGCGACCGGGACCTGCGGTCTGTGCCAGTGCGGGGCTGGATGGACCCCGCGCGGTGTCACCGGCGGCTTTGGCGCTCGGCGGCAGTGGTGTCACCCCAGCCTTCGGCCGAGAGGGACCGCGGCGATGCTGGCCCAGGGAACACCAGCGTCGGAGCTTTGCCTGTTACCGGCGCGGTGAACCCGAGTCGTTCTCCTATCCGTGTGCGTGTTCAGTTTGCTGTAGGATATTGCAAATAGACTCAGATTTCGGCTTTGTAAAGCGAGACTTTCTGCTTCCCACCGGAATTCCGGCCTAGCATAACCAGCTGTAGTTTTGGTAGTTTTCGGTTGCCGAGCAGCTTCTGTTTGGATGTCAGGAAATCCGAGTGTGAATTCAGGCAGCTGTGTCGTGGGCGTCCCCTCGGTGACCCCCGACTGCTGCCACTTCAAACAGCTGCCATTGAACACGGCCAGTGACGCCCTTATGTGTTCTATAGGATCTTTTCCTCCTACCATCTCAAATGAAAAATAAACAAAGGAGCTTAAGCACACAATGTGCTAAATAGGCTAATAAGCTGTGAAAATATTTTATGGGGAAATCTGGGGCAAGAGCTGTCTGCTGCAGCCAGCCTATTAGACTTGGCAATAGAAAGGCTTTGAGAGAGATAATTGAAAGATTTTTTTCAAATGTATGTGTGTTTTGGTTTTTTTTTTCCCCCCCTCTTTCTGAGGAGTTTTAAGAAATCTCTCCCTCCTTAAATTGATTACCTCTACGCATTGGAATGCCTTGGCTCTAAGTACCCACTAAGCTGCTCCTCTGCTGATTTGACTTTGCCTTTCTGTTAAATGTAAAACAGTTTTTAATCTTCTCATTTAGATGTTTTAATAGAAAGTAAATGTTTGACTTGCTTTGCTGTGGCATCCCAATCTTTAATCCACGGAGCGCTGATCATGGAACGCAAACGTGCTTTTGTCTCGGGCGGGCGCCCCAGCAGCCACAGCAGTTGAGCAGCAGCGCGGCCTCGCTGGGAATCGCCCCGCGTGTGGGGTGTTTGGGGGCAGAGGAGCAGGGCAGCCTTGGGGAGGGGCCGGTGGTTGTGTGTGGAACGCCCGGGCTCCCCTGCCCTGAGTCAGAGCTGGCGCTGAGCTGCTCGTGTCAGGAAGAGCAGGAAATCGTCCTGGACGGACGTGTCGGTGATGGCCTCTCCGGAATGTGGCAGAGACAGCGGTGAGAGCCCGGTCTCGGGTGGTTTCTGGCTCTGGGGAATGGGGAACATTTGTAAACGTGCTGTGTGTTGTTTATGATTACCGCCTGCGAGTTCAATCACAGCTTTTCCTGGAGGTTTACGTTTGGAGATTATATACCTGTTCTCCCGGCGTTGGAGCTGTCTGTGCTCTGGTAAATGGGAGCGGAACAGTGTGCTTGCGAAGGCTGAAGAGCGGGCCAGGGTCAGGTTTGGTGGCTGTTACCCCAGCGGGGCTTTCCGCTCTTCTCTAGCCACTTGGTTAATTTATTTATGCTTAAATTTGATTTTGTTTTTCTTAAAAGGCAGTTGTGGCTCCAAGACACAAATACTGCTGGCAAATTAACAGGCCAAATTCAGAATTCCTCAAGCAGGGAAAGCACAGAGTGATAATGGATGGAAACCATCTCTGGTGCAAAAGCAGCTGCTCCTGCCAACTTGGTGGTGAGGGCAGAAACAGCCACTGTTTTTCCCTTCTGATGCATTATCTGCCTCCAGTAAAACAGTGTTTTCTCAGGCTGAAAACGCAGTGAGTCCTGGAAGAGCGGGCGCGCTGCCCACGCCTGCCCTGCGCGTGCCCTCCAGCCCGTGCTGTTGCGGGAGGTGCTGCTCGGCAGCTGGCTCCGCACACACCATCTCTGCTGTTTTAAAGATAGCTGCGCTAGTACAGGTGCGTCTGGATAAATAAAGCGCTCTAATTCTCAGGCTGGCGGTGTGACGAGCTGTGGTTCTGGCGGTGCCGGCGCCACGCGTGTCCCGTGGGTCTGGCCGGGGCGGATTCTCCACCCGGTCCCGGTGTCCCCCGGGACAGGGCGCGTGCGGACGCACCCCAGTTCACCCCCCATCGTGCATCAGCTGGGCTGCGCGTGAAGCCGAAGAGAACAAAGCTTTCTGTAACAAAATAAATCTGCTTCAAAATAAAATAGTTTAATCGTCACAGGAGTGAATGTTAGAATTAAGCGCTTTGTTTGGAAAAATGTAAACTCAACATTTCAAGTTTTCTGAGTTCCTGTGCAAGAGATTGCCCAATTCAATGTTATTTCATAGGTGTTTGTTACTGCGCTTTTCTTCCTAGGGAGAAAAGGGAGTTTATTTGTGCCCCTTGCGTGGAGTCGTTGCCCTCGCAGTGTCCCCGTTTCACCCTTCACGTCTGTGGGGGCCGGTCGGGGGGTCCCGGTGCCCGCTCAGCGAGGCTGATGAGCCGCCTTTGGATGTCTGGGAAAGGGAGGCGAGAGCGATAAACCAGACGTTCTGTCCCAGCAGATTCTGCCTAATGATTTGTCTGCAGTGTTTTTGCCAGTAATGGGAAAAAGAAAATCCCCATTTCTTCAGAGACTGAATGCGCCGGGAGGATTGCTGGGGCTTCGACTTGTTTGATCTGAAAAAAAACACCCTGAAATAGCAAATAGCCTGTTGGGTGACAAGGGCATGTGAGGAGCTGGAGCATCTGGGCTGGTCTCATTTCCCACATCAGCCTGCACAGACATAAGTACCTACTTCTTGTTATCCTTGGTGGCTTTGTTTTCTTTCTTAAAGGGAACTGGAGGGAAAGTTTGGATTTTTTTTTTGGCAGCTTTTTGTTACTGCCAGCATAATGGTCAAAAATCCCTTTCTGATCTTAACCGACGGGTCGCTGTCGGCTGCAGCACACGGAGCAGAGGAGCCCAGTTTGGTTTTGGGACAGGTGAGCTGGGGGGGCGGCCCCGGCCCCTCGCGCCTCCTGCGCCATCATGGATGCGCTCGGCTGAGACGCGGAACACGGTCATGGGGTAACACGGGGAGGTTTCTCTCCATGTTTCTCTTGTTTCTTTGGTTTGTGACAGGGACACAAAAAGTTTCATTTTTCAGGATCAGTAGAAAGTGGCAGCATTTTGAGGAAATCCCTTCTGCCGGGAAAGGCGGCCGCTGCGTCCGGCTCCGCCGCTCCTCCCCGGCCACGCCGGACGTGCTGCAGCTCGTTTCACCGGCAGGTTTGGAGCGAGGGCTGCGGCGATGTGCCTACGGAAAATCACATCGCGGGGGGCGTCCCAGCAGCGCCTGGACTTGCTGTTCTCCACGAGATGGGTCGTGAGTGGTTCGCAGCCATCCGCAAGCAAGCAGAGCTGCTCCTTCCTGTGCGCTGGACTTGCAAGTTGGGTTTACAGCACATTAGCTTAAATGTTTAGTTTTTTGTGTTGCCGTCATTCTAATTAAATTAATTCACAGATTCTGCCTGTTTGCCTTTTTTCCTTGACCTTGTTTCTTCTTTGACCAAAGTCCTAATACCCCCGATGGGTTGCAGGCACACGGGGATATGGATCACCAAAATAGTAAAAGTATTATGAAAGCAATCAGCTATAAGTTACCTGCTTGGCATGTTAGAGGCAGCTCCTCCCCCATGCAAGGCCAAGTGACTCTGAATTTATCCCCTGGGATTTGGCGTTAAAACGTGTTTGCTGCCAGCTGACAAAAGAGTCAAGCTTGGATTTATTACACCGGCACCTGCAGTAAAAAATGACAGATGATGAAAATGTATTTAATTATCATTCAGTGCCACATCTCTGTCTGCTCCAGTCTCGCTGCTGCAGCTGTTGGCACACACTTTATTTTAAAGTCAATGTGCTTATCTGGAGAAGAGCCTGATCTCCCCGAGTAGATTGGCCGGGGCACGGGAGCCGTCAGCTGCGCCGGCGCAGCGCTGGTGCTGCCATCCCGGGAACGGGCGGCGGCCCCACCGGGCTGTCCCGCGCCGGCGGAACCGTCACAGTGCACAACCACGTGTGATTAAACAGCCCTGCGGCAATAATTGGCTACAGTTGTTGGGGGGAGACACGTCTGAGAGGCGGCTGCGGTTTGCAGCAAGGTCAGGGGGACGGGACACGCTGCAGCAGAGGCGTTTTCAGTCTCCTTCCCAAACGGGTTAATGCGTTGTCATACAGAGCTGCTCGTGGCACCGGGGAGTGCACCCGTGTGTGCAGAGCTGTCTGTCCAGACATGCACATATCCACAGGTAAACGTGGATAACTGGCTGTGTCACAGGGTGCCCAGGTGCTGCCGGCCCCTCACCCCGGCCCCTGGGCTGCCCCGCCTGCCCAGCTGCGGCCAATGGAGCTGACGAGGCTGCGGGGGCACTGGGACAAGCGCAGTCCCTGCCCGGGCGGGGCTCACTTTGCTGGGGCAGCCCCAGAGCAGCCTGGCAGCCGCTGCCCCGCCCCCCCGCGGCCCCGCCCGAGCCCGTGGGCTGCCTGCAGCGGGGGTTATTTTGGGGCAAGAAAAGGTAATTGAGCAGTGAGCTGGGCTGTGTGTTGGCTGGCGGTGGGGCTGTGGTCTCTGCTGGAGGCTGCCGGTCGCTCCGTGCCCGTGTTGGGGGCGATGTTCCTGACTCCTGGGGAACGGCGGTGTCGTGTCTGTGGAAATTGCCAGGGTAGGAAACGTTTTCCGTTACCGGGAGCACAGGAATGCACCGTGTACGCGAGTGGGTGTGCGATTCCCCGCTGCTGTCTGCAGCCCGCGGTGCTTTCCGCAAAACCCCTCAGAAAATACCCCAGTAAATCCAGGTTTTAACTGGGGCACGTGGGGGAGGATCCTCTGGCCTCCTCCTGCTCGGCCGCACGTCCCTGCGCTGGCTTTTGGCCGCGGAGCAGCTGTGGCCTTTGTGTTTCGTAGGGGGAACAGCAGCTGTTGGGGCTCCGCTGTCGCTCGGTGTTGCCTGTGTTCACTCAGCTGCTTGGGGGAAAGAGGCTTCCCAGGAGAGCCAAGACACCTGGTTCTCAACGGCTTCCTAGTGCTGGCCAAAGCTGGAGCTTTGTCAATGAACTCCAGCAGCTCTGCACCGTGTGGAGGGAACAAGGACCCATGAGTAGAGGTGGTCAGAGGAACTGGCTAGAAACCATCAGAAAAATCTGATTTTTTCGAAAGCTTAAGAGGAAAAACGGAAGTGTTTTGATCTTGCCAAAATGCTTTTGACATTGGAACACTTTCTTTGCTTTTAATAATGTTTTTTAAAAAATATTAAGTTGAAAGCAAACCATAGAAGTGACCTGGAAGAGAAGAATTTTTTTAAACGCCCTTTCACAGAGTATCTTTGCTTTTGTGTGCTGAATAAGGAGACGATTGCTTTTGGGGGAGACCTTGCCTGGCAGGAGTGTCTCACACAGCCAAACTCCAACTTTTTTGGTGTTCCGGGGGTTTCTCCACAGGGCTCCAGCCAGAGGAGCTGGGCCGGCGCGCGGGGCGGCGCTGGGTGGGTGCTGCTCCCCACTGGCCGCCAGAAACCCAAATTCAAAAGTGGAGCAATTGGCTGAGAACGGGGGCTTTTGAAGTTTTCAAAGCTTGCGGCGTTAACGCTCTCGCTCCCTGGGGGCTGCGGGCGCTGGGCATCGCGCTCCTGCCCGAGCGGGGACTTCCAGGGCGGGCGGCGAAACAAAGCGGTTTTTAGTATTCATGAAAAATGCCCGTGACAGCCTTACCCCAAGTAATGAGAAGCCACCTGCAGTTCGGAGCAGTACTTGATAATGCCGTAATTAGATTGGAGATGCAAAAAAGCTCATTAAAATTAAATAACATATTTGTCACTGTTTTAAGAGGTGCAGATTGCCTCGAACCATGCTGGTCTCTTGACCTTGAGTATTTTGGTGTAGTCCTCGCTGTCGGGAGAGCGAAAATAACGCTGGAGCATCGGCGGGTGGTTTCGTGTTGGGGTTTTTGGGCCAAGGTGGCGGGAAGGCCGGGGAGGCCGGCCTGCAGCGGGCAGCGCTGTCCGACGAGCCGCGGGGCTGCGCGGGAGAATCATGCAATACAACGGCTTTGCCTCCTTGTGAGAGCAAATTGCAAATGCAAATATACGCAGGTTGCGAATTTGTGCAATGCAGAGACATGGGCTTCCAAAGGCGTTTGTTTCTGTCTCTTCAGTTTTTGATGAAATACGATAAAAGGTGTTTCAAATCCCCTTCCTCCCTCCTGCCTGAAAAGGAACGTGCAAAGCCATAACAGAGTCTATTAACAAGACTGTAATTTTCCAAAATTAATTTTTAATGACTAATTTGTCTTGTTTTCAGCTGTTTTACACAACACCTATTGTTAAACCCCACTTGTTTCTCCACAATGTCACCGGGAAGGAGAGCAGCCCGTGCAGGTCTGGCTGGAGCATCCTCACCGCTTTGCTCTGCCCGGGGGTTCGGGGAGGGGCGCAGCTCACCCCTTACAGGAGGGATTTCCCTCTTTCCACCCCGAAACGGGGCTGCTCCTCACGCTCGGGTCCCTCCTCCCACTGCCGCCCTTTCCCTCCCGAGACGCCAGCCCGCCGGGGGTTTCTCTTGCAAGAGAGAAGAGAATGAACAGAAAGTGGGTTTTCCTTCCTCCTCCTCACTAGTGAGTAATGACACGTAGGTGTCCTGGAGTGGGAGCGTTTACAGATGCTCCTTTCTCTTCCCTTTGTGGCACTCGCGTTGTGAACCGCGCCGCGTGCCCCGTGTCTGCTCGGCCTGGAGCCTGAATCACCTTTTGAAGTTGGGGTTCTCTTGGTTCGTTTCTTGTTTGGGAGTTGGGGGAGATGAGGGAAAGGCGAGTGTCCCCGTGGCCGGGCAGGAGCGACCCACAGCCCATCGGGTCTGCGGGGGCAGCTCCAGCCTGGCGTCCGCGCCTGACACACGAACTTGGGGCGTTTATAATACTTTTTTCCCTGCTTAGGAATGGTGCTCGAAGGGCTGAGGACGGGGTGCCAGCAGCTTGTGCAGCTGGGCACGCTGCTGGGTTTTGCTTATTGCCAATCATGTCAATGTTTTCTTTTATATTCCTGGCACCAAGTGGGAATTTTTTCAGAGCTTGTTCTGCCAAATGTTGATGAAAGGGCAAAAATTCATTATTAGAGAGAAGTAGCTGATGCTAGGCTGGTGTTCCCCAGGTGGATGAGTAAATATTGGGGAACTTCTGTAGTGAGATTTCTCCTGCAGAACCTCGCTGGCAGCGGAGTCGCCTGCGCGCAGACCTGGCCGCTCCAGCTCTGGCCGGGGGGGCTTCCCGCGCGGGTCCCCGGGGCGGTCGCTCAGACCCACGCGGGTCCCTCAGGGCATCTCTGGCAGCTCCGGAGAAACAGAAAACCCCAAAACCCATTGAGCCTGTGTGGCTGTACTGAAGACTCTGCTGGAAGTGTAAGCCCTGGGTAAACATCCTCAATTTGCTGCCTTCTGAAATGGAGCAGCTTTTAGAGTTTCAAGCCACAATTTGTATTCAAATGAAGGTCATTTGAAAGGTGTAACATAGTAAACAGCCATTATTTCATTTTGATAGTGGTACTAAAATTATAGTGTTGGTTGAATTATTTTAGTGTAGGACCATTACCATCTCCCTAAAACACTTATAGGGTTTTTTATATCAGTGCTGCAGTCCTGAAATTAGAGGAAAATTAAAAATCACACGGCTGTGGTAGGGGAGTGATTTTTTTGCAAGCATGCCTTTGTTTTATCGTGTACGCTCTTTCCCTCGCCCCTCTGCCGGAAGAGCGATGCTCGTCCTGCTGGTCCGGCGCTTCGCGGCCGCCGGTGCCCGTGCGCTGGGGCAGCTCCCCAGGTTTGCTTGGGGTTTTTTCTTCAACAAAAGAAGATACCACAGTATCGCCTGACTTCGGTGCTCTTTGTCAGCGTGCTGTACTTTAAAAATACTGGTGTAGGGGAGTAGATACACACTTAAAATCTCTTCACATTTATTTTCTTTTAGCAATGCACGTAATAAAAGTTGGAGTTAATAGAACGACAGTAATTGCCCCCGGCAGGGCCGCGGTGAGGGTGGCTGGCCGGAGCACGGCAATTACGGCTGCTATTAGGTGGAAGGGCTGATGCTCGACGGGCCACGTGTGAGCAGGGCTGTCAGACGTGAACAAAATTCTGATTGTGAAATTCCTGTAGATTATTGTAGCTGGCTTCATTAACATTTTCACACCTGGCTGGCTACCAAATGAGGAGAAGGGCTTTCTGTACCACTGATTTATAATGCTCCGGGTCTGCTCTGAACCTGGGTCTGCGCCCTCGCCCTGTGCTCAGGTTTGAGTAGAAGGGGTCGTGTGCTTTTCATGGAAGGGCGAGAAGAAATCCCCAGTTGTTCTGTGAGTGTTCTCAGTGAAAACCTTTATTGGTGGTAAGCTGGTTCTCAATAAAAAGGAAAACTCCGCAAATAAAATTCCCCTTAATTTATAATTCCTCACAGCATTTAAGATGTGAAACTTCTCTTTTCTACCTGCATCTTTGGCAAAGTTCAGATTGGGTTTTGATCTGGTTTTCTTTTTTCTTTTTTTAATCTATTATTGCTTAAACACTGGGGGTTTTTAGTTGCATGAGCAGGATGCCAGAGTATATCCACTGGAAAAGAGCATAAACTCTTCAAGCTTGGCAGTTTTGCTGCTTTAACGGTACCAAAGCCCCTGTGGATGGTGCAGCAGCCCTGGACGGTGGTGGCCGAGCAAGGCCAGCGCGTCAGGGTGCGGGGAGGGACGTGCCCCGCGTCCCCTCCCTGGCTTGCTCCTGCCCACGAGTTTGCTGCTGGAGCACCCTGCGACCGCAGCCTGAAAACGTGTTTTCGTGAGGAAACCTGGGGCCCTGCAGCGCGGGGGGGACGGAGCCGTCCCCGGTGGAGGATGCTCCGGTGGGGGAGAACCTGCAGCTGCCCTCGGGGGTGAGCATCGCAACCTCTCCCGTAGTTATTATGGGCAACAGTTTGACTAAGGGAGAATTTAGATTAATAACATTCAGCCCGGAGAAGTAATTTCCTTTGAGAAAGCGATTTACATGCACTCTGCCAAAAAGAGCCGTCACCGTGCGCTCTCGTCGTGTCAGCTCCAATAATGAAGTTGGAAATAACATGGGAGGTTAATAGGTCCTACTTATCTCCTTAGCGCTGGAAAGGAAGATTTACAGCGCAGAGCCTGGTTTGCATATTTCCATTGGCAATGGGGAGGTTTTTCCCAGCCAAGCGAGACGCTGCGGTTTCGGTGTCTGCTCCGCCGTGTGGGACGCGCTGGTGCCACCGGCGCCGCTGGCGGCAGGGACTCGGTGAGGGGCTCGTGCCGCGGTTCCAGCGTGGCTGTTTCGAACCGCTGCGTCTGCTCCGCGCCCGGGCGCTCGTACGGCCCGCGGGGTTTTCCCTGGGGATGCGGGTGTGGGCACCGCGGGGGCCGCCCCGCCAGCTCTGGGGCTGCTGCCGTGTGACCCCATCCCCTGGCACACGGCGCGGGGCTCGAGCTGCTCCCGTGATTAGAAAGAGCGACGACCTCGCCAGCGCTGGCTCTTGGTGGGGCTGGGAACGGCTGCAGCCGCCCCTGCAATTGCACCTTTCCCCTTTTCCTTCGCTGACGCAGGGACGGCAGCGGTGGCACTGGAGCCCTGTCACTTGGAATTACTCTGATTCAGCTCCCGAAGGACTCGTGGCACGTTATGGGCTGTTGCGGGAGCTGTTTCATTTCAAACAGTAAAGCTATCTCTGAGTTACAGGAGTACAAAAAAGCTCTCGGAGTCTTCTGCTGCTTCTCTCCCTCCCTTAGCTTTTTAGAAAATAGCTTTCTGACTGCTCTTCTCTCCCAGCAGATTTATGTTTGGGTCCTCAGCAGGTTGTTGGCCTTTTCCATACTGGGAGTGAAAAAAAACCCCAAAAATCATTCCCTCTTGATAGTTTAAGTCACACAGTGCACTGAAGCCTGCTGAAAAGAATAACTCTAAAAGGGATAGAATTTTTAATAAATGTTCTGTCTAGCACAAACTGTAAAATATTCATTTAAGTTGGTTATTTCACATTACCAAGTAAGTGCAAGAAGAATTAACTTTCTGAACAGCTTAAGGTACAATTCAGCAATAACCTGAGCCATTTAATGAATGAAATATTTAACATAGTTTGCATACACGAAGGGATGGGATAGGGAGTATAACAGATGTAGCTCCAAGTCAGGGAGGAGAAGCAGGAGGAACAAACTGGAGTTTCCATCTTGTTGACCATTTGCCCGGTTTGCAGTTTGTTGAGGTCTCTTGGCTGGTTTTCCAGCCCGTCTGATCCTCCCTTGTAAATGCCTTTTGTCAGATTCAAGTGCTGCCTTCTCACCACTCACTTTCCAGGTCGTTGGTGAATATTCAGCAATAAAGGATGGAGGCTGAAGACAAATATAAAAGGAGTTAGACAGGGAATCCCCATCTGGCTGGGAATGTGGAGCTCCTTGATGTCAAAACTGGCTCTCGAGAACTTTAAATGCTTATACATATATATGTATGTATATATATATTCAATATATAGAACAACAGAGTAATTCTGAATGGCATCTCTTTCTTTGTTAGGTAAGGATTTTAACAGAGGTTTACATTTTAAATAAGTGATGAAATGAGCCCGCTGTTGGTGCCGTGAAGCACGGCCTGGGATGGGCACTTGCGGTCCCCTCCCGGGGCTGGATTTGCGCTGCCCTGAGAGGGGGAGGTGGTTTGGTTGTTTTCATCCCGCTGCCGATGCCGTGACAGCGCCGTAAAGTCAGCGTTACCCTGAAAACCTCCTGCTTTCATAGCAGGCAATTACGTTTGTGTTGGAAATGCTTTGTTTGATTTCTGGAGCCATTCATTATAGGATCAAGGCATCCAATTGGAGCCAATTAGACCTGAGAGCTGCTTTTAAAAAGCTTTTTCCAGACGCCAAGAGCTTGAAGGTTAAACGCAGAGGAGTGAGCATCCAGCCCCGCGGGGAGCGCGTCGGGTCCCCCTCGCTGGGGCGCTGGCTGCACCGCGCTCTGCACCCGCTTGCTATATTTAGTAAGAAATGCATCAGCATCCTTCCTCCTTCCCAGGTTCCCTCTGGGAGCAGAGCCGGTACAGAGCTGTTGCGCTAAAAATAACGCCTGCGCCAGCCCTGGCAGCTTTTTCCCTTCGCTGGCTGAACGCAGACCCGAAGGGCTCCAACCCCTCCCTGGGAGCAGATGGTTGGATTTATGGTTATTTTTATTAAAAAAAAGAAGAGGAAAAAAAAAAAAAAGAAGGCAGAAACCAGCCACTTAAACATGCAAAGACCATGAAACTGCCCGTAGTGCTTAACCTTTGGAAAGCAGTATTAGTGCTCTCAGCCGTCTCCTCTGTCGGGTGAAGCCGGAGCAGCCCCGGCACAGCCGGCAGGGGCGTCCCAGGCCGCCAGCAGCCGAAGGTGACCGGGGATGTGCCGGGAGCCGCGTCCTTCGTTCTGCACCAGCCCTGCGGCAGCTCCTTTCCCAGCAGAAAGAAACGCGGTGAACGCGGGCAGTTGGCTGTCCCGGCGCTGCTCCGATTTGTAGGCAGCTCGCTCACCCCAGCCAGCTCTGCTGCAGGGAACGTGTTTCTGAATTGGCTGCGCGATGGGATCATTTATAATGTTTTGGGTAATAATACCAACAATTTTGAAAGGTCTTTTTATCCCATTGACACCCTAGGTTTTGTTTGAGGTTTATTTGGATTAATTGGGCAGATGTTTGGGGAGGAGAACAAATACCTGCTGGCATTTGATTTTGCTTGTGCAGCTGTGTGATGGAGAGAAATGGCAGCAGAAGACCTCAAACTCCGTTAGATTGTCTCGAGGGATAGCTGTATCCTAGAAATAGAATTTCGGAGCCTCGTCAGCACAGTCAGCAGAGCGGTTTGGGGTGGAGGGACCCAGAGAGGCTTTAATGGACAAGCGGGCACCGCAGTTGGTGTCTCTGAAGGCGGCGTGGCCGGAGCTCTTGGTTTCTGCTGCCGGCTCTGTGGCTCGTAATGAGTAATTAATTTATATTAATATTTGAAGAACACCTTTCTGGCTGCCTCTCGTTGTTCACTCCTGTGTTTGACATTGGTCCTTTTTTTATTTTCCTGGAGCGATCCGAGGTTCTGGACTCTTGCAGCGGACGTGTCTCCGGCCGAAAGCCCCGAGCCTCAGAGGCTCCTGTTCTTGTGGGGTCTTGAGTACTTAAAGAACCGCTTGGGAGGTAAATCAGCGCACCGCACGGCTTCTTCTCAAGTGCTTTTCGCAAACCCTTATTGGCCTCGCCGTGCTCATGTGTGGGGCTGCAAATGCTGTGGTACTCGAGGCTTGATCGGTACAATTTGTCTGTTCACAGGTACAAAAAGTTAAAAATTATTATAGGAATGGTAATATGCGTGGCATTGGTAATTTTTTTAAAGATTAAATGTTTGCACAATGATGCAGGTGCGCTTGTGCAATATTTACAGAGCACCTTGGAGAACTGGGAGAGTCTTCCATAGAAACACTGCAAATGGTATAAAACCATTAAATAATCATTTAAGGTAAAGCAACTCCTGTATTTAGATCTTGAGGAGAAGTTCTTGCAGTCGAGGGCTGGAGGAGAGTGTGTGGAGCAGGAGAGCAGCAGCGTCCAGGACTCTGTTTTACACCGATGGGGGCGTGTGGTTGTGCCCGTCACCGCTGTTCCGGATTTCTGTGCTCCGCGGCTCTCGGTCTGACCGGCATTGTCAGTGAACACAGCTCTTGTCATGATTTAATATGTATCTTTTAAGAAGGATTTTAATTCCCTGTTTGAAATAAGAAAATGCCATAAATCAGAGACAGAATCTTTTAACATTTACAGTTCTAAATGAATTCCTGTTGAGAGTCTCTTAAGCCAGATTTATATCTGATTCTGCATTGAACTGTGTCGTTACGTGGGACTGAAAAACTCTTACAAAATTAGGCATAATGCCGAAACATGCTGAAAAGACAGTTCTGCAGGAATGTGGAACATTATTATGTTAGAGAATATTGGAGTGAGGAATATGCAAGAAAGAGACAATTACCGTGGATATTTTCCTTTTAATGAGCCTTGCACGATGCCGTGTGGAGGGGTTGGCAGCCGTCTGCTCGCAGAAGGCAAATGGCGAAGGTGCTGGTGCGTTCGCGTTCCCTGGCGTCCGGGGAGCTCGAGCGGCAGCCGGGGCGGCCTGATCCGTGGGTATTTTCCAGTAACTGAAGATTGGGCATTATTTAATATCGCTCTGCTTTACTGACTGACCCTCAATCTGCAACTTAAATGGAAGATAAAATCTATCCTAATCCCGTTAGGCACTGGCTGATTCAAGGCCTGGCTTTGCTAAGGGTTGCGGCTGATGGTACTTCAGAGCTGAGCGGTGCGGGACAGCCGCTGCTCAGGGCCGTTGTGTGGAATTATGGTCCTGCTCTTACAAAGACCCATTGCGTGTCTAAGTTTGCTATTTTCTGTGTGTGTTTGGCAGGTGAAATTCCTAAGCAGGTCTCGCTTAACTCTGGCGTCAGTTACCTACCGCTTATTCACTCGATTGTTTTTTTTCTTCTCCTTTTCGTGTGTTTTAGGGAAAAATATTTATGGTCTTAATCCAGTTTCTTCATAGCAGGTTTGGCCATGGAAAGAGAGCATTTATGTTGTCCACGTGCTCCTTTACGAGGTTTAGGAGTGACACAGTAACCGCTTTGAGCTCTGCTCGTGCCAACCTGGAAGAATTGCCTTGGTTTAACTGAGCTGAGCCTTACAAATCGGCACAGCTCAGAGGGCGTTTTCCTTCTAGTAATAAACAATCCCCAGAAACTTCTCAAATTAAAATTTTAATGAAAAGTATAGCAGAGTGGGCTGAAGTCTTACGTGTGCTGGAAGAAGTTCTATGAATGCGTTCTAAATGGGGTTGTGTAAAATAGTTGTTAATTATTAATCATCAGCGGAGAACGTCTGAGTGCGCGGGTTGCAGGGAAGCGGCTGTTAAGTGGGGACGCCACGGGGCACTCGTGGCTGGGCAGATCAGGCTCTCGTCTCCATGAAGTGTCCCGGGGTGTTCAGACGTGGGTGTCGAGCTGCCAGGCTCAGGTCTGGGTGGCGTTGGCTGCACATCTGACCCTTGTTTTTTTCTTGTGCGCTCCTGTCTCTCTGCACAAGTTTCTTTGGGAAGGTGTCCCAGCCTGTTTGAAGCCGTTTTCTGTTGTGCTGAGGCTGCTGTTGCTTTCCTGTTGCTGCCCCGAGCTGCGGTGGGCACGGGCGGCCCCTTCGGCATCGCCAGCGCCTGCGCCGGCTGTCGGAGCTCAGGATTCCGAAATGTCAGCCTATAATGCCTCATTAAGGTGGCAGTTTGAAGACATCATGTACTTTAATTGAAAACCGTAAGAGTAATCTATTCCTTTTTTTTCTGTTAAATTAATAGCATGGACCTTTAGCAGATGGTTGGCAAGATGCTGTTATTAATGAAAACATCCCGCTGCCTGCGGTCCGGCTCGTCGCCGCGCACGGCGTGCAGAAGCAAGATGTACATCTCCCCAACCAAACGTGTTTTCCACTCAGTGGCTTTATTCTCCTGCGGTGCCAATTAGCGCTCCCAGGGCTGCCGTTGTGCCTCTTTTGCAAGATTTAAACTCTGCAGAGGTGTTTGCTGCCGGCCGAGGCGGGGGAAGGAGCTGGCGCAGCCACAGGTCACCTTCTGCTCTCTGGGGAAGCAAGAAGCACTTTGGGCCCCCAGATTTGAGCTCTTTTCATCCGTTAGGGTAACGGACCCAGCGTTAAGCTGTTTAGCGGCATTCCCACGGGTGTCGGTGAGTGCCCCGGCTGCGTGCCAGCAGGCGCAGCGCCAGCGCGGCGAGCTCTGCCCCGCTCCCTTGCGGGCGGGCGGACCTCACTGGGGTGCTCGCTGGTGCCAGGTTTTGGTAACAAATCTTTTGTTTTGGTAACGAACCTTTTGTTCCCCTCTTCGTGCTTCCTCTCCCCTCTCCTCTTGCTTTGCCACATCCCAGAGGGAGAAGCGGCAGCAGCGGAGACTGGGGAAAGCCGGAATATTTATCACTCTCCTACGCAGAGGCTCTAAAACGGCTTCTGCAAAATAAATCTCCTTTAAGACCCTTCTGGAGCAGGGTTTGGCGTATTGCTCCCGGAATAAAGAAAAGCCTTTTCTTGCCCAGGCAGCTAGCTGGGACCCCAGTGGTGGCGGCCTGCGGAGCCACCGCGTCCTGGTGACTTGTGGTTTTGTGTCTGCCAGAAAACAGGCATCTAGAAACCAGCCGTTTGCTGGGGGGGCACAGGCGAAGCAGGGCGTCCTCGCACAGGGGCCGCCAGGCTGGTGCAGAAGGGTGTCTCCAGGGTGAGGGCATCGCCCGGGGCGCGGGACGCTTGGCGAGGGACGGGGCGGGGGGATGCGGGGACGCGGGTGCAGGGGTGTCGGGTGCCAGCAGCAGAGGTTCGGTGCTCGGCAGCCCCCGGTACCGCGGCCCTCCCCGCGCAGGGAGCCCCTCAGCGCGGCGCTGACTGTAAATGATGCAATTAGTGAGCTGCAGATATTGGTAATAAAATCTGGCTTCCAGCTAATTAGATAGAACGTTAGTTGGTGTACCCTTACTCAATTAGAAAAATACATTTTAAATGAAGTTTTAATTTATTTTTGTCTTTAATCGCGTTGCGATGGCAGAGGCAGTGCTTCCAGGTACCTTGTGTCAGACACCGGACGAGGTGACACGGGTCCCCGCTCCTCCCCGCTGTGTTTCTGGACAGTCAGGGCGAGTCCTCCCAAACTGCTGCCCAAGGCCGGGCGGGTTTTTGGCAGAAAATTCATGGTGTGCTTTGGAAAACCAAAGCCACGCGAGTCCAGCCTGAGCAGCTGCTCTGGTGTCTCGGCAAAATGCTTCCCTGGGACCCCCGGCCCTGTCTGCCGCTCGTGCAGTTGTTGGTAAAACCGCAGGAGGGTTTGGGTTTCTTCCCTGCTCAGCCTCAGAGCGTGCAGAGCGGCTTTTTTGCTTTGGAAAGTTGCCAATAGGTAACACTGCAAGACCAAAAAACCACACAAACCTTTACCTGCAAAAGGAAAGAAAATGTTTTGGTTTAAGAGCGTGGGGGGGGAAAGGTTCCAGTGCCCGTCGTCTGTGTGTCCTGTCTGATGTGGCTAAACAGGCTCCACAGCCGATGGCTCTTCAGTGCATTTGAACTAATAATCTTAACAAATGGCGCAATGCAAAGAAAAATAAATGTTCATTCGTATAAAATGTTTTCAGCCCGAGCAACCAAGTCTAAATTGAATCACTGAATTATGTGACCAAGTTTAGGATAAAACATAACTTGTGTGATTTTAATGTTAAGCTATCCAGTTGCAGGGTGCTTGCGTTAGCTGATCAAACGAGGCGTTGCCCTGAGCGAGCAGGGTGGGCAGCAGCTGGGTCTGCACGCCCGCGGCGTCCGGCCGCTCCGGGTCTGACCGCCGGGCCCAGAGACGCTCCCAGGTGGCCTGGGGGGGCCCGGTGCCACCTGCCCTGAGCGGGGCCTCGGGGGGCGATGAGCTGGTTGTGCACGGCCAGCACGCGCCTCCTTTTATTTCCTTTGCTCACTTTATAATTACCCAGCAAAGCCGGGGACAGAGCTGCGGTTTGACCTTGCTGGTGCCACGCCGCCTTTTGTTTGTAATCTCAGGCGAGAAGCAATGGAAAAAGGGTTTGATAGGAGACAAAAGCAAACAATAGCCTCGCTCCAAAGATACAATGAATGGGATGTAATTGAATTTTTTGGTGAAGACATTGATTTGACCCTGTAAGACACACAGAGTGAATCATTAGGGGAATTAACGCACATTAAAATGCAGGGTTTTTTTATCAGAGGGCTTTTATTATGCCTATAGTTTTGTTTTTAATTATTTAATGACTTTGTGTCTCCTAGTGATAAATCTATTTCTTCCCCCTTTTTCAGAAGGAAACAGCGTTGTTGTGACCAGGGGTGCGCGGCCTGAGCAGCTGATGAGCAGCGGCAGTTCGCGAGCAGCCCTGTCGCTGCGCGCCCCGGCCGGTTCCCTGCAAAACCGGCGTTTTCGGTCCAGCACCAGTTCAGGGTCCAGCGCCAGTTCAGGGTCCAGCGCCAGTTCAGGTCCAGCCTGTGCGCAGGAGGTGCCTTTCGCTGCAGACTCTGGCCTGGCCGTGTGTGTGTGAGTGTTCACCGTGAGCATCGCCGAGCGGCACCGAGTCACCCGCCGGGCACTCTGCCCGGCCTGGGGGTGGCAGACCAGAGGTCGTTCTCCCAGAGTCTTGGTGCTTCTGTGGCAACAGAATTCCCAGAAGCATCAAACCGCGAATGTGTTTCTGCTCGCGTGTCCCCTGCCTGGTGCGGGCTGTGCAGCCGCGGCGGCTCTGCCGGCACCGGAGCCACTCGGGCTCCGCATCCCACCTGCAGCCTTTGCGTGTACCTGTCCTTGTGATTTTGAGTGCTCGGGGCACGGAAGGCAGCATGGAGGATTCGCTGTCTCTTTATGTGTTAATTTATAGCGCTGCTGTGAGCTAGATTTTCCTTGTTATCCAAGGTATTTCCTCTGGAGGAGGGAAATCAGGCTGTAATATATCATTAAGCAGAAAGCCTGGGGGAGCTCCTATCCTAGTTGATGCGGATCCTTCTTTTATCCTGTTAGAAGAATTGAATTACGCGTTTTGAGTTGTCTGGAGACCCAGGTCGGAGCTTCCCCGCGGCAGGGCAGGTCTGCCCGGGCAGGTCGGTACCGCGTGCCCGTTTCAGGGTCGCCCGCGTGCCTGTGGTGCCGATTCTTTGCCCAGGTTTGCAGAACGGGCCCAGGCCAGCAGTGTGGAAACAAACCTCCTGCCTCCGAACAAGAGCACGTGGTGCCGCGGCTGCTCCGTCCCCGGCTCGGGGAGCAGGTTCCGAGCGGGCAGGGAAGGGCCAGCGGGAAGGAACAAAGTGACCAAGCCTGGAGTGAGACTCATGCTCATTTACCTGAAATACTCGGGTTTTCTGTGCTGTAGCAGGACATTGATCCAGCCATGAAACCTATGAATTGCTATATTCTCCTTACGGCAACTTGATTTCGTGTAGGAATGGGCAAAATCACATGCTAATCCGAACCCCTCCTAACCTGCCTGGTTTTGCAGGATTCCGAGGGTGAATCAGCTGGATCCGTCTCTGCATCGCAGGGTTTGTTCTGTGAACTCGTCGCAGGGCCCGTGGGCGCTGGGGGTGTGCGGGAGCTGCGGGGGTCCCCGGGCTCCCCTCGCTGTCGGTGCAGGTGACGCAGATTCGTCACGCAGCGAGTCGAGGACGTAACATGGGACGGGTTGGGAATAAAATTCTGCAAATCACAGCACATTTGGTGGCAATACCGTACTTGCCTTTAAAAAAAAAAAAATCCGAGATCTAGTTTCATATTTTTTTAAGAATTTTCATTGCAGAGTGTATCTATTTTTTATGTATATATATACATGAAATCGGCAGTTGGTGCCTACAACTCGCGCCCCGTGTCACGGCTGTGGGTTAACGCTGCACCGGTGGCTCCTGCGATGGGCGATGCCGTTGGGAGCCCGAGGAAACACAGGCCGGGCCCTCCCGCCCCTGCAGCGCGGCCGCTTTAGCACGTGCTGCTGGTGGAGCTGCGGCTCCTGTGGAAGGACAGGTTTGGTGTGTTGTCGGGGAAGGTCGCGAGTGCAGGTGCTGTGCCAGCAACCGGTGTCCTGGAGAGCTGTGCCGGGTATTGCATACGGAATTTCACACAGCAGGTAGCCAGGAATGGGAGAGAGGTGCTTCCAGAGCTCCATGTCACTGCTGCTCCGCTAATCCTTTAAAATGCGGAGCCGGGCTCGGGAAGCGAGGGCTGCAGCGGTGGATTCTGGGAGAATTTATTTGCAGTGTAAACATGTTGGTTAGGAGTCATTAATATGACATTCACACAACTCTAATAAAGTACATAACACGGAGATCTGGCACTGTTGCAATACCCAGAGGACATTAAGTATGAGTCTTAAAACCAAGAGTATTGGAAACAAGATATTTTTACGTCTCGTTTGGGAGTAATATAATTGTATTTTGTGGCTCTAGCAGATGCTTGGGCCAGCTGGTTGGAGAGTGTTGTGGATTTTTTTCGCTTTGGTACTATACAACGGCAACCCTTACATAGAACTGTCTTTAAAAAAGAAAGGTAATTTCCTGGTTGAAAGACCCATTTGTTGTGTGCGCAGCAGCTTCGCGATGGTGCAGACGCTTCTGCTGCAGCAGCTCTGGACGTTCAGCTGCTCGTGGGGTTTGGGGCTAATTTGAGGCAATTGAGCACTCAGAGCAGCTTCCCTGACCTTTCCTCATAGCCTGGCTACTGCGGGTCTCGAGAAGGGAAACTGGCCCCGGCCGGGAGGCAGATTTTGGAAGAGAACCATCAAAAAACCACCTATTTCTGAGTCTGTCGTGTTTCCAGCAGCCTGTGGGCTGCAGCCCGAGGGTCCGCGGCCGCCTGGGCGCCGGGACGTTGCGGCTGTGGGGACAGCGGTGGGGGGCGTCCCCGGCTGTCCCCTCTCCGGGGGTCCCCGTGGGTCTGCACTGACGGAGGGGCCGGGCGGCCGCTCCGCGTCCCTGTTCGTACCAGCACTGTCATCAATTATCTCGGCGGCACCCATAATTTCCTGTGAACAAATCGGTTCTGATCTGGAAGTAATCGCCCGTATCATTCCTGCAAGTGGGAGCGATGACTTATGTTGATGTCACCCACTGGCTTTTTATGGCAACGATTAATAATTCAGTAATTCTCTCTGCAGTGATGCTGTTCTATTTATAAATATTTAATTTAGCTTCCCGTGTCGGTCTTGGTGCACCCTGCCCTTTGCCTCCTGACGTGACGCCAGGCTCTCGGCGGTGCTGAGGCCACCAGAGTTTCCAGCAAACTGTTTGCGCTGGGAAATGTTAATGCCCTTCCTCAGTTGCATGTGTTCGTTGTGTTGTTAAAGTCTGGCTTTGGTGGTGTGAATCTGAGCACTGACCGAGGGTGCTCTCTCAGGCAAAACCTGATTTAAGCTGCAGATCTAACCCGGGGCTGGCAGCTCCTTGTCTCTGTTTTAAAACTTTGCGGTTTCCAACGCAGCCATGCAAATAACTTCTTTTTCTTTCTGCATTTCTCTTTCAGGAAATTGCAGCTTATTTAATAACGTTTGAAAAGCACGAAGAATGGCTAACAACTTCCCCTAAAACAAGGTAACGTTGCTCCTGCTTCAGCACATTGACTCGTTCTCACTGATGACTCGCTAATCAATGCCTTGGCCACCAAGTGAAAACTCTCGGTCACGCTTGATGCCTTGTGACACCAAGCTCTCATTAATTGACTTAATGAGCATTTTATTGAATGAAATCAGATTGATTAAAAATGGAACAGCTGCAGTCTTGACAGGTTAAAGTTTTAACCCGATTGTTCAGGATTTAGTTGTAACCCTTCAGCTGAGCTGGGAAGCCTGTGAGCGAGGTTGCAGGCTGTTTATTTGACAGAGCTCCCTGCAGCCTCCAACTTTAAATAAATAAAGAGGCGCAAAGCCCTCCCCTGTGCTCTGCCCGGATAACATGCAGCCACGGGGATTGTTTGCCTTTTGCTGCTTTTCTTGCTGGGGTTAAGTGTTTGATGGCAAGGAGATCCCAAAAAGCTGCATTAACAGACGTGTTTGCAGTTTATTATTCAGTAAATGTCATGTCTTCTTCGCGCTGCCATAAACGTTTAACTCCTCCACTCCCCAGGGACCCCACAGGGAAGTTTGCGGATGTTTTCCTGACGTTTCTGCCTTGTTCAGGCTCACAGAGTTTCTGGATGTCTCACTAACACAAAAATGACTCTTGCGTTCTAGTGTTGCAGGTTTTTTGTCTTTTTTTCTTTTTCTCCATCTGCCCCTTTCCTGTCGGAAGGGCAGGTTTACTGGAGGGAGCCTGCGGGACCAAGGGGGAAGAGCCTTTCAGTCACCCCGTGTCCCATCGCCAGCCGGTGCCGGGGCGGCCCTGGCGCTGCGCTTGGCGTCGCCTCCGCTGTCGTTAGCAGGGACAGAGATTGCAGTGAGACGCAGGGACCCGGTGTTGAACCTAACAAACAGTGCACGTTAATTCCCTGGGCGTTTGGCAGTGTCTTACTATTTTAAGAGTTTGGTTTGCAAAAAGCAATACATGAAAATAATTTCCTGATTAATATTACCATACCTTCCTCCTGTGTGTTTATGCTTGAAAGAAATAGTGTCCCAGGAGAAGGAAAGTTGTGATGGCTGTTCAAGGACCTTCCGAAATTGTTGATTTAGTTTTTCTTTTTTTTTTTTTTTATTAATATAAAAATTAACTGGAAGGGTTAAATGCTGAGTTCATGCAATTAGGCCTTCCAGTATTGCAGAATTAGTGACATCGATCTGGCGCTGAACTGGAACACTCCAGTTCTTTGTTTGCTGCTGTGGGTGCTGCTAATTTCATCTCAGCAAATTGACAAAGGTGACTTGCCCCGCTGACAGTGGCGATGGGACCCTGAGGTGGCTTCGGTCGCAGGTGGAGGAGGAACCGGCGCTCCGGCGGGGCCGTCGTGGCGGGGCCGTCGTGGCGGGGCCAGAGGAGCTGCGGGAGAACGTTCACAGGGTCTGAAATGGCTTTTCTCTGAAACTTCGTGTTGAATGACTCTAGTTGATAAAATATGCTGATCTAAATAGACCGGAATATTATTACAACAGTCTTTTGAGTGCTCCAGTTTATCAACATAAATTAACAAGTACACCTCACAAGGTGTCGACCTTGATGTTTCCTTGAAATGGTGTTTGGTTCCTTGATAACATGCCAGATAATCCGCAGTGGGTGTTCAGGCCCAGGGTGTTCTGCTCGTGCAGCAAGGCTGGAGCCTCCGACATTTCCGAGGTCAAATGCAAATCATGACAACAAAAAATTACTCGACATTTGTATATCAAGTAGAACTTAATTGATATCTACATTGGAATTTCAATGACAAAGCCGACTTTCTCAGTCCAAAAACCTTCTGCTAGATGAAGATACTTTGCTTATCTGCTTCCAAGTGCCTTATGTAATTGTCAATTTTAGAGTATTTTGAGGAGTGAGGCTCAGGCAACCAAAAAGCCTTGGCCGTGCCCGAAGCTCGAGGTCTGTTTTCCAGCAGGGGGGGAATTCGGACGGGTCTGTGCCCGTACTGCATTGCATTTCCATTTCTGCTCCATGTGCAGCAAGACCAGAGGCTTCTGGGAGGCGTGCAGCAGGTACCGAGCTCTTGTTTCCTTCCTCCAAGGCCCGGAAGGTGAATGTTTCTTGGGAAGTGTTTTGGAAAGCTGATGCCGTGATAAGCCGTCACTCGTACTAATATGCGAAGCGGCTGGGGAAATTCCCAGACGTGGGTTTTTCAGCCCAGAAAGAGCCCAAATGCTGTTTTTAGGCAGTGAGACTTGGCAGTGATTAATATTTCTGCAACTAAAAGCAGTTGGGTGGCAGCCTGCTCCTACAAATCAATAGCGATTTGCATAACGCTGTCAGTATCCATTTGGGGTAATTCGGTGTTACTTCTGCTACCTCCTAGGTTATTTTTAGAATTTTAATTCCCCTCTCCTGGCTGAAGGAAAACAAGCGTGGCTCGTGGTGAGGGCAGCAAGTCCCACTGGTAAATCCCCGTTAAACTGGGGGCTGTGGGGATGGTCCCAGCGGCAGGAGCGGCCCCAGCCCTGTGGGTCGGGGGAGTGCGGGGCCCGTCCCGCTGCGCCAGACGCTGAGCCAGGCCTTGGCTGGGCCCAGCTCCAGGCCTAGGGATGAGCCCAGGTAGAGAGAGGCAGAGGACACGGGTAACCCGGTTTGTTTGGGAAGCAGAGGACACGGGTAACCCGGTTTGCTTTCGTCAGAGCCGGTGCCATGGACGGGGCTGCTCTGCCGTGCGCTCACCCCACCAGTGCTGGTACCGGCTGCTAAAACGGGACACGCAGGTCACATCAGGCTGGTTAGAAATCACTTTTCGTGATTGAAAATCCACTCAAAACTACGTTGTCTTCCTCTGTTACTTTTTTAGCTTTTTTTTCTTTCTGACCCTGGAGTTTTGAAATTTCCCAAGAAATTCAAATAATGTTAAATGTGGGCCCGTGCCTGGGCTGGAGCAGAGTATACCGGTCTGCAATGAGATTTAGAGGGGGCATGGCAGGAAAACCAAACGCAATTATTGTTTCAGAACTGCCCAGGGGATGTGAAGGTGAGCGGAAAGGTGCCATGTCCCAGGAGAGCCATGGGGAGCCCGGCTCTGTGCGCGCTGAGCCCGGCTCTGTGTGCGCTGAGCCCAACTCTGTGCGGTGAGCCCGGCTCTGTGTGCGCTGAGCCTGGCTCTGTGCGGTGCTGCCGCGGCTGGGCTGGGTCCGCGTCCTATGCCCCACCTGACCCCTGTCCGGCCTAAGGAACATATGTTGTCATGGATATCTTTATGGAGGGCTCCTTAAAGATAAGTTGGAATCTCACAGTATATTAATTTTCTGTTAAATAATTAATAGTAAAATTAATTGAATTATTCAATTTTCAGGTAAAAATAGGGTGATAAATATTCATAACTTATTTTATTAAGGGAATTTCCATTTCCTATGTCATTAAAGTGAGATTAACTAAGGTTGGATTTAAATGAAGATTGAAAACAATTGTGCTTTGGAATTAATTTACGGCGTTAGGTCATTGCCTTGCGCGGCGGCTCCCATAGCTCGTACCCTCCAGAGCATCCAGCACCATGAGCCTCACCCACGCCCAGCGTGGAGATCTGGGGTTTTCTGCTCGTGCTGCTGGAAACTCTGTTTATGTGTTTGGGGTCCCGTATGACCTATTTTTCCTTCATCAAAGGCAATGTGTGTGCTGTCAGCTCTTTCTGCCTTGGGATGCTGCTTGACATAATCCCTGCTAAATGTGGCACATCTCTCTTTACACTTTAAAGATTTCATGACTCTCAACACTCTCTTCTCGCTGCTCTCAGTATTTCCTACTCCTTTATTTTTTTTTCCCCTGAAGAGGATAAACAGTACAGAGATGGTTTTAAGAGGCATTGACTCATATAGATTTTTAGTCGCTGTGGTCCAGGGGTGTTGAGACACCAATAATTAATTCCTATAACAGCTCAACTCCTTTGTTTTAATGTGACCCGCTTTGCCAGGCGTTGGCTGGGTGCGGGTTCGGGGATGCCGGCTCCATCACGGGTCCGTGTGGTTTGAGATGCCGGCTCCATCGCGGGTCCGTGCACAGACACCTCCCGTCCTGCCGCCCGCCCTCGCAGGGCTGCAAACACCCCTGCTCCTCTTCGCACAGAGTTGGGAGAGTCCTGCAGCATCACCCTTGGAGAGGCAGAGAGCCCTAGAACACATGGAATGGTCAGGAAAAGCAATTATCTGATAATAAAGCAATTCAGTTATTCAGCAAACTAGTCTGCCTTCAGGAAGGCCTGGTAAGCTTTTCCCATCAATAGATATGGCCAAGGAAAATACTGGGTGTTTGTGTTTGGACAGAGCTGACTTTAAAAATTTGGACAGGCTCTGATTATTTGTAGATGAAACGTCACGGGGCATGAGGGCGCTCAGGGTGTCGGAGGCTGCTCGGTACAAGTGAGTCCCCCCGTGTCCACCAGGTTCAGAGCGCAGAGGAGCCGTCTTTGTCCGGGTAGAGCAGGCAAAAGGTGTAAACGTGTGAGGAGATATTTTGGGCCGGGGCTCCTGATGGCTGGAACCAGACCCACCAGAGCATCCGGCAGTGCCGTGGATTTGCGGCTCACAGCCAGTTTAAAGGCTGCAGAAGGGCCAGGAAATCTGGTATTTGTTCGTACTGTTTTAAACAGCAACAAAATTAAAGACACTGTCACATTTTAAAGGGTTTGCAATTTAATTTATATTCTTGTATGGTAATAAAGAAGCATCTTTTGTCCAGGAGGTGAGATATGCAAAAATAACCTTTAAGATGCTCGTAATTAACCTTTAATGATATTCTCTCATTTTTTCCGATATATCCTCTGCGTCAAAAACAACATACAGAGAGAATGCCTGAGACTGCTTGTTGCATCTTAATGGCCTGCAAATACCAGCCGATTAAAAATAAACTATTTATCAGGATGATTTATTGGCAGAGACGTGGTCCTGGCGCGCCGGGCTGGAGCCAGCACCGCGGCCAGCGGGACACCCGGTCCGGCGGCACGGGCTGCGCTGTGTCCGCAGCCTGGCTGCTTTGCTTTCCGGATGGACACTGTGTAATATTTGTGGCAAATATAGCGTGATTTAAACCGTGCATCGGTGCGTTAGCAAGTGTGTGCTGGAGCTTTGGGGTCGGGAGGGGGATTTCTGTGCCCCGAGGGTGTGAAGAGCAGGCGGGCACCGCGGGGACCGCCGCGCAGGTTGGAAGGATGCAAACGGATTTGTGGAACCAGACACGCTTGTCAGGAGGGAGGAGCTGACTACAGAGCTGATTATTTTTGCTTTTGGTGCTGGAGAACAGTGTGTGTAGGTCATGAGCAGCCGGCTTTTATCTTTTTTTCTTACTGGTCCTGAGAAACAGAGATTTACAAAAATCTGGCAAAGATTCTCCTGGAGTTACACTTGGTTGGCATTCTTGCTACGTGCGCTGTAACAATACTTTAATATAATTAAATTTTAAATTCCATGTAGAATCTGGTGGGTAGGCAGATGTACCGGTATGTTAAACTTTATGTCACTTAAAAATGGTTTTCAAGTACATCAGAGGGAGATCATCCAGCTGTAAAATTATCTGCTTTATGACGCTGCATCGCAGCTTTGGTCTTTTTGTTTTAATTAAAAATGTACCTTAAATCTCACACCCTCACGTATCTCTACCATGCCTTTTTGTTTCCTGTAATTTACTGACAGGACGTAAAACAACACAATTCTTCTGGCGTTTTTTGGTACGGTTTGCAGGGGAAACGTCTGTTAACGGGGATCAGCACTCTCCTGTTTTCCCAGGCTGGCCTGGTGCCGGTTTCCTCCTGTCCGGTCGGGCGCTGTGTGATACCAAAACCTCCTCCTGCGCATCGGGAATGCTTTCTCACTCCGAGACATGAAGTTTTGTTTAAAGATGACTGCAATTACTTGGAAAGCGCTGGTTTTTCTGTCTTCTCCAGTGAGCAGATCCTGGGGCATCTCGTCTGCTCGCTGCTGGGACGCCTGGCGCCTTCACAGAACGAGCAGCAGGATCTGTGGGCTCTGCCCAAGCCGCCGCGCCGTTCCCGCACCGCCGACCTGAGCCGCTGCGCGCCGCTCGACCGGGGTTTCCCAGCCCGATTTAACAGGCGGAGGTGCCGGGGAGCGGGACCGGTGGGTCCCTGGGGTCCCTCCCCTGATCCCACCCCTGCCAGCGCGTGAATGCGGCCCAGGTACTGCTCCGTATTTATTTTCTAATGTCAGTGATGGACTAAATGAAGGTAGGCGAGGCTGTTCCCTCTCACTGTTTCGTTTACAAAACTTTAGTGTGACTAACCACACGTGTCCGTGTTCCGTGTTCGGCTGTCTGGGGGGGTGGCGGGTCTGACAGCCCCGCTCGGCTCCCAGAACGTTGAAAACCAGCAGGTTTTACAGATGCGGTGTTGAGCCGTTTGGGTTTGTCCGTGCTGGCAGCGGTGAAGGGGAGGGAGCAGCGCAGAGCGTGACCTGGGGTGTCAAGGAGCCGTTTGTGCCAACTGAGATGGTCTCAAACTGGGGCAGCACAGAAAAAGGGTTTTCTGTTCTCACGTGTTAGTTCAGGCTAAATTAATCTGGAAATGTAGAATTTAATCTCAACTAAAAATACTGCAAGGTAATTAAATTCAGAAGTAGGATGAGCTGAGAGGGTATAAGAAAAGATAAGCATCAGAATAAGACAATAATTGAGTTTGTGTTGTAAACACATTCCTATCAGAATTTGGGATTTTTATTTTTTTTTTTTAAGCTGCCTCATTAAAAATTTTAAGTTGAAAGTGCTTAAGAGCTTTGGCGTGTTTTGGAGAAGTGGTTGACTGCCTTTATATTTGTTTGTGTACTTTGCAGGATTTTCTATATTTGGGTTTAATTCTCTGTTATCGTCCACTAGTTTATGAATATGTTTGAAGGTGAATAAGGCTTAAAATTGGAAAATGTGTGTTTCCTTGTGAAACCGCTTGTTTTGTGGATTCCTGTAAGCTTTTAATATAATTGTTCTAATAATTGGATCTTTAAAATCGATAAATCAGATTAGTATCATTAAAATACTCAATGTATTAATTCTGAAGTGCGTCACATTAAATAGTGGAGTGGATAAGCTGCTGTTTTTCTGTGCAGCAGCCGTCGCGGCTGGGTCCCTGCGCGGGGGAGTGCTGGCCAGGGCGAGCGGTGTGTTAAGCCATCACTTGAGTAAATGTGTGGAAAGCTGATTTGAGCACTTTTGGCCCCCAAAATGCTGCTGGGGGTGTTTGAGGCCCGCTGTGGTGAGCAGTTTGAGGTTGGTTTTCCTGGTGCTGGCAGCTGCAGCTCTGCGGAGCGCGGTGGATGGGGACGGAGGGCGATGCCGTGCTGCTCTGGTTTGATCCAGAGGCCGACCCGTGTGGACAGGAGCCGCTCCGGAGCGGCCGTGTCTCCTCGCAGCGATCACAGCTGGTTTGGCACCTCTTTGGCGACACCGTGCAATCCACTCCGTCCCGGTGCGGTGTGGCACCCTTCTGATTTTTCCAGAGGTTTGCAGGAAAAATGCAAAAATGTTTCCTTTCCATTTGCTAATAATAATTTACCCCTAATTCTGAAAAATTACTTTACAGATCTTCATATTTCACAGACCATAACTAGATTACTACCTTTTACTGGAATACTTTATGTTAATGAAGACCGATTGGGATTACATAATAGATTTCCTCTAAAGAAGGCATTATGTGGTTATTTTTTACTGTCTGGCATTCTAGTTAATTGCCTTGTCATCATTAATTGATAGGGCTAAACTGATATAAATAAATAGATGATGTTCTCGAGGTCAGTTTGGAAGGCAGGAGGCGTTTGGCACAGGTTGCAGCATGCGGTCCGTGGTGGTCGAAGGGAGCCCGTGTGCCCAGCTCACCCCAGATGTGCCCGTAAAGCCGCTTCCCGCACGGCCGGGGCAGGGGGAGCGCTCGCTGTCCCGCCCCCGGGCAGCGGGCATTGCCCTGGCTGCGTGACGCGGGCTCGGCTTTGGGCCGGGCTCGGCTTTGGGCTGGGCTCAGCCCTGAGCCTCGGCCCTGCAAAGACCTGGTGGTCCTGGCTGGCAAATGCAGCAGCGTTTGCCCGTGTGTGTCACTGACATCTGCCACTGGTAGAGCCATAACCGAAATAACGCCTGCAGAACGAGGCCACCTCAAAAGAGGGGTTTTAAAGTTAATTGGAGCCCCAGGTCCTCGCCAAAATGACCCGTTTCCATGCGTCGATACCGCAGAGCGGCTGGTGGCACGTGGCGAGTTTGGGGACAGGTCGAACGGGGCTCCCCTCGTACACCAACAGATACTGGGGGGATCCGTCTGAAATGAGCTGTAAGAACTAATTCCCAATAAATCAAACGGCATTTGGGAGTAAGGGAGACAAATAAATGAGGGCTAAAGAAATTGATAAAGATCCTCGAGCAATATAGAGATGAATGCCAGTTCATTTAGAATTATATTTAAATGAACAAAGTTGATTTAACTGTCTCTTTACATGCCGTATACTAAGATTTAGGTCTATAGCATGTCATTATATCAAGAAATAATTTGCCAAAAGACTTTTTAGCATTTCATGTGCATTCCACTTAATGACAATTTTCACATTCTAACTTTGGTCCTATACGGTTATGAGGAGGTTTCAATTGCTCGGCATACTGAGGAGTTCATAAAGATTGTTTCTAATTTCTTTTTCAGATCCGGTGCAGAGCTCAGGCCCCCAGCACACGAGTGGCCGCGGGGTTCAGGGGTGCCGGGGTGCCGGGGCGCAGCCGCGGCCCTGGGGTGACCGCGGTGCCGCTTGCGGCTGGCCCGGGAACCCGAACGACGGTGGGGGCAGTGGTCATGTCTGTGTCAAAAGGCTTTTCTTTTTCTTCTTTTTTTTTTTTTTTGATTGTCTCTAAAAACAAGAGACTTGTTAATGGTTGGATTAATCAGGCTGAGTAACCATGGTATGGAAAGATGCTGGATGAATCTTTCGTGGAGTTCACTCTTTGGCAGCAAAACGCAGTGCCATTGAGCATACATGACAGCAGAGTAAATGTTTACTGAGAAGTCAAATCCTGTTATTAGTTGTATTACTATTATTAGTGCTGTTATTGCTGTTCGCTGTTCTCTGGTTGTGTCAGGAACAAGTAGAGAGAGCAAAACCGTGCCGGCTGTCCCAGCGCATCGATAAACGCAGGCTTTGTCCCGGGAGAAGCGGTGCCGGTGGGAGCTGTGGCACGGGGGCCACAGCCGCTGTGTTACAGCCCTCGCTGTTGGGAAGAGGGTTTAGGGCAGACTTGTGTCCTGCCCAAGTCAGCAGAGCTGACTTGCTTGGTTCCATCTCTGCAAACACAAGTATCTGGAGGATGCGTTTTTGCAGCCCTGGCATCGTGATTGCTCCTTAAATAGCCCCAAGAACCTGGTTTCGGGGTAAGATTTGTCATCGGGCTCCCCAGCACACACCAAAAATGTGCCCAGCACTTTTACAGGGCTTAGCAGCTTATATTTCTGTCTTCAGCGCTTATCCTGATCTTACAAACAGCTTTATTTGGCAGCCCCGGACAGTCCTGTGATACGGTACAAAACCCAACTTCGTCCTGGCACACACGTGTTCAGTCCTATTTGTTGGAGCCGTAGGTAATTACTCTCATACTTAATGAATAGCATTACTTTTATTGATTAACACGGAGGCTACATGCTGGAAAGAGGAAGCAAGGATTAAGTTTTATGGCCTACTGCTACTATGAAAAGGAGCATCTAGACACCAGTTAATGTCCCCTTGATGGGATTAGCCATTGCATTAACTGCAACTCTGGATAAAATTGCAGTCTGTTATTTTAGACTTCTTCGATACTGGAGATACAAAATAAATCCACTTTCATCTTAAATGCACGTGACATTTAATTCTAGAAACAAAAAATCCAGTGTATATATGTTTTCTTGTGATTTATATCTCTTCCTACATGGATAAGAAAACTTCTTCTGAAGTCTTCATTTCATTTCTGCAGAGTTCAAAGGTGGCGTGAGTTTCCAAACGAGCTCTGGCGTTGCTCCGCTCGCCGCAGCGATGGCCGCGGCCGTAGGTGGGGACGCGTCGCCGGCTCCTCACCAGACACACCGTGTTGAGCTCTTGCGAGCTTTCTCGCAGCGTGTAACGTGTGTTTTTATTGTAGGAACTGAGCTGCTTTAACTACCCGTCTTGGCAGGGAATTGAGATAAATATCAGATGATAAAATAAAAAATCAATTTTAGAGCCATGGACCTTCTCGAGGAAGGGCTCTGGCTGATCTCATTCCGTTGTCCTGGGAAAAGAGTCGCTTATGGCTTTGCAGGGTTTACAATTCCCTTCCAGCAACTCGAGCTCCCCAGGCAGTAAAACAGAGTTTTCACTAAATGATATGTCTGACATTTTCCAAATCTTGATGTGACAATTTAGAGGGAACTAGTTGCATTGAGCAGCCTTATTAATATTGCGGTAACATGATTAGGGGAACATATCGGTCGTTTAGGCCAAAGGGACTTTAATTTATGAGCACAATGGAGACACAGATGCAAGGCATAAGTTCACCAGCATCACCAAAATATCCTGATCTTGTTTTCTTTTTCCTCCAGCTTTGTATCTGGTCCATATTCACGATAAGATGAACTGGTTTAGATTCTTATTATCCAAGTAAAGGACTTTATATACAAGAAGCAAAACTCCCTCAGAACGGGATGCGGAGCCAGAGGGAGGCGTGTGTTGCGGAACTGGGCACCAAATCCAAAATGATGTTTCTGCAAAACCTTCCCTGGAAATCCCTGCTGTTCCCTGGCGGTTCCAGCGCCCCGGTACCGCCTCTCCCCGTGCTCCTGAGGGAAACTCCAGCTGATCTGGTGGCCCGGCCCAGTGCGGAGCCGGGGCTGAGCATCCTCAGCAGCCCCAGCAGCCGCAGGGGGACTGCGAGTCCGGAAACGGAGCGTGGTGTCTCCTTCCCAGTTGTAGCAGGAACGATTTGGGCAAAAGTAGCTCTTATGCTGCTGTGTCGATTTATGTGAGAGCTGTGGTGGTAAATAACGCGGAGAGGGAGGGAAGCATCTCACATCTCATCAATACTGAAGACAAAAGGCTTTCTGCTCAGCCGTTACTCTGCCGTCCTTTCCCTCCTTCCCCCAGGCCGCAAGCAAGAAACACAAATAGAGATCAGGCAGCTTTTAAATGCCACAGGCTCATAAAAGGGAGGAAATTCAATGTGCTGCCTGCTGCTTGGGTCTGCAAGCAAGCTCCACACCGTGGGGCCAGAAACAACTGCAGCGTCTCTGCTGAGAGCCGTGGCCCGTGTCGTGTCCGGGGTGCCGGGCCGGCAGCTGGCGGCCAGGACGGTCCCGGCACCCCGGCCTGGCGGGTTTGGGGCGTTCCGTGGGTTGGAGGATGGGGAGCGGCAGCCGTGGTGGTGGCAAAGGTTTGTGGTTGGTGTTCCCAGCCCAGATATGGTGATTTACTGCACACCAGCAAAGCGCTGGTCTCTGCTGCTGCGGGGTCACCTTTTAGGATGCTCCGTTCCCCTGGTCCCAGTCCCTTTCCTTTTGTTTACTGCTCTTTTTCTGGAGCACGAACATGACGTGTCGATCGGGCCGGGCGTCGCTTCGCACGTACCTGGAGACACATGCGGGGGGCAGAGCAGGGGAAAGGACGGGGTTCGGCAGCGAGTCCCGCGGCTGCTGGTGGTGTTTGTTCTGACAGAGGAGGGGTGTTGTTTTGGTGTATCGAGGTAATTTCAGCTGGCCGATGGTGGTAGAAAACCACCAAGAGCTTGTTTTCCTCAGTAATAAGGTGCCTTTATGCACTTAATGGAGCATTGGGACGAGTTACTCTATAATTAACAGCTTTTACATCAACGTTACTGCCCTATTATTATGCGATAAACACGGGTGAAGGCGGGTGTCTTCAAGTGGGGTATTTTGTTAGAGAAGAATGAGAAGTGGCACCCGCAGGAGCCTGTCGTTGTGCTGGAGCCCGGGAGTGAGAGGGCGGGAGGATGCGCTGGCGTTCGCACTGTTGGCCAGGCTCTGGAATCACAAGCCAACGGTGCATTAGCACGAACCGCTTAATTTGGCTTGTTTATTTAAAGAGCTTCCTTGCGTCACCTTGCCTTGCAAATATTCCGTGGGCTTTTCAGCAGTTCCAGGTTTTGCTCTGCTCCCTGCAGCCGCTGAGGCCCTGACAGCCAAGGGGCGACGTGAGGTGGGGACAGGCCGGGGGTCCCTCCTGCTCGCTGTCTCCTGAGGGGCTGCTGTCTGTTCATCTCCCTTGTTTGTACGAGTTTAGGTGCTTTACTTCGTCCAAAGGCTCCAACCAGCGCCTTCCTGTGCGAGTTGTGTGTTGCTCGTGCCATTGTTCCTGTGTCTGCTCCGGTGTCCCAGAGCCGGTGACCGTGCCTGGCGGGATCGCCTGGGTCCGCACTCACGGGGGGTTTGGCTTTTAGTGTCACAGCAGAAATGCCCCTTCAGTGTATGGGCTGAGCAGATGGTGAAGCATTTCTGTGAGATGCTGCCATACGCCCAGAAGATGTTGGCTCCTGTCTGTTGGGCCAGTGTCGATGCGCCTTTATTGACATTCTGGAGCATCAACACGCTTTCTAAATGGAAAACGGTTTTGTGTGACTTTGAAGTCAAGCAGGTGCTCCAAAGAGAGAAAGTTATTCCATGTCTAACACGGATCTAAGCAGGAACAGTAAAAGCAATGTATAAGCTAATGCTTTTTTTCTTCCGTCCCTTTTTGCTTATTTATTGCCTTTTTAAGCCAACATCCATATTCTGGTGCTGTGTTAGAGCTGGTTGTTACCTAATCCTGCTGATGCGTTAAAAAGAGATTGTCTATAATAAAATAATCAGTCATTTTTTTCTTTAACATTTCTCTCCTTATTTTCAGCATGTAGCTGAGCCTAATCATGATATGTCCTGTGAAAACACTGACTGGTTTATGATAAGATTTCCTTTTTTTTTTTTTAAGCCTGTCACTAGCACATTTACCTTATTACATACAAGATTCTCAAGCAAAATTTTGCAGATTGCAAAACATCAGTTAATCGAGGTAACAGCAACAAAGGTGAAAATTTGTTTTGTGCCAAAGACAGAATATTGCTTTTCTGTTAAGACTTTTACTGGTCTATAGTACATTGCTTCATAAACTCTCTTAGAGTGGTGTTTTTTCTTTATGTAATCCAAAACTATTTCTTCTTTTCAGACCGCAGAATGGTTCTATGATCCTGTACAACAGGAAGAAGGTGAAATACAGGAAAGATGGATATTGCTGGAAAAAAAGGAAAGATGGGAAAACCACCAGGGAGGATCACATGAAGCTGAAGGTGCAAGGAGTGGAGGTAGGAGCAGGAGGGTGGCTTTGGGGAGCGCTGGGCTGGGACACACAGCCCCTGGAATGTGTTCAACGTGCAGTTGTCCACGCCTTCAGAAAATAGTTGTAGTCACTGGATTCCAGCTTTTACCCCCTTGCTCCCCCAAAATATACACGTTCTTCATTAGCTCTTTGAGCAAAATTTGAATATGGCTTCACTGTCTGATTGTGTCGCTGCTTGCGTTGCGTGAGGCTGAATAGAGACACTGAAGTGTCTTCACACTGAGTGTCTTTTGGTGGAATACGGGCTTTTTGGGACAGGTACTCACAAGGGCAGCCACACAGCTCGAGGTGGGTTGCCAAGCACTTTTCTCACTTGTCAGCTTCATATGTTCATGATTGGATTCTCACAAAACACCAGCTCTTTTTTGGAAGCAATTACCATGGTCTTCCATGTGCTTGTGTTGGTCTCACATTGTGCAGAGGTAGAATTGCTGCTGAATTCAGACCAGAGCCGCACTCTACTTCAAGGTGTGTTTTGAAGGTGACCATTGCTCTACTGATGGTGTTGAGCCAATCAGAGAATTTCACCTGGGTGATTTAATCTGACACAGCATTTCTGGAATAAGCCTATTTGTTCTAAAATAGGTGGTTGTGTGACACAACTCTGTGTGAGGAAAGGGCAGCTTGATTGCACCGATCACTTCTGATGTTAAAGGTCTGCACAGATGTGGGTGAGACGTACATTTAACTTTTTATTTTATATTTTATTAAATGGGAATTATATTTTCTGTTTGTAGAAGCCAAACTGCAGAGCTTTGCCTAAATAGCCCTAAAACAACAGGGCTGTATTCCCTGTGTGTGATACTGAACTTGAGGCCAAAATGGTAAAAGGGTGTTAAAATGAGCAGTTGTAGCATTTAGCTGTGTCATCAATAAATACTCTGATTTTGGCGAATGAACAGCGGAGCTGCAAGGGTGGATATTTAGTGTGGGGTTCCCTCCCAGAGCTGGGTGAGGGGACCCCGCGCTCCCCCGGTGCTGCAGCGTGTCGGGCCGTTCGTCATCCCCGCGCTTTGCCTGCTCTAATGAGGTTTGGGGTTTAAAACAGTATTCAGTGGATTGCATTATATTACACCAGGGAGGCATAACTTTGCTCCGTAATTTTTACATCCAATAACAATGTTTTATTATGACAGCCCCCCCCCAAAAAGTCAGCATAATAGAAATTGTGCACTGTTTTTGTTCTAGGTTTGCAAAGCATGATTTAATTAACTTCTGTGAACTTTAACGATGCAGAATACCAGAATGGGCACTGCAAAACTTACCTGTATGAGGGTGGTGGTGACGATGATTCAATAAATACTTTGACGTGTTTTTGAAGATGGAGCCATCGGCCCCTCGCGCGCTCGACTGCGCGGCTGTGCACGGCGACCACATTAAACACAAATAGCTGCCCTGCACTGAACCCAATAATTCCTGGTTTATTGAAATGTGTCCTCTGGAAAGTAACAAACCTGAAATGGGATGTATCAGGAGCTGGATAATGCACAGCTTTCAGGGTTTCTTCCTGTGGCTGATTGCATTTGCCACTTAAGAAAATAAGTGTCAAAGTGCTTGCTTTGTGATTTGGATTTGCCGGGGTTTGGCCATTCATTCCTCTGTCTGTCTCCCGCTGAAGAGCCCTTTGGTACCTGACATTTTCTCTCCAGAAGGTACTTATGGCCTCTCACCGAAGCATCCCTCCATCTCCTCAGAGAGGTCAGAGAACGAGATGAATGCACCAGAGCTCATAGATTTAAAATATCTTGGTCTCTCCTATATAGGTGTATGTTGGCTCAGTACAATGTGATAATCTTTATGAATTCCGTAACAAGAAAAAAAAAAGGTAAACTCTAAGTCTTATTAAGAGAGAAACTCCCTTATGGAGGTGCAGAATATCAATTTTGTGTCAGGACTTATATTTAATTATTATTATAGCAGTCCCTTAACACTATTACAGATTAGTCCAAGAGGACACCAGTGGAAATTTTAGGTTGTTCAATTACTGCATAAACCCTGGGACAGCACCGTCAAAACTTGGCAGAAGGTTTCTGTAGCGTTTGGGTCTGACAATGCAGTGAACTTGAGCTCGGGACTGCAGCGGGTGTGGGCTCCTCGTGGTGACGGCGGTGGTGACGGCATCAGAACATGGGGCTGTGACAGCGTCTGGGCGGTTCGTGTGTCTGGAAACCGGAGACTGGTTTACAATTCCGAAGGGGAATATGGATTATCATTAAATCTGGAATGGGTCTCCTGAGAGTCTCTTCTGAAGGGAACATACATATCAATAATTCCTCTTCTATACCGGGATCCTAATGTATTCGCTTGCAGTAACATAAATTCACAGCAAATGGTCGTGGGTTTTGGCATCTTTTCCTAACACCCTATATGTGTTGAGGAGCTTTTGTTCTTCAGCAGACCTGTAACATCCCTAATCCTTTAATTGTCTTAGCTTATTTTGTGGTGTGTGATGAAAGTGTTTCACTTACGGATCGTCACTTCGTCTGTCAAGTTGGGTTACTGGGAGGCTTCCAGATGGAGACACTGAAAGAAATGAAAATAATTTTACAAAGAAATAAAGAGTCTGTTTCCTACTCCTGATTTTGCAAATAGTCTTTCCAGTGGCAGATTGGGAATGGACTGAATTACAGCAAAAGCAGAAACGGAGGAGAGCTGTGGGGTAGGAAGAGCAAACGTTACATTTACTTTAAAGGATATAATGCCAAGCAACTGATTTTACACTTAATTAGTTCACACATCGTTTTGGACACGAACCAGAATGGAAAATGTTTTTGGTTTTGGTTTAGTATGATTGAGGGAGAAAAGGTGGAATAAAAGGATTAAATTGCTTTCTCAGGCTCTTCCCCCTTTTATTTGATTCCTTCTGCCGTTAGTTTTGTGGAGTTCCAGTGGGGTAAGGGATCCTGACCCTTCCTCATCTGCTTTTAGCAAAAGACAACTTTTGAAACTTAACAGGCTGAACTTTCTTTTTTGAAAACAATTTGCTTTGTGGCAACAACTGAGGGTTTTGCGTAAATGTTATGAAGCAAAGCTCAGAGCAAGAGCTTTTGGGATTACAGCTCTGTTTGAGCACGTTTTTGTTGAATTTTGGTGAACAATAAATGGTGCGGGGGGTTCAGCATTTGCGTTGCAATGTGGGGTGAGGAGCCTGCAAACCAGAAGCAATGGGAGGGATTCTGCTGAGCGCAGGGGGGTCAGAGCTGTTTTGGGTGGTGGGCAGGGGCCCCTAGGCAGGTTCTGCCCACGTCAGCACAAGGCAACAGGTTTGCAGGAGCGGCCCAGGGAACGGCTTTGGAACTGGCTGCATCACCTTTTTTTTCCCCATTTAATAAAGTGTGAATAAAGCTGAGCCACATGTGGTAGGAGTATAATTCAAATCTCATTCTCTAAAGTCTGAACATTTTTCATTTAGCATGTAAAGGCAGTTTCAATGTAAATTATTCCAAAAGGATCTCTGTGGACTAATGACATTAGCGTCTAGATAGATGGAAATTGTTTGAGTAATTGATGCTGCAACTGCACCTCGTACTGTGGGGGAAAGAGGAGGAACCGGTGACGTGAGTTCGGATTCTCCTCTGAGGGGGTGGATGTGCGGATGGGTCTGAGGAAACGGGGTCACCAACATCAGCCAACACCGGGCTCCACACCCCGTTTCTCCAGCTTCCTCTTGATTTGCCTGCAAAGCAGGGTAGACATCACGCTTCTTTCTGACTCCCTAAAACAAACAAACAAAAGTAATATATATACACACACCTTTATATTATTTAGCCATCCTTATTAGATAAAATGTTAGAACAAGTGTGCAGAAACAAAGCAAGGTAGCGGGCACTCCTGTACCCCCTCCGAAACGTGAGGTGCATGTCACTGCAATGCTGTACCACGCAAATACACATTGACGTTTATATTGACTGTTTCAGTTTAGAGAAATTCAAAATTAAATACACTTTCTGCCAGCTCTGTGGGAAAATCCATTTAGGAAAACAAAATCCAATAGGAGATCTAAAGATTGGTGGCCAGAAATGAAATATTTTGAGAATAAAATATATGGAGATTGCATTGCAGGATCTGTGGTCTCGCTTTAATGTGCTGGAGACTGGAGGTGGACGTGGAGGTTTTTTGGTCCCAGCTTTTTCCCAGTGTTTGCAATTCAGAGGAGATGGTTTACAGCACAACAAAATACTGTTTGGACCAGAGACAGTGGTCTGCGTTGACATTTTTGACCGCACGATTGCCTTTCTGTGCACGTGTAAACCCGGCCCAGTGCCTGCAGCTGCGGTCGCTGGTCGCGCGGCTCCTGGGGGTCGGTGGGTTCAGCGGCGGTGACTCGGTGCCGTCCCTCACAGGATTCGGATGTTTTGTTTTGTGTGGGGGTGGCCATGGGTGCAGGGGGGCCTGTGATCCTGTCACTGCCTCGCGTGATGGAGATTGGGGCTTCCCTGCAAACCAGGGGCCTCCCGGCGCCCTTAATGTGTTTGTATTTACTTATTGGTGTCATGGTGGGTTGGAAAGCAAAGCAAACCTCATTTGCTGTATTGCTGCTAATTTTGTGTGCATCAGAGATGCATTAAACATTTTAATTTCCTGGGTTCCTGTTGGAAAGCTGGGTGTTGCTCACTGAGCCGTGTGTGGGAGGGAGCGGAGCCGCGTCCCGGGGCCTGTGCCGGGCCAGAGCTCCCAGCTGCTGTTCACACGGGAGTTCGGAGTACTGCTTTCAAAAGGGTTTGCAAATAATAGATAACCCGCACCTGGCAATGACACAGGAATTCTGCAAGTTAGAACCAGGGAGGACTTGATGTCCACCTGTGATTGCGAAGCTTTGCAAATCTGTGCTCGGTTTGATACTTGGAGTTCTCAAAACAAGGTAAAATAATCCAGAACTTTTATAAGATACCTGGGTTTCACAAAGTTAAAGATCCTCATTTCCAAATTAATTAACAAATTAGGTTGACCCTGCTCTCCAGGCGCACGGTCTGCAGGCTGGCGCTGGCACGTCCCGGGTGCCGCGGGGGCGGGCAGGGCTGCGCCGGGACGCGCGGCCCCGGCCTCGGCCTGGCGTCCCTGGCCTGGCGTCCCTGGCCCGGCATCCCCGGCCCGGCATCCCCGGCCCGGCGTCCCCGGCCCACCCACTGCAGATCAGCCCTGCCGTGCCACTTCCAGCTGCCGCTGTCCCTCACTGCAACACATATGTCGTATTTTTCTGTTAAAAGGCCCGACGCTACTGAGGACTGCAACATTTTAGAGCGCTGTAAATATGTTTTTGAAGATTATGCCTTCTGTCTGACCTAAGTATATTTCACAATACTGCGTGGGTGTTTCTGTTGATGGTTACACTTTGCCTGCAGTTTTTATGTGCCCGTTGCCATAGACAAATTTTGAATAAAATAAGAATGAGGCAATATTTCTGTGCTTAAGCGCTGGGAGTTGGTTCCACAAAGGCCTGTGGCTGTGCCCCAGCCCGTGCTCTCACCGGTGGACGTGCCGCTGCCAGCGCAGCTTTGCCCCTGCCCTGCGTGACAGGCCCACTCTCCTCCCTGGGGATGGGTTTCCATTCAGTACGTCGTGTCCTACCCGCCGCAGCCAGGACAATTTGTTTTTTGCTGCTAAAGAGAAGCATGATTTTGAGCTTAAAAAGGTTAAATAAATCCTTTCCTGCCTCCTGTGTACTTCCCTTCATGCGCATCCTCTCCTAGAGGGGAGGCTGTGGCTGACACTCAGACTCAATTTTTAATGAGAGACTTTCCCTTTGTTCAGCTTTTTGTAGGCTGTACATAGCTCTCTGCAGACAGAGCTGCAGACTCTCCGGACAGATGAGTATTAGATGTAACAAAGCTCTTACAACCCAGTTGCAGTCCAGGCAATGACATTTACCTGCACGGTGACACCGGGCAGAGCAGGTTCCCAAACACACAGGCCCTTCGAGGTCGGGTTTGTCACGCTTTTGGATAAACAGTTTTTGAACTACAGTAATTGTATAAAACATATGGAAGGGTTTTGATTACAAATCTGAAATCTGAAGGTTTATTAATGGCCGGAGGGCACTGGAATTTAATACCTGCCTGTTGGCTTGTCAATTCACAGCATTTAAAAAACCAGCAGCGCTTGAGATGGTTCTATATATAGCAACTTTATTTGAATAGTCGACATAGCTTTCAAAGTAAATATTAATTCCATTATGCTATAAACTGTTATTTATCACGACAGAAAGCCATAAAGTTATTTTACTAGAGTATAGCCAGTAAATTGCGTATCCTAGATGAGATACAGCATGCATTGAATTCCAGCAGCAATTACCCAACATACTTTATACACATTGGTATTAAACACACTCAAACACAAGTCGCAGCCTAAGCGCATGTGGAAAACCCTCTCCAGCCGTTTTCTGCCAGGCGACACGGCAGCAGGGCCGGGGCTGCCAAGCATAACGCACCGGTGCTGCTGCTGGGGGGTCCTGTGTTTGACTTCTTTAATTACCTGAATTACTCATTAGAAGTGCCTCATAACTGCCTGACTCCAAGGTATCATGCAGTGGATGGCATTGATTTGGGGTGATGTATGGTCATTTTTTGAGCTCTGTGTAGTCTTGGAGGTGTCCAAGAGAGAGGAGTGGTAAAAATCTGCCCCCTGCCCCACATACTCTGGTGCTCTGATAAAGTGTTTTCTACCCAGGATCTTGGAGGAACATCCTTATTTTATGAATGACTTTAGGGAGAGGAGCAATCCCCACCAGGAAACCATTGGGGAGGGTGGATTTTATTATATTTTGCCAGTAAACAAAAATTGGTACATTTAATACTTGCCTAAGTCCTGCGGGATCTCTCTGACTAATGCGAAGTGACAGTTGTCACAATATTCCGTATAAATACCCATCTATTTGCAGGTGTCTGTTCTATTTTTAATGTGATCCCACCTTTCTTGCTGTGAGGGAGAGAGCGATGATCGATGGACTCCGCACCTATCTCTATAATTTATATTGTTCTGTTGTTTATAAGAAGTCGAGGGTTTCAGTACCCTTGCTGGCGTAACACGGTGCTGTTATTCACGTAATTGAGCCGCAGACCGCGGCAGGGGCTGCGCAGCCGTGACCAGCGCTCGGGGCAGAGCCCGCGGGTCGGACCCGGGGCCGTAGGTCAGGCTTAGGGAGAGTGAAACAGGAGGTGGAGAAAAATAAAATTAAAAAACTTAGGAGGGTTTGTAATGTCACAAGTGCGTGTGGTACGAGGACTGCTTGGTGCCATATTATGGTAAATTTAGAGGCTGTTTCTTTAGTTATAGTTTTACATGTTTGATTCAGTATTAAGCAAACATTCTTATGTGGCTGGTGTTTTTCCTTGTGGATAACTTGAGCCCTTAATGTATTAATTTGCATATATATGTATCTATTTATATACATATATATATTTACTTTGCTATAATTTACTTGCACGCATCCTGTGAATTATTCATGAGGGACGTTTTGAATTTTAATTCCTCTGCATCCTGCTTGGCGCAGGCTGTGAATGTGTTTCTGACCTCGGAGGCAGGGAATTCGCCGCGCCGTTGGGCATGCACGCGGCCCGCGGTGCCGCAGGGCTCGGTGCCGGGGTGACACCGTGAATCAGTTCCAGGTATCGGGGGGGGGCCGCGTCCCTGCCCGTCAGACCCGCGCCCCGCTGCCGAGGGACCCTGGTCCCAGGCGCCCAGTGAGCAGCCCCGGCCCCGCGGCTCCAGCACCTGTGCCCGCGGTTTGGCCTCCGGTGCAGCGCTGCGGTGTCGATGTGCCACGCTGCGGTCAGGCAGCCGCGGACAGCCTTTTGCTTTGGCTATGGGATAAAGCACTTCTGTAGCCTGCTCAAGATCTTCTGGCTGTGTTTACATTTTAATAGCACTGCTGCAGAAGAGAACATATTTTTATTGCTTACATTTATCAGTAAGAGCGAAAAACGAGTGCCTGGTTGCAGCTTTGCAGAGAATATGCTCTTCTAAGGAAGCAGTACATGAAACTATTTAGGGGAGAATACTGTAGAATTTTAGACTTGTCAGATAACCATGCTGTGCCTGCATTTGATTGCTGATACAAATTATCAGAAAGAAATTCTACTTTAAAACAAAATTTTCAGCAGTGTACATGTGTAATAAAATGAGCAGGAAGCAGAAAGTCACATCTCTGTTTCATGCTGAAAGGGAGGCCTCTATTACCTTCATTTAAAAGAAAAAAAACTTAAGCAAATTATGTAAGCTCTTGAAATTGCTTGTTGAAAACGCGTTGCAATTGCAGGATGGTTTGCCTTCATGATAGCGCTTAAGGCATTTTGTCTGGTGCTGAAGGAAGTCTGGAAGGGAAGGCAGAGGCCCTTTGAGCCTGGCGATGTGGCCAGAACACGCACCACGTGGCCAGAGCCCTGCGCATCTTCTTCTGACCTCTCTCACTGCTAAAATATTGTCCTGTGGGTACCAAATGAAAAGGGTACAACCTTATTTCTTCAAAGATCAGCCGATCTAGCCCAGAGGTGTAATAAAATTCCAAACTTTGCTTTTAGGAATCATCTTTTGTAAGTAACGGTTTTCGGAGTTAAGTGGTAGGTACACAGTTGAGAAATAAAATGCCAAGGCTCAGTGCCTGGGAGCTGTGTAGGATGTTATGTTGTGGTGACGGCTCGGTTTTGTCAGGAGAGTTACATGATGTAAAGATGGTCCCTTTTTCTGTGGAAGGTGCTTCGGTGCTGACTCGGTCTGGTCTGCTTGCTGGTCCTCCTGCAACAAGAAGTGGTGTGTGGCACTGCTGCTGCTCCCCACAAAAACCTTCCAATGTTTGCTCTGAAGTTCTTTTTACAGGTGGAGAAGCTTTCCAGTCACTCACATTGATCCTGAGAACTGTAAATACCTTGGAGCTGGAGCAGAGGCACTGGGAAGCCTCTGGTCAGCAGGACCCCAGCTGCGGGCATCCCCAGTCCACGAACATCACCGGTCCACGAACATCCCCAGTCCACAAGCATCCCCGGTCCACGAGCATCCCCAGTCCATGAGCATCCCCATTCCATGAGCATCCCCAGTCCATGAGCACCCCCACCTGCCGCCTCCCGCTCGGCGCTGGCCGTGTGAGCTCACGCGTGGGCAGGGAGACTGTGGCTGCTGGTGAGCGCCCGGGTCTCCTCAGCTCCGTCTGTGCTTTGGCCGTTCCTGGGCACATGGAGAAAGCCGTATTTCAGCCTGTGGCAGCGCTGCCGTTTTTCATGCACAGAATGGGTTGTGTTGCCAAAACAGACTCTTGCCGTCTGCCTGTGGGTCTTGTGCCATCAGCAGCTGCGTTCCTGGGGAGGTTTTACCGCCACGTGGTGTCAGACAACAAATCCAGGCTGCCGTGTGAATGCGGTCATTAGGATTCTGTGCTTTTGCCTGTTAATGGTACCACAGAATAGTGATAATTATAGGAAGCATCATTTAACATCATTGCCAGTGTGCTCTATGTTTATTTATACACGTTTTCATTGGCAGTCAACAGAACCCAGACTCTAAGTAGAATATCCCATGGCTATTACCCTGTTACTGGGCTGCAGGTGTTGTAACTCAGTTCACTGTACCGTAGGCCATTTTCTGAGTTATCCGGGGGACCCTCCATTGCTTTTTATTTCTTGCTTCACCCTTGTGATATTGGAGGACCAGTTCCTGCAGGTAACACCCGCCGCTGCTTGTTCCTTCTCAGGAATCTGTTAGAAGTTCATTAAATTTTTTGCAGATATAAATTCAAAGTGCTGAAAATTACTGGAATTTAGAAAATGTAGGGAGAATGTAAAAGGCTTTTCCATTTCTTTTCGGGCAATCTGACTTTGCTGGTGTAAAAGAACTTGGATGGCCAAACCAGGGCTCCTGTCCATGAGAGCACTTGGTTCAGAAAACACACATTGGCTTCCAGCTACGCATCGTGGTTGTACAGATGGGTGTATCGCATTGTGCAGGCAGATAATCGTGTGTTTTTAGTGGAAACCTGTGGTGGGCATTTTGTCTGTTGTAGAGCAGGAGGCCGGGCAGGCGAGCGTGAGGCTCTTCCATTTCTTCTGCACGGGGGCCTGCTGGCACGTGCGCCCTCAGAAGTGCTGTGCAACACGGCGGAATCACTTTGCAAACTTTCTGCTGTACCTGCAGGGGACCTTGAACTATAAAATAACATTTTATTATCTGCATAATACTGGACTCTTGCAGTAATGCCAATGTCAGAAAGATTGTTAATAAATAATGAACAGCAGAATGAGCCAAGGGTTGACCTTTTGTAGAGCACCATCTGTCACCAGAGCTTCACTTGATCTTTACTTCCAGTGCTGATTTCTTTTCCCATCCCCCTCTGGGGATGTTGTAGGCTTCACTCCTATTAATAGCTTTTGTCTGACTTGTAAAAACTCTTGTAAAACTGAGAGGTTTCCAGCTTTCACGGGAGACGAATACTTGGGGAAGTAGGTCAGGGATGTTTGTGAACTGCCAGTGACTGTAAAGGACCCTCCTCATACCCCATCGGTGCGGCAGGGGGACGCTGCCTGGGGACATTCCCGCGGGTAAGGGAGAGCGTCTGAGAGCATCTCTGGGGCTTACAGCTGCTCTGTTTTCCACGTTCTGTTTTGTCTGGCAATGGCAAGGTGAGAAGGAAGGCAAAATGCAGGAAAGAGTTTGCCAAGTTTTTTAAGTTAGGGCTTGCTTGTGTTGCTAAGAAATGGATCCAGCCGGCACTGGGAGATGAGCTGGGGTGAGCAAAGGAGCCGCAACCAGGACCTGCTCCTGGTCCTCTGCAGGCTGAGCATCGTGTGCGTCTGGTCACGCCATTTAGGAGGAAATTACAGAAGATAAATGCCCCAGTGTTTTAGTTTGATCATAAATAAGTGCTTGTTAAAAGCACTCAAGTTCATCCCCCTGGGATGGGGCATGAGTGGCTCATTTAACAATATGGTTCAGGTTTGGTCCCCCCATCTTTAGCAATAGTGCCATCAACTGAAGGAAATCATAACCAAATATGACCTGTACAAAACTTCCTTCTTTCATTCTTTGTAATTCCAAAGCCTTGCATCATAGAAGCCCAATGCAGGGAAATTCTGTGGAGTGATTTCTCCTGCCTTTTGAGCCAAAGGTGGACAATGCGCTGCAGTTTTCTAATGTGCGGAACCTAAAATGTTCCAAAGGATAAGACTTCTATCCCTGGGCCAGGAAGTGATGCTAAAATGTAATAAATCACACTGCTACCAAGGTCTCCTTGATGTTCTGCCCGAGCTGAGGAAGAATTTCCTTGTTTCTACCATGTACGAGTGCTTGATGTCTGATGGTTTCTGTGGCCTCCCCGACCGCGTCCTCCTCCCCTCAGCCCCCGCGGGTGCTGGTTTCTGTTCTTTCTTCCTCAGTGTTGGTTATTTTGAAGGTAACTTAGATTTAGCTCATTTTAGCCTCTGTATCCTGACTCAGCTGGAAGGAGGAATGTTTACAGTATGACTCCTACATTTTATCTGTAGCTTTAAATGGAGCGGTTTTCTAGTTAAATGCCTTGCTGGGTGCTATTTCAGAAGTGTCTTCTGCTTTGACTTGGCTGTGGTTCGGATGCAAATCGTTCCCCTTCCCACACGTTAGCACAAGCTGATGGTTGTAATTATAATACATTTGTAATGTTAGAGATGCTGCAGAGATGGGTCTGACAGATCACAAGAATCCTCCCTCAGTGATGTTGCTTTGGTGTTATTCACCTTCGGGCGATGCAGCACAGGCGTTTGCCAATTTAAATATTGGAGTGCTTGAGGCCCGAGCCACGGACAGTTCACACAGCAGCTCTGTGCGGGTGAACGGGACCGCAGGTGGGCCGGGGCCCCCAGCCTGCGGTTCCTTCCCCCCGCCCGAGGGCTGCGTCTGGGGCTGCGCCGGGGTCGGTGTCTGCAGGAGTTGACCCCGGACCAGCCGTGCGTCAGCAGCCTGCAAGTTCTGTCAAAATCGGTCTTTTCCCGCGTTTTCCCCGTTCTGTCCCGTGCGGCCGCTCTCTCGTGCTGGGAGCCGAGGGGTCGGAGGCTCCAAGGGGCCGCGCTCCTGCACAGCACCTCGCCTTCCGCTCACATCCGTCTGTGGAGTCAATTTCCTTGCCTTTTTTTAAGCTAACTGTAGATGAAAAGGACAGAAAATTGTAGAACTTCCCTACTTTGATGGCCACTGGCACTTTCAATTGAATATCTGGACTTTTGCCGGCAGCACTGCTGCTCATCAGGATGAGATACTCCACAGCATCCTCCTCCTCGACTGCGGAAACAGCTTCATTTGATTCAAAGGGCATGGAAAGATAAAACTTTAAAGTCAAGTGACTTAAACGTGGAAAAAAAATGCAGCTTGGTTATTATGGCGTATGCTAAATTTTAATAGCATTTAGAAAGTGGTTTGTGGGGTAGAAAGGAGAAGCAAACCCATCAAACCTCAGCTGTGTTCTGGTTTATAGTGCAGAACATTTTTCTGCTGCCATCCGAAGGCTTTAAAATGTAATAAGGCACGGTCGAACCCAAGGGTGTCAAGATATATGTAAAAAGCATGCATGTAAAGGAGTAGAATAAAAGGGTCCACTGCAGAGCAGGGAGCATTTGGGTAGAGCTCCTTGGAGTTGAAAAGCCTCTTTGACTTGTTCTGTTTCATAGGTAAGTATTTACTAACATGTACAACTACTTAAAGAATAACATCTTGAAAAGTTTTGGAGGTTTGGAGTGTCTCTGATGTGTTGTGGTTCTTTGGTTAAAACAAACAGACACACAATTGCAATAATGTACTAAGCTGTATATTTAAGTACATTGGAAAAATCAGTGAGTAGCTGCTCTTCTTTGGTTAAAAACGTAAACCTGAAGAGTGATATATTTCAACAGTTTGAAATATTGGTTGTCGTTTCTGACCTGAGCAAGCGCTGTCACAGCTGATGCCCAGTTTTCATCTGTAATTTTATTTTTCATTGTATTTCTTTTTTAAAGATGCTGAGCTTTCTTGCACAGATTTATAGTCCTTTCATCTTTATACTCTAATAATATGTTGCTATGCACTTTTTACGAACTGCTGCAGAGAATTAAGCCCTAAGTCTTTCCTCTATATTAGTTTGGGTGTCCTGTTACTGAGTGCATTGCTTTCCAGTAAGGCCACTGGAGAAAAAACCCAACACGGGACCGGCTGAAGGGGGAGACACCAGCAAGAGCTGCTCCTCGCGCTCTGGCCGGGGAAGCCCGTACGTTGTCTGTTGATCCTCAGCTCCCAAACGAAGACAGCGCCTGCGTTCGGAAGGTCGCTCCTGGAGCTGTGCAAACACCATCAGCAGCACAGCGGCTCATTGCATTGTCCCCAGCGCGTGCAACCTTCATTATTTGCGCTGCTGGCAAAAGGCGGCGTTTCCAGCAGATCCGCACCACTCCATTTAGCCCAGAACGATGATTTATTCCCCACTCACCACTGGACACCCTCGGTTTCCCCGGCTAATGAGGAGCTCAGGGAGGGACGGGGAAGGAGAGTCCCTCTCGCTGTCGAGTGGCGTTAAACACGGGTACGTTGCTAAAGCTCTGGGTTATCCGCTGGTGCAGACATGACCGAAGTGGACTTGAATTCCGGGTGGGCTGAGTCATTGTCCACTCCGAAGCTTTAATTCTTCCAGAGTCACTGGTTCCCAGGGCCCAGCCTCGCTCCCGAGAGCTCACTATTATAATACAGTTATAATTCCCAGTTGACCGCTGCTTCTGAGATCTGTCAGCCAGCCAGCTTTTCATCCACTGAATGTGTGTTACAGGGAATTTATAGCACTGGTTTTTGAATACTAGAAGGCTGTTGGGTACTCAGCTGAATGCCATACAAAATGTTAGGTGCCTTACAAATACATTGCCTTTGTCAACCAGACTTTGAACCTCCTCAAATAATGAAATCAGGTTTTCTAGACAAGGGCAAAAAAACGCAGGTTGGCGAGCATTAGTTATATTCACATCCTTTAATTCCTTATTAATTGAGTCGCTGATAAGTTTTTCTATTGCTTTTCCCGGTACTGATGTTAGGCCAGTCAGCCCAACAGGAGAGAATGAGGAGTTCGTTCTGCTTGACGCGTTTGGAGAGTGACCAAGAGCGGAATTACGCAGAGCACTGGTACTGCATGCGATTGAAAGTCAGTAGCCCTTCTCATGCCACAGGTGGCGAATGTGACCATCTGTTTACTTCATCCCGTTACGTACTGCTATATATAGCAAACAGGTATTCAGTGTAGTTGTTAATTAATGCCAGCCAAAACCAGTGTTTCTGGTTGCCTTATAAAAAGCAGAGTGCCACGATGTTAAGAACAGCAAAATCTCATAGCGTTGCTGCAGACGTTCAATATGAACGTTGTTCCTTCTGTGTCTGCGATAAAAGTCTGTGGAGCTGGGTCGGTGGCAGACGGGGTGCACGGCGGGGGCAGAGCTGGGGGGCCCTGGGCTGGGCTGGGCACGTGGGCAGCAAACAAGCGTCGGGCTGTGCCGGGGGGACGGTCGAGCGCACACCAGGGACAGCACAGAGAACGCTGTGCGGAAAACACCAGGAGCTAGATCGCATTTTTGGCGTCATCCAGCAATATGGTAGAATAAGCCAGCAGAGAAGCCTGCAAATTTGCTTAATCCTAGGAAAAAATGTGGCTTTTTTTTTTTTTTTTTGTTTAAACATTCTTGCTTCAGGCTTAAGAGTGTTCTTATTTGGGAGTGTTTCCAGTTATTTGCAATGTGCTAATTACCCAATGGCAGAACCTAAGTGGGTGTAAATTGTCATATCTCTGCTGACTTCTGTGGAACTGTGGCAATTTGCGCTTCAGGAGGATCTGTCACCTAGATTCTTGCCAAATTTGAAATCCCTTCACTCTCTCTTGGCTGGGGAGCCTCAGGCTCGTGGGAATACAGAAGGAAGCGAGTGTTTCGCAGGGCTCAAGATCCCGGGCACCTCGCTGATTTGTCATCGCTGTTGCTGCCCAGCCCCGCGGTGACGCGGTGGGTGCGGGAGCCATGGCGCCGTTGCCATGGCAGCCACAGGCCCGGAGCAGCAGGGAGGCCACAGCCTCCGGAGCCACCGGGACACCAGGAGCGCGGTCAAGGCTTCTGCGTGTTGGTGCATCTCATGGCGTGACCGTGTGTGTGACCGTGTGTCTGACCCTGTGTGTGACCATGTGCGTGACCGTGTGTGTGACCGTGTGTCTGACCATGTGTGTGACCGTGTGTGTGACCGTGTGTGACTGTGTGTGTGACAGTGTGTCTGACCGTGTGTGTGACCGTGTGTGACCGTGTGTGACTGTGTGTGTGACCGTGTGTCTGACCGTGTGTGTGACCGTGTGTGACTGTGTGTGTGACCGTGTGTGACCGTGTGTGACTGTGTGTGTGACCGCGTGTCTGACCGTGTGTGTGACCGTGTGCGTGACCGTGTGCGTGACCGTGTGTCTGACCGTGTGTCTGACCGTGTGTGTGACCGTGTGCGTGACCGTGTGTGTGACCGTGTGTGTGACTGTGTGTCTGTGTGTCTGACCGTGTGTGTGACTGTGTGTGTGTCCGTGTGTCTGGCAGGGGCTGCAGAAACGCCCCCGTCCCGGGCAGCCCAGCGCCGCCGCGGCCGAGCCTTCCTCAGAGCAGGCTGCGTGAGACGTGACTCAGGGTGACGGTAAAGAGCAGGTGGGGAATTCCAGGCAGAAGGGCATAAATACAGATTTGTTTGGCTATCGAGCATCCTGACGTTTCCTGCTGTAATGGCCTTTTAATTGATTAATCGAAATATAAAAGATTCATGTTGTCAGCTCCCTCCACAACTTTTTCAGTCCAGTGTCATCTTGGAAGGCAACAGAAATGGCTCCTGGGTTGATGAGAGACACTGAAAAGACAGTGGTGATGGCAGAGCTGGGCACAGGAGGCCCTGTGGTGGGTTGGAGCCAACTGGAGTTGTTCTGCCGGGTTGTTTTTAGCTATTAACCTCAAAATTTGATCCAGAGTGCACCCTTTATGCTCATCCACAGTCGGCTTTGCTCCTTCCATTTGCAGCTCTTTTTTTTGCTTTGGTTTTGGCTTATCTGCCACAGGCTGCCCATCTCGTGTAGTGCTGAGAAGCTCATTTTTGTCTCCTGTTAGTCCCAGATGCCGAATGCCTCCGCTCTCCCTGGCTGGATTTGCTTTTCCTGGTGCTGTTCTCGCGGGTCACCCCGCGCTCCTCCTGGGTCCCGCAGAGCTCACAGGTGCTCGGTCCCATGGAGTACCCCGCCGCCTCCGGGGAGGACGAGCATCGTTTTCTCCATCGCTACTCTGTGTGTTTTGCAACGTCTCTTAGGTGGCACAGCGGAGTCCTGTCCCCATCCAGTGTGTCTCATGTCCATGGCAGTGTTATAATGTTATTCATAATCGCAGCAGAGGACCTGCGGCCACCTTGTTTTGCTGTGTAGCTTCAATAAAGACAGGGTGAATAATGAGTTTCTCACTCCCTCTGTGCTTTAACTCTTGGTTCTGTTAAACACTAGCATTGTTTTTTTTCACCTTGTCTGATGCTAGCTGTATTTATTCACGTTACCGGTTGCTTGGAAGGCCTCAGTATTTGGTGTTTGCTGGAGGCAGCGGCTCAAACGGTGCAGCCCTCTCGGCATTTTCCTCCTGCCTGCAGGTACGTGGCTGCAAGCGTAACAACCCTTGAGCGAGTGGGCGTGCTTGCTTAAAGAAGATAAATCCACAGGCAGCCAGAGATTTTTCCAGAATCTTATTTATCGACCATCTGCTTGTTTGTCTCATTCCTCTTCCATTCAGGGAGTTTAAAGGCTGTTTAGACCCCATTTCCAGATGAAAGAGGGGCAAATATTGGGGTGGGAGAGCAGAACGGGCAGTGTAGGTGGCCTGTTGCCAATACCTCTGAATTTACCATACCTGCGTGTCACTTGTTTATGAATTCCTAAATGTTAAAATAAATACATGCGTTGATTTCATAAAGAGGTGTAATGTACCAGGTAGCAGATTTTTATCTACTTTGGGCCTAATTCATTAACATTTTGCTTGTACAGGCATATCGTTATCTTTATGTGGCTTCTCTGGTTGGCCATATGGGTTTGTTGGCTGTGTAGTATTTCTCAGCAAGGATGCAGCAAACTTGCCATCTGGGTGATGTTTGCCCGACTACTTGAAATGTTTTTTGGCTTTTTTTTTTAAATATGGCTGTAAGAGGTTTCTGTTATCCCCCGTTTTACCGCGGGCAGTGCGTGATTTGCTTTCCGCAGCACTGAAGTGCTGGGTGGTGGTGGCCGGCGCTTGGACACGTTTGCCATATGGGGATGTCACCGACCTCCTGGTACCGTGCAGCGGACGGCTCTGCCCTGGCATCCGCAAAGGGCTGAGGCGCTGAGGGAGCTGCTTTGGGAACTGGGAGAAAAAAATGGTTCTTTGCAAACAAATGTTGATATTCCAATAATAAGGGTGTGTTTTATTGCACTGCTCCCAGACTGGTACATTCCATAAAGCTGATTTATGGATGCAGAAGCAACAGCAGGTGAGCAGCAGGAGCCGTCGGTACGGAATATGGAGGATGCGAATGTCCTGGGATGTCCTCAGCACAGGAGCTGGGGGAGTGCCGGGGAGTGCTTCCCGTGCCGGGGGACGCTCCCCATGCCGGGGGATTCTCTCCGTGCCGGGGGATGCTCCCCGTGCCAGGGGATGCTCTCCGTGCCAGGGGATGCTCCCCGTGCCAGGGGATGCTCCCCGTGCCGGGGGATGCTCTCCGTGCCGGGGCGCTGCCGCTGGGAGCTGGTTTTCCTCCCTGGTGACGCGGCTGGTGAGCATCACGGCTCCACTCTGTGCTGCTCACCTTGCGCAGCTGGGTGGAAGAGAGAGCTGCAATACCATGTTACTAAGCAGCATCTGGAAAATTGCCCTTAGGTCTTACATTAATGTTTGTAACCTTTGTAAAAATATTATTTCCCATTGCTACCCGGTTTTTATAATGTCAGTGTACTAAGCTCTACCTCCCAGTATTACATCTGGCACACAATGCTACCTTCTTTATACCCTAGAGCACATGTATTTTCTAAGCTAGCTTTCAAAAAATAGCCGGTTTCAAAAAAAATAAAGAATTCAGGGGAGACTGTGCTGTTGGCAGGGAAAGAAGTTTTTATCAGGCCTGAAGCGAAATGTGCAGCGGATCTTTAACTGAAGTTCACCTTTAGCGATCAGGGTTCTTCTGGCTCCATCTGGAAAGCGGTTCCGCTGGATCCTTATCTGCAGAGATTCCCTCTCCTGTGGGAGGTTCCTGTGCCAGAGCCAGGAACACCCCCAGGCGGCGTGTCCGGCGTGTCCGGCGTGTCCAGCGTGTCCCGGCTGCCGGCGAGCACCCAACACGGGGGTGTCCCGGGTGGGCTGGGGGAGATGCTGCTGCGGGCCCCTGGTCCAGTGCTCCTGCCTCCACCTGCCCCCCTCCTCTGCAAAAACTGGATTATCTCCTGCTGGTTTTACAAATCTTATCCCATCTGAAAACCTTCTTATCATCCCATTTTCCCTCTGCAAAGTGCAGAATTAAGAAGCTGCGTTTAGATTATGGAAAGGATTGCCCAAAAATATGCATAGCCGAAAGGGGCAGTTGTGAGTTTGGGAAATGTAACGGGAGTGCAATTAGTTGTACAATGCCACTGGTAGGGAGTGAGTTCCAGCTACACTGGAATTTAAGGAAATTAATACAAATAGCGTATAACACTCTTACTCAGAATACCAAATCGTAGCATCTTATGTTTTGACATGTCTATTATTTATATGCAAATTCAGCCTTTTCTGCAGAATTTCCTTGGAGATAAACATTTTATTAGGGAGTTAAGGAAAAGGACACAATACATTAATGGAAGATAATCAACATGGAGCTTGTGACTGGGAATGTAATGATGAGAAAGAGGGAGATTAGCTTTTATGTAATTTTCACTCTTTGAGATGCATTCTCCTTTCCCTCTGCCCCACGTGTTCTGCTGCAGGCTCTGTAAAACAGCGCTTTGTTGAACCGTGTGCGTTTAGCAACACTTCACACGCCGGAGGATCTTTGCAGCTAAAACCAATGTGTTACACGTGCACATAGCGTGGCTTTCCCAGGCTGTTGTGGGTTGTTCGGGGTTTGTTAGCCACAGACAGCGCGTGCTAATTGCCATTATGGAGTGTGCAATCCTAGGATGCTTCACAGAAGGAACAATCGGTAGCCGTAGGGCACGATGAGGCCTCTGAGCAAGGTGGCATTGCATTATTTACAGTATTATGTACAACGGAGGAGAACAGTGTCCAGGAAACGTCAGTGGAACGCAAAACAGAAAAGGACAAGTTGAAGTGATCAGGAAAGTGGGTTGTTTTATGAGCAGAAATAAAAAGCTTGTTTAATCTGGGAAAACCAAGGCTGAGAGATGATATGGTTTCTGTAGGGGTAGTTTGAATGTTTAAATTTCCTCGCCACAAGCCAAGGCTGTTCAGTGGGGCGACGCGGGCATTGGGGAACAGTCCATTAACATCAGTCCCCCTCTAAACGTCGAGGGGTAGCCCAGCCCAGCCCAGAGAGAAACCTTGGGCTCTCAGCAGAAATACCCACCAGCTGGGACAGGAGATCTGTGCTTCTCTGCAGATAACACCCTAATGACACTGACAATGGAAATTCGAGTGAGTTATTTAAGCTTGATTTGGTGTTCGTAATAGCAGGTCCTGGCAAGCAGAGAAGATGTTTTGCAGTGGAGGTGACCAAGGGCTGTGGGGGTCCCGGCGCTGCCGCAGGGAGATGCTCGGCCACAGGCTCCGGCTGAGCTGGCATCACCCTCCTGGGGCTGGGGACACATCCCGTTACTGCTCCTCTGACCCCGCTGCTTTTGCCCGGGGCTTTTCCTGCTGAACCTGGTTTCTCCTTAGTTCTGTTCCCTTGTCTGCTCACTGAGTGTGTGTTATGCTGAGGACGGCTTTTCTGAGCTTGTTGGTTTATTAGTTTTTGAGCTATGCTCATTTTAGTTATATTTACTTAAGGGAGTAAATAACAAAGTTGTTTACGGCGGGAGCTGTTTGCAGAGCTGTGGTGGAGCAGAGCAGCCAGCGGGCTCCGGGATGGGGCTGACATGGGGTAAATCCCGGCTTTCCAGGTGCGTGCCTCCGCGGTTGGGACGGGGCCGGCGGGACGCTCAGCGGTGGTCGCAGAGATGGGTGCCAGGACGGGGGGGTCGGATCCGCCGGCTGCAGCTCGTGAGCGCCGTGCTCGCCCCTGAGCACCACGCTCGCCCGTGCCGTGGTCAGACAGCCAGAGACTGCCCAGAAATGGTGATAAAACCCCATGACTGCTGCTCAGTGTGGGCTTTGGTAGAGCGGCCAAAGTCGGCTCCAGGCAAGCGCTGGGAAGCTGGTCAGAGTGTCCAAGGGGACGGTGTCCTCCCCGAGCCCCGGGGGTGCTCAGCTGGCAGTCACCGTCACTTCCAGCCTCAGGGCCGGTCAGTCCCTCTCTTCTCCTCGATGTCATTAGAGAAACACCTCTTTATTCCAAATTAAATTTGCAAACGAACTTTGAAATAAAGCAATGATGCTCACATTTTATATAGTAAGCGCTATCACTGTGAGGTGGCATCCTTAGTATTAAAAAGGTAATGCCTGATTTGTTAAGAGTGCATACTGAATTTAAGAAAAAAAAAAAGGTTTGAAGATAACCTTGGTTAATATTCCTTTTGGCTGCGGTGCTGCTGGTTCAGCGCCGCGCTGGCGGAGCCCCCGGCGGGCAGCGGCGCAGGGAGGGCGAATTGCTGCGGGACACACAGGCGGGTTCTGTCGCCGTTTGCCGCCCGCCGCAGAGAGCAAGGAGCTTTGAAGGGTACGGGAGCTGCGGAGCTGCTGTCGGAGGACGGGGATGCGCTGTGGGCTGCTCGCCCGCTGAGCGCTCCCGCGAGGGACGCTGGAGCCGCCGGGAGGGGCTGCGGACAGGGAGCGCCGCACACTCGCTGCTTTTAAACCAAACCAGGCTGTGAGCTAGACTGTATCAGAATGCAACATTGCAACCCACGAGCTTGGAAAACGAAGGCAAAATAACAGTTTTCAGTTTAAAAGGAAGTTTAACGCTGTAAAGATAACGAGGAAACAAACTCTTACTTGCTTGAGCTCCGGGAGACACTTGTTTGAGAAAGAAACGTGAGAGATGCTCTCTTAATCAAAAAAGATGGAGTTTGGTGCGGGGGGTGCTCTCCGCTGTGGTCGTGGGCTCCTTCCGGCTGCTGCGTTTGCTCTGCAGGATCTTCTGGGTTTGTCTCTTTTATGTTTCAGATTCTTTACATGATTCTGTTAAACATCTCTTTGAGATTTGCATGTGGTAAAGACGAGTTCTCTGGAAAAGGAGCCTCTATGTGGTAAGAGTAAACTTTAAACCAAAATTGCGCCTGCTGTTGGTGTATTTTGAGGAGAACTGGAGATTTTTACTGCTCAGGCCCTGATTCATTTATCCTCAGGGTTTGCTTAAACGAAACAAAACGCACAAAAAACCCCTAAAGAGGGAAGGGGTGAGTTTTTAAGGAACGATGCCACTTGTATTCCAATAAAGGAATGTTGTGTAGCCTTATCCCCTGTAAATTATCATTAGACATGCAGTGGGACCTTGTGAGGGCTGTGATTCTTCGGCCTAAAAGTTTTGCTCTTCTTGCAGCTCTAAACGCACATGAATCTCGGGCAAAGCATTGTCCTGGGTGGTGGTGGTGACACAGCTGTCCCCGGAGAGTGTCCCCGTCCTTCCCCGTCTGCTTCCACCTCAATGACAGAACATCTTCATTAGCCGCCCCGGCGGTAATCTGCTGCTGATGGAGATTAATAGAGAAAATATTTTCTAAACACTTCAGAATGCATTTTCATTAATCTATGCTTGGAAAATTAATCTTGTGGGGTGACCTGCAGAAGGTGTTAATTGCAGTTTCAGAGAAGGGTTTGTCAGAGGTTCGCAGAGGTGCGGCGGTGCCAGGGCTGTGGACGGGCCTGGTGCTCAGGCAGGTAAAACCACCCGGTTTTGGAAGCTCTGGGAAGCAAAGTGCAGTCCTGGCTCTGGGGGGCGGGTTCTTGCCCCTTCGGGCTCAGCGTGGGATTAGAGAAGAAAGCATACGTGAATTAATATCCATCCTTAATACTGTATTGTTATTTTTGAAGGCTGCTCAGATGGCGTGGGGTTTGGTTTTGTTTTGGAGTCTTTTTTTTTCTCTTTTTCACAGTTATCAATAATGAAATTTGACCTGAAAATGAAACTGCGTTATGTGAGTGGCTTCGATATGATGATGATTTATTGTCCACTTTTACTTATGAAAGCACACTTGGTAAATTCCTTGTGATTTGTAAACCTGCAGGCAATGTATTGGATAAAAATGATGAATTGGATGGCTGGGGGAACAGATTTCTGTCCACTCATGGGACTCATTTTTAATGACACTTTTTGCAGTGTTAACGTGTGGTTTGGGGAAGTGAGCAACCCAGAATTTTCTGTGTTTTCTTCTGCTTTTCCTTGAATCTTGAACATGAGTTGGTTTCAGTGACTGAGAAAATATTGCTTTTTGATTTTGTGCTGGAGCCGACTCAGTGCACGGTCAGTCGCAGTGAAGCGTTTTATCCTGGCAGTAACAAGTCTATGATCGCCTGTTCATGCCTCTTCTCCCAAATGCTCAGAAACTTCTGTTTACAAAAATTAAACAAATGGTGTTCAAATTTACGCGTGTTGCCGTGAATCTTCCTGTGATCTGTTTGACACCAGGAGTGTCGGGACACTATGAATCAGATGTGAAAGTATTGATCTTCTTGTGAGCTATATTTAACCAGTGAAAATTTGAGACAGCATTTGAAGTTTCTCTGTTTGAATACCGGTTTTGTAGAAGGGGACTGCTCTCAAGGAAAGGTGTTTCACCATTTCAGCCTTGAAAAGAAGCTGAAGTAGTAAGTCATTGCATGTTCATGTGACATTTCAGTTCTGCTCAGCTGACACGCTGACGGAAAAGCCCCTTTTCTGTTCAGAGGAGCAAAGCTGTGCTTTGTACTCGGGCTCCAGGAAAAAACTGTTTGGGTTGAGAAAAATGGTGATCTGCTATAGCCCGTGAAACACTCGGAGAACCAGGGGGATGAAAAGAGCAGACCTAATGGGATAAAGCCTAGAACTTTATTTTGTGAAGTCTTGTGATCTTTTCCAATCACTGTCAGCCTAGAAGAAACATTTTGGATGTTTTCATTTACTGTGGTAGGGAAGACGGAAGATCCCCTCTGCATGAGGTGATGTACTAAAAACAATTCAGCATTCTGTTTTGTCAAATATCTCATCAGTGCTGTCTTGCTTTTATAGAGAAAATACACAGAAAGCACATTAGAAGCAAAGCTGTTGAAACTGCCAGCGAATCCCTCGTCAGAGCCACGGTCGCGCGGGTCCGTTCCCGGTGGCTCCCGCACGCGGCGGGGCCTTCGCTGCCCTCGCTGCCTGCCCGACAACCCCCAGCTTCGCTGATGCTGTTTGTTCACATTTCCAGCTGCTTAGGTAAAAAGTACAAAAGGTTGGAGAGAGGTGTGTGAGATCCCATCTGTGTGAGCAGCGTTTATAGGATTGTGTGAAGGCTTGCATCTAGTTAATCCATAATTAATCAGGAAAGCCCACCGGTTCTATAATTGGATGCTAGTGACTAGTTAAAGCAAAATTAAATCCCTTCGTGTCACATTTGTGTACGGGAGACGCTGCACATGGCACGCTGACCCGATGGGCCTTTGCCGTGGGGTTCTGGTCATGGCTGAGCAGCCCAAACCAGAGTCCAGGCCCAAGGTGCCTCCAGCTTGACGTCCCCTTCCACCCGAAAGAGTGCAAATACACTTTTTGTTGGCAACGTGTAGACAAATCCTCCTCAGACATCTGGACACTGAATGCCAGTGATAGAAATTCCTATTATTTTACAAATGAGAAGAAAATTTGCTCAAAGCTTGCAATTTTTGCTTGTGTTCTCCGTGATGTCTACAGGCTTGTGGAAGATACCTGCTTTTGTGTGTAGAGTTGTATTCTCCCCCTCCACAGCGCAGGTGTCGTAGGTGAGCAGCCCTGCAGAACTCTTCAGCAGGCTGAGCGCTAACGTGTGAAATCCCAGGGACAAGTTCAGCCTGGGGGACATGAGGGAGGTGTCTGACGTTCTGCCGTGGTTCCTGCAGAGCGTGCACTGGTCTGGTGTGTCTTGCTGAAGCAGATCTCTTCCAGCAGTAGTTATCTGTCACAAAAATGAACTTTCCATTCTGATAAAAAATTAACACAAGTAAAACTTTGACCTTTTTGCTACTTACTGAATGTCAAAACCAGCTGTTAGCTGGTGGTGAATTCAGTAAATTTAGGCACACTAATCTTGAGAAATTAATGCTTTGCTGTTTGGGTGTTTGGAACAGGAGTAAAATATTTATAAGTTGGTTGCAAGCAGTATAAACTTAGTTTTTCTACAACAGCTTGTCCAGACAGACATTCTTAAACCCTTGCTTACTGTAGCTCCTGCCATTGCTTGTGAGCGATAGTGAAGCTCTAAGGATTTTAAATTGGAATGGGAAGATTTAGTACAGGCATTCACAACAATTTGTTTCAGGTTGTGTAAATGCTTTTTAATTAAGGGATTTGTTGGAAGGACGTTTGGAGGTCAGGTCCTTCTGAGCTTTCCATGCACTTAGAGTCAATTTTCAGAATTCAGGAGCTGCTGAACACCTTGAATAAGTTCCTGAAATGGGGAAGGGAATATCAACTTCTGAAGCTCCTTTGATGGAACTCAGGTCTCCACTAAGACCAGCTCAATAATCCTTTTTTTGTACAGTGTTTCCTCAGATACAAGCATATTTAGATGTCTACCTTTCTTCATTAACCTCTGTAGAATCTGTTCGGTCTTGTCCCCCCAACAGCTGAGACAACCAACACAGATGTTAATGGTTCATCCACGTTCGTATCGGATTTTCCATTTATGTTGTAGTAGACATGATTAAAGCCTTCAAGTAAAATTGCAGCTAAATCCTGTCATAGCCTAACCCATTATTTTTTTGTGCTCCTATTAGGATTTTAGGCATTTCTTTGACACATTTTTATTGCCAGATTAGGAGGAAAACACTTGACTTGTTTGCAACGTTCTCATTATATTGTCTTTATAACGTTTCTGAAAGAGAATAAATATAAAATACTTCTGCGTATTGTGGCCGTATTTCAGTCTGACGTTAATACGCCCCATGGTTCTCCGGCTCACAGTTCTTCTCACCTCATGGTGATGGTGCAGAAACCTCGCGCCGCTGGAGCCACCATCGTCCCCGCAGGGCCGGGCCGTGACCGGACCCCCGCCAGCCTTTGGCACGGGGACCCGCGGTTTGCAGCCGTCCCCTGTTTGGTGTCAGGTCACTGGTGAAAAGGTTTAACAGTGCCGGGCTTCAGTTCCTGAGGAGCCTGATGGGGAGGCTCGGGTCTCGGTGCCCGGCGGGCCGGGCCTGGCAGCACGACCAGCACTGACCGGGTATTTGCACGATGACAATTACCTTCACATCCAGAGCCAGCTCCCGGCAGACGCCTGCTCCCCTGTGATAGAGTTCAGAGGCGTGTCTGCCAGCCCAGAGTGGTACTTCTCTGTGAACTTCTCTTTCATGGAAGAGAAGATGATGTTGTTCCTGAGATTTGGATGTTTTACAAATTGTTTTGGTTTTATCGTGTTGCTCAGAGCATCCACAGGAGTAGCTTTAGGGCAGGGCTCTTGCTGCCTGGCCTCTCTCGATAATCCTGCTAGAAATCCAGGACTTGTCCTCAGCCTTGCTCATACCCGGCATCTCCGGAAAACCCTGGGCATTATTCTAGAATATTCTTGCTGTCAGTTGCCAAGCTGTGTGTGGGTGCTTGTGGCACAGGAATGAATTTGAGGCTGGGTTATCGTGGTCATCACGATCATCCCCTGTGGGGTTTTCTTATGATTTATGGGTTTTGGGGTTGGTGGCTAGCCACGCAGGTAACAGGGAACCGGGTAGGTGGTGTGAGGCCCTTTGTGTCAGATTAGGAACTGGTTTGAAAAGGATATTCTGTGACTAATTGGCTGTGATCGCTGGCCCTAAGGAAACTTTAAGGCCGGGGAAAGCTGTTAATCCCGTCGAGAGTCCCGTGCACACTTGAGCTGTTCCCAAGGGAAAGCTGAGACGTGTCCTCCTGCGCCTCACACCCCGTCCCTGCCCAGCAGCGTCCCGCTGGTGCGGTGCTCACCCAGGCCAGGGTGATTAAGCACTTAAATTGATTAATCAAATTTCTTGTGATGAGAACTACTGTCATTCATTAATCTGAATGGGATTATAAATAAGAGTTGGCAGATAGGGGAGACAAACATGTTGACAGATAGACCTGCTGCTTTGAATACAAATTACACTGCTGCATCTGGAGGGTTTTAGCTCCTGGCAGCCTCGGGATATGGCTTCCCTAAAGGTAAAATTAGACTGAGATTAAAGTATCCCCATATTAATAAAGAAATATGTATTTATGAACAGGCATCTACTGCAGGTGGATGTGTGGGGCTGCATACCAATGACACTACAACAGGACCGGGCTGTGGATTTTGCTTCCTGTGGAATTTGTGAAAGATTTTATGAGGTTAGTTGTAGTGAAAACTCAAGGACAACCCAATTGCAAGTGTGTGGTTAATACCAATTTGAGCAATAAAGTAGCAGGCTAGCGCGAGCAGTTCTTATTGAATCGCCTTGCAGTTGGCAGCATTGCAAATAACAGAAAATTCATATCAAATTTTGTCCTTGTAGAGATGCTGCCTGGTGTTTTCTCTTTGGGGAGACAACGCCTTGTGGTTTTCGTGGCGTGGCTGGTGCAGGACATGGTCCCGGGGCGGCTGCTGGCCCCTGTGCAGGTCGCAGCCGAATCCCGCGGCCGCAGCAGGACGAGCTGCCTGCCCTCGTGTCTCGTTGCAGCGCATGGGCAGGATTGCTGCGGAGCCTGCCGAGATTAAAGCTGTTGCTCCTTGTTGGACTGGCCACATGCACTTCTCTCCATAAATATTTAAAGAATTCTTATTAAAAGAATTACCAGTATAAAAAGTCAAGAGTTTGATAGCTGGCACGTAGCGTGCTGCAGTGTTGTAGTGTGTGTGGGAAGGCCAGGGAGCTGCTGCGCCTCTCGCGCCACAGAACAGCAGATTTCCCGGGACGGCAGACGGAGTCGTGGGTCTGTGCCGGGGGAGCCAGTGGCTGTGTCGCTACCAGTAAATGCTCCACTGAAAGCACAGACTACCGGCATAAAGACCAGGAGTAGAAATGAGAGGTTCGGGCAGGCTGGAAAATGCTGTTACCAGCTTCAGACTGGGGGAAAAAAAACACATTAAAGCAGGAAATGTGGCCGTCCTTCAGTATGAAGCAGGTAGCACGGTTCAGTGTGTCTCTTTCTCATGCATCAACATAACACATAGAGAGGCTAAAGACTGGACCCATAGCAAATAGTGTTTACTGGAAAAATGAAGGGAAGGTGCTGGAATACGCCCCTTGCCAGGGCCGGCTGTCCCGTCTGTGTGTTGGGAACGGGCAGCACAGGGAGCTCAAGGGACCCAACGAGTTCGGGGAAGAGCCCGAGTCGGTGCAGCGGGACCGAGCGCTGGGCCCGGGCTGGGCGATGGGGGCGGCCAGGCATATGGGGTGAAACCGCAGGCAGAAAATGTAGATGTTTAAGTGTGGAGCACCAGAGATCACTACCCAAATATGCAGATTTCTGCCAATTAGCCAGTGTCATTTGAGGAATTGTTTCTAACAGTAAGAAGGTTAAAACCTGCTATCCTTGCAGTGACTTCAGAACTCCACGGAGGGGAAACAGAGTTTGTCAAAGAAACCATTAAACATTTAAATATTTCATTAAATATTGAACATTTCAAAAATTGCTTTCTAACAAGTCCCGAGGTAAACAGGGCAATATTTGGTAGCAAAAGCTACCAGAAGTGACAAGGTCCTGCAGTGAATCGAGCTTGGCTCTGGATTTGGAGGCTGCAGTAACCTCTCCTCAGTTGATTAGCCACCAGGCGAGATCCCTGGGCTCGGTCCAGAAACCCTTATCTGAGCGTAACTGCTGGTGACATCAAGGGCACCAGGCGGGTTTGAAACACGTCAGAAGAAGAGCCAACGGGATTAAAACCAGAACTCCTGCTCCGGCTGAAGGCTGGAGCGGCGGCCAGAGCCAGCGCTGCGCGGGGGCGCTCGGGTGCTGCAGCCACGGCAGGCGGAGCCCGAAAACGAAGGGTTCTGCAGCCACCTTAAAGCGTTCAGATGGTTTTTGAGGTCTGTCATCGGTAGGTAGGGACTCTTTGCCCAAACCGGCGAACCAAAAGCCATTGCTTAAGTTTAGTTGACGTTGATAGAAGGTGAACCTTGCCAGCAGTGCAGATCAGTCCAGCGCTGAGATCTGAGCACGTGTTTTGCGCTTTGCTGAATCAAAGTTGCTGTCTATAAACACTGGATGAAAATCCAAACCTGTCTGATGTCTGTGGCTTTCTGAGATGAGGAGTGAGAAAACATGTTCAGCAGTGTTTCAGCTGAAGATTTGCTGTCATAACGGGAAGTCTGGATGCCTCCCCATGGTATGACACTTCTTCCCTTCTTAGATCAAACCCAGACCCCCGGGTACAGCCCCTGCCTCCAGGGACCCCTTAGCACTGCAGGGTTCAGCCACCTCCCTGCTTTAAAAAGCTGATCTGTATGGAGAAACGCTGAGCTCAGATTCTCATTGTGTCCCCGTCAACCTGGTGTAACTGTGCATCACTTTTTTGTCAAAAACCTGCTGCTCCGCTCGCCTGGCCGAGCCCCCTCGTTGTTCCCCATCCCCAGCGCATCTCGCTGCCAGGGAGGAGGAGGAAGATTGATGGCACTGGCTTCCCCGTGCGTGGTGTTGGCATCGAGTCAGGGGGTTTTACAGCAGCACGCTGGCTCTTCTCACTGAATTTTGATTAATGGAGCAGGCGGGAGCTGCTGCTGTCTCCCAGCGCCTGTGGCTGACAGGGGTGAGCCTAATCTGATGTTTAAATGGATTTGGAACGTGCCTGTGGCTTTAGCATCCCTGTCCTGAAGGACGGACCATCTGCTATGAGATAACCCCATCTCGGAGGGTGCGCACTTCAGGTCTGTTGGAAAAGAGGTGACACGTGTACGAGTTGAAGGTTTTCCCCGATGCTTGCTAAACTGGTGGCCAAGAGGCAGCTCCTGTTGAAGACACGAGGTTTTTGCTTGCCTTACTTTTCCAGCCGTGCCCCCCTGGCAGGACCGTGTCCCCATGGCAGGACCGTGTGTCCGTGGCAGGACCGTGTGTCCATGGCAGGACCGTGTCCATGGCAGGGCCGTGTCCCGCGGTGTGGATGGGGAGCGTGGCCGCCGTGCGGGTCCCGCCTGTGTCGGCTGCCGGGCTGCTGGAAGTTGAAGCCTTACACCACAAAATTACTCAAGTATATTTTAATAATTTAAAGCCACGGGTCTTACGTGATTTGTTCTCTAAAGATTGATTTAGCTTCTTATTAAGGGAATTGGGAATTCAGGGTGAAAATCTGAACAAAATCTAGGCAGTTTTTATTTTTTTTAAATATCCACTAGTGTAACTCACTGGGGAGAAGAATTTCAAAGCCTGTCCAGCCCTATCTTGAATTTTTGATTCTCCTGCTTTCCTATTTCAATTCCCAAGGCGTTCTTGTTAAAGAAGAACACCTCAGCATTATTGTATTATTTTTAAATAAGCCACAATCACTTTAAGGAGCTCAGGATAGAAAAATCCACTAATACTTTGATTTTTTTTTTTCTCTCCCCTCTGGTGTTCAGAAGTTTGATAAAACAAGATGTGGGCTGCATATAAATGGAGGGGTAGGAGCTGTAATTGCACAGCTCTCCCCGTCTGTCCAGAAGGGCCCTCTGCTCTCTAATGATCATTGATTTTGAGGAGGTACAAGCTGGCGCGGAGCCGGCAGGGCCGGAGCAGCGGGGGCAGGCGGGGTTTTGCGCTGGGGGAGCCGGCGGCTGCTCCTGGCCGGTCCATCAGCGGCAGCCCCGGCACCGAGGGGCCGCGGTCGGCGCTGAGCGCCGCGTCCAGCCAGCCGAACGGGGCCGGGGCCCGAGCGATGTGCCGGGTGCCCTGCGGCCGCTGCCGGCCGCCTCTCCTCCCAGCAGGGACGGCCGAGCTGCTGAAGCGGCGTTTCACTCAGACAGCTCGGAAATGCCTTTTCTTTTCTCCTGGAGATTTTGTAAACTTGAAAGAGAATCATGAAAAAAGCGTTCTCCCCTGTCCAGCCCATTAATTCAGCCTGCTCAGGACGGAATTAACCTTGGCAAGCCTTCCAGAGGAGAGAGTCATTCTAACCTTAAAAATCTGCTGATTAAAGCTGGTTTCAGGAATTCGATTTCACTTAATGCGTTGGCTGAGCGCCCAGCCCGGCATTAACATAGCCACAGACACACAGGCCTGCGCAATTTTATCTCCTCAATTAAAAAAAAAAAACAACCAGCTAATGAAACCCCTTTTGCCTGTTTTGAGCAAGAATTCATTTTAAAGACTTGTTTCGCTCCAGGCCTGCCGTGTGCCCTGGTCACCCGTCCCCCAAGGCGCCGGGCAGGTAATTCCCGTCCCCTCGTTAGCGGTGGCAGCGCCGCGGTGCCCGGCACAGGCTCATCGGCACGGGAAATCACCTGCGCTCCACAAACCCTGCAAACCCCACAAACCCACGAGGATCGCGCTACCGAACTTCAGATTTTATGTTGTCGAACAGCGCTTGACTCGTTAACCTTCAAAATCCTCCCAAACGAGGGAGCTCAGATTTCTAGGGTTTCTATTTAGTTCTTAAACGTTTTTTAATGCATTTTTATCCAAAAAGTGATGTAGTTTTTAGTGCCGCTGTCGCCCATTTTGTCTTTGCTCCAGAAGCCGGGTGTCCAGGGTGCTTCTGCACCGTGTTCTCTGGGGTGCAGAGCCTCCCGCTGTCCCTCCGGGGCCGGGGGACTCGCTCACGCGGGGGTCTCCTTCCTCCCGGCTGCCCAAATCAGCACATCCAGCCCCAAAACATCGGTCCAGGTCTAGATTCCCATGTTGTGCCATGGGGAGCTGGGGGGAAGAGAAAAGAAAAAAGAAAAAAAATCTCTTCAGTATTCTGGACGCTTTGTAAATCCTGTGAACTGTTAGGGTTTTCTTAATGGCTTGCTGAAGTGTTGAAAAGCAGTTTTGCGGAGGTGGGATGCTTTTATGTAAGTCGTTATCGACACCTCTAGAATTACATGCGAGACAGATCTGGAGATAGAGAGCAGCTTCCCACCTCCCAGAGCAGCGAACCACGGGAGCTCAGCATTAGTGCTTGTCATGCTTTTTTGTTTTAATCACGGTGAAGTTTCGATCGCCTTCACAGCAAATCAGGGCTGTGAAGCAGGCGGGGGCGTGCTGATATAGATTGGTATATATTGATATATACTGCATGAGGCGCTGGGGGTGTTCCCGGCGGCTGCGGGGGCTCCTCCAGCATCGTGCTCCAGACCAGTGGGCCTGCCCTGGCTGGAACTGGTCGGACTGGGAGCTGCTGCCCCTGCCGAGGCAGAGCGAGCAGCTCCGGGTCAGCAGTACCGAACGTCCAAGACCTTTGATGCAGCCCCGGTGCCGTGCAGCCAGGAGCCACTGTCAGGGATTATCTGAGACAAACAGCGTCCGCTTTTCCTTGGCTGAGTGCTGGGATTTAAATGTCAAGCTTTTCTTTGGATTATTTTCTGCAGGTTTTTTTCCCCTCTATTTTTCCTCCCTGCTTTTTTTTGTGTGTGGAATGTACCCTTGACACATTTAAAAACGTTATTAATCTTTGTCATTTGTACTGTACTGTAACTCAGAGACAGCAGCCAGCAGTCCCTAAATCCTTTTCAATTCAGGCCGACCTTGTGAGCACGGATCTCGCGCGTTCACTGACACGGATGCTCCCAGACGGGCAGCGCTGCACGCCACGTGCTCGTGTCCAGGATCGCGGCGGCACCGCGCTCGGGTCCCCCCAGCACTGCTCTGCCCTGGGGCCACGTGTCCGCCTGTGCATCGCTGTTGGTGCGGTGGTGTCCAAACCTGCAAAAGGCGTTCGAGACAACCGGGGTGGTGATTGAGCGATGGTTTTTTCCGGGTCCCATTTAGTGTGGTTGCCAGTGGTGCCAGAGCCGGGGCCGTCCCGTCCTGTGGCCGCTGCTGCCGGGGATTCAGTGACGGCTCCAGAATCCCGGAGCCGCGAGGCCCCGGCGGGTGGGGCCCAGGCTGGGAGCGAGTGAAGAACGCGGTGTCATGAGCATCTCTGCAGTCGCTGAGTGAAACAAAAAAGGAAATTCCCCATAAAAGTCCCCTGCAGTGGGATTTATTTATTTTTTCCTCTGCAATGGCAGGATACTGGTGTGCCTAAAATATACGTGGCCCACAGTCCTCTTGGGAAAATATCAGAAGAAAGCTGTGAGCAGATTGCTGGGCTGTTGCAGTCTCACATTTAAGAAAAACTAATCACCTTCGGTATGGGAGAATATATCATTACACACACCCCCGTGCCCCATGTGTGCTATATTAAAAGCCAGCACAGTCAGAAAATAATATTGCTTTCTTAATAATAAACAAATATTGTGGACAGGAATTGTATCGGGATCTTTTAAATTAAAAACGGTTTTGTGTGTTTTGTTTGCGCTGGGCTTAGCTTCCAACCAACAGTGATGCTGAAAAGTTTTAACATACTGGAAATTTTATTTTTTCCTGCAGAAAGAATTCCTTAGGCTTACTCATTTCAGTTAATCAGAGAATAAGTGTTCATTTAAAAAAAGAAGGAAAAAAATAGTAACTGTATTTTGGCGCTTCGCTGTATAAGATACCTGACAGCCACTTTTTCAGTTTACAAACCCTGAATTTTCAGTTGATGTACGCAGGTAATAAAATGTGGAAAAGAGGTGTTTGTGTTGTGTTTTTAAAGGACTGCGTTGAAGCGAAGCTGACGGGGCGGCCGCAGCGCCCAGGGCTGCGAGGGTCTCTGACCTGTAGTGATGCTCAAAACCAGCGCTGGGAGCTGAAACCTGGGGTTGTGTGTCCCTACACGTCCCCAGCGCCGCTGCCTCGGGGATGGTTTCCTCCGCTAACCCCCTCTGCTTTCTCTCTTTTTGTGTCCCCAGTGCTTGTACGGCTGCTACGTCCATTCCTCCATCATCCCCACGTTTCACAGAAGGTGCTACTGGCTGCTGCAGGTAGGATGGCGACCGGTCCCTGTCCCGGGCGAGCCGGTGCAGCCGCGCGGCGCGTGCCAGCGCTGCCGGGGAGCTCGGTGTTCCCGTCACACTGTTGGGGGGATCTTGTTTGTCTGGAGGTGATGGGGGTTTTCTTAGTCACATGTCTCTGTTCAGAGGTGCAATGTATTTTCTCTGGGTAGGTTTCTAGCAAATACAGAGCAGATGGCAGCTCAAATGTTGCCTAACCAGAGTCAGCCCAAGGGGGTGCCCGTGACAGCTGGTGTGACACGGAAATCCAGAGGAAGCTCTGAATTCCCTCAGAAGGACCGCGGGCCCAGCACGGCGCTGCTCCCGAGCCGCGTCTGGCCCGCTGTCCCCACAGAGACACAGAGGACCAGCCCGTGCTTGTCTCCTGCAGAGCTCCTTCCCTCGGAGCTCACACCTCTGATCTTTAATTGCTCGTTTTGCATTTGTTTTAGTTTTTGTTGCATGCGTCTCAGAGCCCTGCACAGGCAGCAAAGCCCCTGTCTCGTGAGCTGCCTTGCGGCACCATGGGGTCTTCTCACCAGTACCCTGGGGTCTGGCTCGCTCACGTTTGGAGGGCGCGTGTCGATGTTCAGGCATCTTCTTTGCTCTGATAATTGCTTTGGATCAAGATGGGTGGATGGGAACTTATGAGCCTATTTATAAAACGTGATGTGGGACATCTCGTTGTGGGTGTAGCGTACTTGTATTCGGAACCAAGGACGTGCTGTGCCCTCAGCGTGGGAGGAACAGGGGTCTGTGATTCATGGCAGCATCTCCCAGGCACGCACGGGCATCCTTCAATCGTGCGCTCAAGGTTATGCAGCTGGAGAGAAAAGCGCCAGCCAGGAACCAGTGACGCTTTTCTAACGTCTGCACGATGTGTCTGTTCAGCTCCACAGTGAATTTGGGGTGAGCGAGACAAGGAGAGAGAGAGAGAAGGTATTTTATGCATGTTTGGTCTTCCATTTCGACACCACCCGATAAATGACTTTCATATTCCAGAACGGGCACAGACAGGGCAATGTTTAACATTAACCTCCAGCAAAAGGTTTGGCTTTTCAGTTCACAGAGGCAAATGGGTGATTTTCGCTTTTTTTAGAGTCATGTGGTGCCTTCCTGGCATATGGAGCTCTCTGTCTGCGAGTCTCTGGTCAATAGGAAGTAAATACAATTATCCTGTGATGCCACCTGTGTTTTAGAGGATGATCTTCCTCCAAATCCTATTGTCAGGTTAGATATCGATTAAGAATCCATGTGCAATTGTTCTTGATCTTTTCTGAGTGGTGTTTTCAGTGTCAAGGCCAGACTCAGACAAGCCACAGAGACCAGCAGTCTCTCTTGTGCGTTTGTGCTGTGCTACAGCCCTTAACTATATGGTGGTATCCGATTCCTCACTTAAACAACTCTGCGTTGTCACTTATGGTTGACACAACGTGCCTTCTCCCAGAAGGCTGGTCAGGGGGACAAGAAATGAAAACCATTGAACCACCAGTCCCCGCCACCAGCCGCGCTCCTGCCGTCCTCCCCGCGGCGCCTCCTGAGTCCGTAAGCACCAATCTGATGTCAGACACTTACACAATACCTTCTCTTTAAACTGTTTTTCCTTGGATTCTTCCTTCTGATACACTTGAATATTAACAATTTACTTATTGCTATTAATGCATACACTGATTCTTGTTGTTCCCTGAGTGCTCCCTTTCTAAATTACAGCTAATTTGAAAGCTGTGGGCAGAAAGTATCAAGGCCTGAAAATCAGTTAAAACATTTTACATTATGTCTGCATCTGTCCTGTGGAAATTTGGTGTTCATTCTGTATTTTTTTGCCTCCAGTTTTCCATTATGTCCTACACAAAAGGAAAGCCCTCCCACTTCTTGAGCAGCGTTGCCCTGTCCGATGGCTTGTGCTGCGTCAGCAGCGGTGCCCCGTCCCTGGCTGGAGGAACAGGCAGCGTGAGGATTTAGGTCTTTTTCAACAGAAATCAGAAGCATTACAATCTCATAAAAATTCCTGAGACTTTTGGTTAGTAATGGGGTTTTATTTTTCATTTGGGTGAAACAGAAATGACCGGGCAATAAAGCTTTGAAGACGGTGTGGTGCTTGAGGGCACTTTCCATCGGCCCCGTGTTGTTGGGGAGCAGGTTGTAAGCTCAGCTCTCAGCACGACAAGCCTTTGTTTTTTTTCTAAGGGGAATATGAACTGCTGCTGCTACACTAGCCTGTTTTCCCAATGTTTTAGCCCATATAATGAAATCGAGTGTGTCTTGAAGTGTAGCAGAGTATGGTGCCGAGATGGACCACGATACCCAATGGAAAGAGAAACTCCCGGTTCCTACAATGTGGCCACAAAGGAGGTTGAAAGGAAGGAAAAGTGCTGCCTTTCTCATGTTCAAAAAGCCGCGATTTGCAAGGCTTGGGTGCTCCCAGGGCGCTGTGAGCGGCTGTGCCTCCTCTGGCCGGGCTGCGGCTCCTCCTGCACCCCGTGTGCTGGGGTGGCCGAGGAGCCGCGGACACGTCACCCCCGGCCGAGGAGCCGCGTGTCCCCTCCCATGGACACATCACCCCCGGCCGAGGAGCCGTGCGTCCCCTCCCATGGACACGTCGCCCCCGGCCGAGGAGCCATGCGTCCCCTCCCATGGACACATCACCCCCGGCCGAGGAGCCGTGCGTCCCCTCCCATGGACACGTCGCCCCCGGCCGTCGGTCGAGCTGATCCCTGCAGAACAAAGATGTGGTTTGGCACGTGCAGGATGAGCGAGACGGGGCCGCGGACAGTGGCAGCGGTAACCCTCTGCGGATGCTCCCGCCAAGGGGAGGCGGGGAGGATTACAAATGAACTGGTATCTCAGTGGCTGGAAACATTTTAGCAGGAGTGCTTTATCTTTTGTAATGTTTTTATAAATTATTTATTAACACACTTGCTGCATTTTCCTGAGAAATTGGATAGAAAAGCAAAATGTATAGCTGGCAGATTATATTCCAGAAGAAAGACGCCAGTGATTAAAAAACAATTTCCAACCCTTTCAAACACATAACTTTATTTTAGACGAGTAGTCTGCTATTTTTGTATCGCTCTCCACCATTTTAAAGAAAATCCCAGATTCGTTCCCTAGATATATGAGGAGACTGACGTTAATGCGAGCAAACTAAAAAGCAGTCAGAGCGCTTTAGTTGTTGCTTAAATAATCTGTTGTCATTTATAGAGGAGATGCGTTTCCCAAACTGCTGCGGGACGTGCCTGGGCTGCTAATCAAGAGCAGTTATTACAGGGGCGACATAACGAGTCAGAACATGGCCGGCTCCGCGCGGGGGGGAGCAGATGTGATGCTGTGGCTGCTGGGAAGCGATGCCCGTTTGCACTTCACGCCTGGCTGGGGGATGGAGAGCGGGGTCTCCGTGGGGCGGGGGGCAGCCCCGGCCCGGCTGTGGCTTCTTGTGCGCGGTGGGGCAGCAGCACCGCACCGATGTCTGCCCCGCAGCCTTCGCGCTGCCGGCCCGCGGCTCCGGCAGGAGCGCCTGCCTCAGCAAAAATGCTTTTTGCCCCTGGACCCAGAGGGCACCGAAAGCTGGTTCAGGGAGCCGGGGACCCGGGAGCTGTCGCTGGGAGCAGCGGCTCCGGCCGTGGCGCAGCTGGAACCGGGGCGCACACCCGCCCGTCCCGGGGAGGCCCAGCATGCCGGAGCGCGTCTCTGAGTTCTGCTCCGCTTTGGACCGGTGGCGCTGTCACCGAGGTGTCCTGGCGGCCGGGACCGCAGCGAGGTGACAGCACAGCCCAGCTGGAAGTTAAATCAAACCACAGGCTCCAAGACACTTATTAATATGCTCTGTATACCGAGGATTAGGCTTTTGGTGACACTTAAATTGAATTCTAATGCTATTTTGAAATATATAATATGCTGAATTTACTTCACCTCAGGTTTGAGTTAATGGTTTATTAAATTATGCACCTTGCAGTAGCAAAGCCGTTTCCTGGTGTTGGACACGGGGCTTGCAGTAGCAATGCAGCAGTTTTGCTGATCTCATCCACATCCTCCTGGTCAATTATTAGGTCTGCAGGTGTCTGCGAATGTATTACATCGTCGGCTCAAGTTTCGCCCTTGCCAGAGAAGCATAATTGGGGATTGGGTTGGAAGTTTTGTAGCGAAGCAAATTACAGTTTGAGTTCAGAGATTTGGAGCTGGTTTTCACATGGGCAGGGAGACTCGTAGCAGATGCTGCCGGGACTGAAGTCTCTCCTTCTAAGGCATGATTTTTTTTTCTTTTAATATGCAGAGTTTTGGCCTGCAGTGAGTTACTCCTTTTTGTTTTGCGTTTGTTAAGGCACGCTTTTGTCAGTGTTTCGGATAAACCACTGCTCAGGTACGTGCGGCTCGGGCCCGGCCCAGGGACAGCACACAGGCTTCCACAGCTGCCCGTTCGCTTGGCACTTGTGATAATCGACATTTATAATTCAGTGAGCTGTCGCAGGCGCTTTCTGCTGGAAAACGGAGAGAGGAGGCTGCCGGGATTTTCACCGTTCTCCATTTATATTTATTCCTGGTGCTCTCTAAATGCCAGCATCAACGGCTCTGTAGTCACGGCCTTTATTTACGAGCGCAGAACACTTGTGCTTCTTCCTCTCTATAACCTATGTTGCGCCTTCTCCATCAGGGCGCTGCTGTTTCTCGGCGCAGCACTGGGGTCGGCCGTGCTGCCCGAGGGGAAGAGCCTTCACCAGGCGGATCAGCCGGGCACCGCCGTGTGCTTCCACAGCCAGGGCCCGGTGTGGATGCACAAATGGGTCTTTCTTTATAGCACCCACATAGAGGTATTTAATATGTGGGGGAATCGTTGCCTTTCCAAAACGCATCAGTCAAATTTTGGTCATCTCATACTTTTGCATTTCATGCCTCTGTCTTGCTAGGGATTTGCCTTATGTGCATAGTGTAATACTTTGTAGGAAAAGGAATCCACATGAAAAATAAAACCCCTTCTCAGCCCACAGTGAAGAGAATGGAGCTGTGACATCAGTTTTGCTGTGAATGGGGTGAGCGAGCTGTAGAAATCAGCCCTGAACTCCTCCTGCAGTGCTTGGCACTTGCACAAATAGCTCGAGCCTCAAATGCTGTTATTCTTTCGGTTTTATTGAACGTTAAATCCATCACAAAAATATGCAGAAAGAAAAATGAATGCAACATCCTTCAAGGTCACTCGTTTTGTGGAGGCGATATAACTGCACTGGGCTTTTTGTAACAAAGCAGCATCGCTGCAGGAAACCATCCATTTCATAGAACAACTCTGGATCGTGTGGCAATGCTCTCTTTTCGTGGAAAAATACAGCGGGTCTGTCCTGTAACCTGCTAGTGAGGCACTCTGATAAGCAGTAATTATAACTATTACAGGATGTCATCTCCCGTCTGCCATTTATTGACCTTTTCTTCAGTATAATTTTCTTCTCAGGAGCCCAGGTAACTGAATATCCCTGGAAAGAGTCTGGATGAGTGTCTGGGACAGCACAGCAGCCGAGACACACTTGACGTCGGAAAGGTGCTCAATTTTGGACACATTTAATATTTGCATTATGCTGCCAACTTTGGAAACCTTTGAGAAAATAAGTTTTTCTGAGTTCACCGTGTAGTTGTCGGGGGAAGAGGGAGTAACGGCTGTTAGATGCTGGGAAGCTGCTAAAAGGGCTTGTCTGAAACAACTTTTCTGTCTGTAATAGCGTTTTAGCTCCTAGAGTCTTTCCAAGCTCAAAGTGACCTGTCATCTTGTTTGTGCAGTGAGAAACATCGTCCTCCCAGGGAACTAAACCCTCATTTTCGGGTGTTGTGCGTCCGCACCCTCCTCAGGGACCGGGCCGCATGGCCTCGGTTTCCAGCCTGCCGCTCCTGTTGCAGGGATGAGGAGGGAGAGGATGTGGAGTCGGCTTGATTAAGAAGTGCTTTTGCTTTTTCTCTTGAAGGGTATTTGCAGAGAAAACTGTACATGAAATTTATACTCCTCTCATATGATTTTGACTGGTTTTAGTGCACAAATTCTCAGTAGAAAATGTATTCAATAAAAATTTGATGTGGAACTATAGCTCAGCAGAATCTTTTTTAAGAAATCCAGCTCTGGAATATTTATTTTGCATCTAGTTTCAGTTTTAGTGCCTATTCCTTCTGCAGATGCCCTCGTTAGCCTGCTAACGGCTTTGAAGAGCTCAGCCCCTCTCGTGCCTGGATCCCAGCGTCCCGGTCCTGCCCGCGGCGTTGCTGCCACTCGTGTTTTCGGGGGAAAGCACAGCTGCGTGGAACACTGCTGAAAGTTGCTGCCATTGCCTTTTTCTGCAGGCAAATCCGTGCTTTTTGTTAGTGAAGAGACCAGAAGGCTCGGTGCGTGTGGGGAGCTGAGCCTGCGGCAGGTAACACGTTACTGCGTTCGCGGGCAGCGACGCGGCCGAAAGAACGTGGTGCTCTTGATTTATAGCAAGTCTCCTGGGAATCGGTTTTAGCAGGAAAAGTGCAACAGATCTGGATTTATTCTCCTTTGATGCTCAGCATGCAAAAGGAGAGCATTTAGGGGAAGCAGGAGAGGAATGCGGCGTGGCCACAGTGAAAACGTCAGGGTGAACCTGACACCTGTGAGTCCTTCAGGTGTCGTTTCTCACCATGGAATCACGTCCCTTCAGCACGGGGAGGTGAGAGATCCCAGTGTCTGGACGAGTTAACTCCAGTGTGTTGGGGAGACGGGACTTTTCTGGGCTTTGAAGCAAGTGACAGTGATGAAGGAAATCCTTGCTCGTCGTCTTGATTCCTGACCATTATGCCAAAAGATTCCCGTTTTTTCCCAAAATTGCAAGGAGCATCGCTTTGTTAGATGCCGTTTGTCCAGCCGCCTCTTCCCACTCCGCCGTGGGAGAGGGTCATGGGGCATCGGTACCCGAAGTGACTCTCCAAACATCAATCCCAAGGCTCAACCCCCTGCCCAGCATCTCAGGGTCACCGCACAGATCCTGCCAGGTTCCTGCCCCGTGAGGCCCCGTGTCCCCGTTCCGCCAACGCGGAGCCAGAGCCTCCGGGCACCACGAGCTTTGTCCTGATGTTTGGTGATAAACTTTTGTCTCCTGTGAGCACACGATCTGCTTGCTTTGCCACTTTGCCTCAATTTCAACGGGACTACACTGGAGCCCTCTTGCAAAAACATTTATTATGTCAGGCAAAACTGGAGGGTTTGAGTTGTGTTTCGCTAGTCTTTTTCTTCTCTACTTCTAGTGTTCTCAGATCAAATTTTCACTGGAAAAATACTGCCCAGAGGCATAGGAAATGGCACCCGGCTTTATGAAATATACCCTCATCCTAGGATACGCCATGTTTTTATTTTGTGACAGTCCAGGATTCAGTGCCTGGCCTAAATATTGTGGCATCCTATTTGATTTTTGAATTGTTGGATGGACTAGAGGCTATAGCTCATGGACAACATGACCATTTTTCCTCGTGGTTTACCCTTTTTCTAGATTACTGTCTGTAAGTTTCAAAATGGAACAGGATTCCTCCGTGGTTTATAAATTAGGGCCATATTACAGCAGCACCCAATAGTGCTGCTATATTTTAGGTGGTGTCAGGGTTTCTATTATAAACCTCATTTTTCAGAGGTTTATGGCACAGCAATAAAAATTCACTGTATGCTGGGACTCAGAATGTAACAGCTGCATCTCAGCCATGCAGAGAATGTGTTTGCATGTATTTTTTACAAGCAAAACAAACTATGCTTTGTGTGTGCATTTATACATAGAGGTCTATATAATTATATTAAAATCAGTATAAATTTATCCTAACTTTTGATTTCAAAGTTAATTGCTTGGGAGCTGCCCTCTTTTTGGCAGCCTGTGCAGCTTTATTTCTTCCTGTTTGCCAGAAGGAAAACAACAAGGGCTGTTTGTGGCCCTGTGCTATACGCAGCCATCACACAGCTCTGAATGTCTTTACATGTGCAATTCAAACAGTCATCAACGCAGAAGCGGTTTCATATATACAAACTGCCAAATAATGAAGGGGACAGATTCGATATGAATGTATTAAAAAAGGAAAACCCACACAATCTGCAAGGTGGTGTTAACCTAACTGTAGCTAAATGCATCTTCCATGACATTTTGGCTCTCATTGGCTTCCCATCTGTCTGGGTTTTACCGTTGACATCAGGCAGGCCTAAGCTTGTGTTTTCTGTGTGTTAGGGCATTTTGACCTCAGTGCTGTTGGCCAGAGTTAAGTCCGAAGTCCCGCCTGCTCAGGGCTCTGCAGGCGCGGGCTGCTCGGTGAACTGCTGCAGGGAGCAGGTTTCTGGCGGCTCTTCCCAGGTGCTCCTCAGTGCTTCATCTGAATCCAAACCCGAGTGACCACGCGCTGTGACGTGTGTGTGGTGCTGTGACAGGAGCTCCGTGTCGCAGGGCGACGCCGCCTGTGACCCCGACTCGGGCTCCCTTGGAGGGGCACGGAGCCCGGCTGCTTTCATGGACACACCTGCACAGCCTCATTAATTAATATCATGTTTTACATTTCATTTTAATAAAGTCTTTTTATTATGGAGCTTATTCCCATGGTAGGAAAAATTGAAATTCTTTGCAAGAGCATGATAATTAAGCTGTAGTGCGATGGGGAGGAAAGTGCTTTGGAAAGTGTCTGTCGGAGCCGTCTCACTGCACAAGCGATCCCAGCGGACCCGGGCAGGGTCCCCGGGCTGCGCTTTGCAGGATTTCACCCTGGAGAACCCGCCGGCCGGAGCATTGCTGCAGCCCGGGCTTGGGTTTTGCTCTCGGGTTGGAGCTCCCAGGTTGGGAAGTGAAAACAACCCCTCCAGGGGCATGGCCCGAGCCTCGGCTGACTGGGCCGGGCAGCTCTTAGGTGCTTGCAGATGGGGCAGCGGGTTTTGCTGTTGAGCTCGTGCTGGGCTTATTTAGGACTATGTTGCAGCCCAGGGCCTTTTCTGTGTTATTCAGGACTGTGTTGCAGCCCAGGTCCGCCCCAGCGGCACCGCAGCGGGGAGGAAGGGGCGAGACTTCTGGTGCATGGAGCCCCTTTGGGTGTTTCTTCAGTTTGGTATGAAATACCAAGTGTGGCAGTATAGGAGGGTAAAGTACTTGGTTATTTTATCAGTGTTGTGACTTGCTCCTGCAGCTTAAAAATCAATATAGCGAGTGTCTCCACAGCTGTTTGTAACATGAAGATTCATTTGGATGAGCGTAAGGAACCCGGGGTTCACCATGAGGTTAAAGCATCACTGTTCAAGAAAGGCAACTCAGCAAGAGGAGTTAATTAAATTGTGTCAGGATTACTTGCGAATTTGGAAACAGACTTTTATTTTCTCTTTGACAAAAAATAGGGCTTCTAAATTAGACAAAGCCTGCATTCTGTTCCTGCCTCTGACCTCAGGGATGCTTATTTACGAGCTATACAGCACGAAGATGGAAATGCTTCATTAGCAAGCAACATTGCATGTTATCTGGAGAAGATCCTAATGGAGTAAATTAGCAGGGAAACATCTGTTGCTTTCTGTCTTGGTTTTGGTGCTCAATCTGGTGCTAATTCTGGCCTTTTGTGACCTTTTTATATGTTTCTTCATCCTAAATATGAGACATGTTTTGTTCATTAAGCATGGACATGTGTTGCAGCCTTTGAACTGAAATGCGTCAGAGTTCACCTCTACTCTTTAGGAGAGATTTGTTCCTGTCTTATTTTCCTTCGTTTCCAAGACCTTACAGACAACGTGTAAGAGGTGGAGTTGGAGGGAGAGGAGGCTGAGAGGCACTGAAGTCTGAGCCAGGCAGAGGAAGAGATGTGTGTATGTACACGTGCATGCATATATAAGATACAGAGTTCTGGCTTCTCCCTTTTGTATGATGAATTTTATAATTTAAAAAATAGCTACAGCTTATAGTAGAAAATTTAAGTCTTGGTTTACACAAAATTCATGGCACATCTAGGGAAAAACGTTTCTCGCAGCTTCATGTCTAAATATCCAGGTTTGGTGCAAAGAGAGGCAGTGTGCCAAAATTCTCTTCCTGAATTGTCGTTTTTCCACCGCCCAACACGGCACCAGCAGGCACGGGGCCACCCGGCTCTGCCGAGCTCGGAGGGACGGGTGGCTGCGGCTGCGGGTCCTGCCCGGGCACCTCACCGTGTCCCTGGTGCCCGGGCTGCGCGGCGCCTCGCCGCACGGAGACGCTGTGGCGCCGTGGGCCCCCCGGCCGTGCCCGTGCTGCGGTGCCGAGCTGCAGCTGTCGTCACAGGCGCAGAAGAGTTTTGTTCAAGGCTTGAAACGCTTGCTCAAATTAATGACCAAAAATGTCAAATTTGTCCACAGCTAATTATTCATTAGATGCGTAATTAGTGTGAGATGATCGTGACATTTTACTGTTATTAATTTTTATACTCTAATAGGAATGAAATCAGCCTGCGATCACAGAACACCAGTTTGAACTCGACACTGGAGATGCCTGTTGCTGGGCTGGGCAGGCTGCAAATAAGTAATTATTTCTGCACGTGTTGATTTTTAAGGCATTTTGTTCTGAGAGAGCGTTGATGCTGTTGGGTTTCCCGAGATCAGTTTTAACTTCTGCTGTGTCTCTGCTGCAAACAGAGTCACGAGATTCAGGTGGACAGGCTCAGCCTCCTCAACACCAAGCCTAGTTGTCTTCATTCAAGCAACAATTAAAAAGAGCAAAGCCAAATGTGTTGGGTTCTGTTCATTAGGAGACTGGTGGGTTTCTGGCTTTGTTGTCTTTTAATACACCAAGAGCAGATGCAGGTTGACAAATGGCATCAGCCAAGGGACACAACTTTATAAGGTTGTGTTGAAGCAGGGCTTGGAAATCGCCAGCTGAAATCTAATTTGTAGCCAAGTGGAATAAATTGGAACTGATAGTTATTCAATTAATGGCATGGGCAGCAAGGTGAGGTCTCCTCTCAAAATAGCAGAATAAGGTTTCTTGACAGGGAGGTTTGGGAAAACGGGGCACAGCACCAGGTTTTCAATCCCGTTCAGCCGTTAATCATCTAAGCAGCAGGAGGGAGATGTGATTATTCTAGAGAGACTCAGCAAAGTGGTTGGAACGAGCAGTTCCCAAAAGCGCGGTGGAGTCCAGACCCACAGCGTGACCCGGTGAGTGCCGTCCCGCGTGCCGGGCAGAGCGGAGCCGACCCGTGCCGCGGCTTCCAGGGCACAGGCACTGCGGCTTCCCCAGCACAGGCACCACGGCTTCCCGGGCACGGGCACCGCGGCTTCCCCAGCACGGACACCGCGGCTTCCTGGGCACGGGCACCATGGCTTCCCCAGCACGGGCACCGCGGCCCTGTCGCCCCCACCACCGCCAAGATGTTCCTTCGTACCTGAAAGAGTCGTGTGTGCTGAGGAGTTCAGTGACAGTGGGCAACGTTGGCATCTTCGTAGTGCTCTCTGTGCACCCAGAGATGCAGAATGGATGGTTCACTAATGTATTCACCAGACTTCCCGCAGATTCCTGTGGTGCGGTGCTTCAGATCTTTGGATAATTGCATAGTGATAAAGCTGCCATAGTTCTCTCCTCCACAAGCAGACCAAGAAATATAGAAAGGCCTTCTTTTTTTTTTAATCAAAAGAAAAAATTCTTCCTATGCAAATGGCCTCCATAATAATATTATCAGTGTTGCCTCAGGCTTGCGCAAGCTGAATGCAAGAGAAGTTGAGTTTATGATTTTCAGCAGAATGGTTTTAAGCTTTATCAGTTCAGTATATAAATAGGAAAGGAAGACTCGTTTTACCTGGAATAATGTGATTCTTTGGTTGCATTTAAAGCCACGCGGATTGTTTAACAGGAAGGCTGGTGCTGGAGGCCCACGGGCTGGTCTCTGTGCTGCTGTCGGTGCAGCCGCGGCCGAGCGGCACGGCCGCTGCACATGGGTGCAAGAGAGCACTCGGGGGCTGGGGTGAACCGCAGATGCAGATGAACCACATAGATCAAGTCTAAACTAAGACTTTCCTCAGCTTGTAACATAAATATAGTCCAACATCTGTGGTCTTTCATTAAAAATGAAGTTAGTGAGATTTCACTCAGCGACACTGATGAGGTGCCTGTGAAATCATTAACAGTTTGATATTGTAGCTTTCTCATTATAAACTTCTGTGGGAAAGGGGAATTAATTTTCCTGTGCAGTCAGAAGTTGTCAGAGGAGATCCCTCCCTTCCTGCATAACCAGAGCAGAAATTCCTCGTGTGTGTATTGACCCCATCTCTCTGGGGAACACATTCGCTGGAGTCGCACTTCTAATTAAACTTGTGCTGCAGGAGAGGAGTGTAAAAATAATGCTGAGTAACAGTGGCAGGCCTGGAGGAATTTGTAGGAGTTTGAAGCAAGGCAGAGCGTAATGCATTCGGATCGGAACTCCAAAGAGGAGGTTACTCATGGCAGATCTTTTCTGCTTGTACGTAGGACATTTTTCCGTAAGCAAGAATACAAGCCGGTATCTTCTTATTGCAGCAGCGTCTTGAGCTGTCTCACAATGTGCAAGCCCTTGGGGTTTCTGAGGCAGTGATGCCAGCGAACGTGCCAGTCCTGGCAATCCTGGCAATGCTCGTGTGCCACCTCTCCGGCAGCAGAGGGGCTGGGAGATGCTGACACTCTGCCTGCTTAAAAAACCCGAACAAAACCTGTTCCGGTCAAATGGAAGGCTCTGATCGGAGGGCGCTGCTGGGGAGAGGGCTCTGTGGTGGCTCGGGAGCCGCGGTGGCCGCCTGTGGAGCGGGGCGGGCAGCGGAGCGGCCGGGCTGGGGGGATATTGATGTCGGCTGGAAAGATGAAAATCTGCTGCGCTCTCCCAGGGCTCTGAACTTTCTCCCCTCCAGGCAGCTGGCAGGATTTCTCTAAATATTTGAGATGGTAAAGGGCTCGAGCTGGATTACTCCTGGACATGAGCAATTATAATTGTAAATGCACTATTATCTGAGTGCTCTCCTGACGCTGTTCTAGCACCGAGGAGGATGCAGTGACAGGGAGGGCGTGCGGGTCGAGGGCAGGGTGAGCAGAGCCCTTCCCTGGCTGTTTGCAGCAGACCTGGCCCGTTGTCCCTCGCAAAGCGTCCCCTCCGCGCCGGCTGAGAGCTGCAGAAGGGGCTTCCAGGCTGCCGCAGCGGCTCCGCTCCGAGCCGTGCCACTCAAAGAACCTGATGTTTTTAAAGTATTTCAGTGTTGAATTTAACTGATCTCGGTGATTGGCAGCGTATTATTAAATATGAAATCAGTCTGTTGGGCACAAAGCGAGATCCCTTTTCCTGGCAGCTCAGGATGCGTTGGCAGGACACGTACCACACAAAACGCAGCATTTTCTACAGCCTGAAATTGTTCTTCCAGAGCCAAGAGGCTGGGAATTTACCTCCTGCGTGGTTTCCAGAGCGATGGCTGTGTTTCTGTCACACAGAGGAGGAGAGATCAGAGGACGTTCAGCAGGAGCTCGGGAGGCTGCTGATAGATGAGCCTTTCAAATGAAGTGTTTGCATATAGCAGTGCTGGAAACAGGTAGCCAGTAATTCACACCCACGTGCTCGGCATCCTCAGCATCTCTCCAGCCTCTGGGAAACAGCTGCCTTCCCTCTCCAGCAGAACCAGCCGCGCAGCTTCCACGTTCCGCCCCCTTCCCCTGTGAAAAGGAAGGAAAAAGACGATGTGCCCATGATGTCCCATCTACTAGTACTGAGGTTAAAGCCCAGCGTATGTGCAAGGCAGAGTTGCCTTCACGGGAAGGGTTGATGGGATAAAGACAAGACGTCTTCAGCATGTCCCTCGAATGTCTGCTGGTCTGTGGGGCCTCGCTTGGTGTTTAAAAATGGTTTGAAGTTGAGGTGTCGATAAAAGGAAAGCTTCATGAAACAATCCCAGGAAAAATAAATGAAATCCTTTTATCTGATTCCTTGCTGGTCCCCTGAGGTTCCTGAGATGTGGGGTGGCGGGACCACAAGTTCATCTGCAAAGGATAAGCTGGAGAGGCTTTTTTATATCTGCATGAGCAGTTAACTGGAGCATGCCGCAGAGTGTTTACGGCAGGATTTTGGCTTCACAATGGATTAAAAGATTTTAAAATCCATCTGCAGAATATCTTGAACTTTAGCATTGTTTTGTGCTCAAAATAACGTTAGTCTTTTAATGTTTGATGTGCTGGGAGCCTTGAGGGGAATCAAAGGGGTTTGAAATGGCAGGAGGAGGGGGGGCAGCTCTTGGCATGAGCAGGGTCCTTTCTGAAGGGGTTGACACGGGGCCCTGCCTGGCAGAGGCGCCGCTGCGGGTCAGGAGCCCCGTGCGAGCCGAGGGCCGGGCGGGCTCTGCCAGGCTGGGCTCGGCCGTGGGGCTCGGCCGTGGGGCTCAGCCATGGGGCTCAGCCGTGGGGCTCAGCCGTCCCGCTCCCCCCGCCCATCACGTCCTGCAGCCCCGCGGCTCCGCTGCCGCCTCCGCCGGAGCTCCTGGAGACCCGGAGAAGGTGCTCGGTGAGGGAGGTGTTGAGGCTGGGTCTGCAGCGCAAGCTGAGGCTTTCACGCTCTGTAAAACGATGCCCTTGAACACGGCAGACGCGATCTCCTCCGGGCAGGCGTTTGCTGTTCGGAAGGGCTCTTGATGGTGCTCTGTTCCGTTCCGAGGTTGTTCAGTCTCCAACACACCATTGCAGGCAATGCCCCGTCCTTCTGCGTTGCTGCCCCTCTTGCAGAAGACCTTTTCTGAATTCGGGAGCTGGAAACCTGCAGAAAGAGGCGCGGTGTCTTGGCGTGTCTCAGCATGGGCACGGGTACAGTCGAGCAGGCTGGAGGCAGAGGGGACAGTGTTTGCTTGGTCTCTGGGTAGAGCTCTGGCTCCATCTTTTCGGGGGCTCGTGTGGATTTGGGAAGCCTCTTTTTAAACCCAAGCTTGAGCCGATTTTCAGAATGATTCAGAAATATCATCAGAATTACTACCAAAGTCCCAGGAGCACGCGGCCGCCCGGGAAGGCCAAGCAGCGGCAGAGCGCGGTCGGCAGCTCGCGGGGGCTCGGGTGCATCTCGAGCGGCCATCGGGGCGCCTGTCACCCCGGCCCACGGGGGTGTCTGCCAGCACGAGCCAGGCATCTCAGCCCGTGACAAATCACTTTTTAATTGCCTCAAGGAAAAAATCCATTAGTCTTCCCTTTACGTGAGAGTCATAGCAAAACTGTGCTAAACATGAGCAGATAATGCATTCCAAATAATGCGGGCCCTGCTGCTGTTTTCAGTTTACATCACTGTCCGGTTTGGAGCATTAATTTTCAATTCAACAAAACGGAACTGTCTGAGCCCCCTCCCGCCCCGTCCAAGCAGATGCAGGAGGAAGCTCTGCTGACACAGGGAACCGCGTGATGGTGATGCATTAATTGTCAAAGAAATTTGTCTTGTCTTAGTCCCAGTTCCTTTTTTTTGGGTTCTGTGGGGTTTTTTAAAGTGAATGACAGTTCTTTCTTTTCTTAGATGTGCAGCCCATAGGGGCTGGAAGGTTTGACCCTTCTGGCAGCAGTGTCCCTTTGCTCTTCTGCGTCTCATCATTGCAGCAAACAGGCAGAAACCTCTGAGCATGCTGTTATGGCGAATTATTGCCCTGCCATCTTGATTTAAGCCTCGTTGCTACAGAACAGGATTGGGAAGCGCCTGGGAGCTGCCGACAGCTCTGGCGGCCACCGGCTGCTCTGCTGCGGCCCGTTCGGCCAGGTCTGTCCCGGCCCTGGGTGTCTTTTATAGGAAGAAATCCAGTTAGTGGCAGACTCTGAGTCTTACCAGTCCATGATGTTTTTTTCTTGTAAGGAATATATATCTTTAAAATTGCAGATTAACGTGTTAAAATTCGTTATTATAATGTGCACAGGGAAATTATACTAATATAAGTGTTTATGATAGAGTGTAATTGTTGGAATGTCAGCAAGTCGTCCCAGTGTAGTACCCAACCTGTAACATGAAACACTGGTCACAGTTCTTCCTTGCTTATGGGACCAATAAATGAATTTGCATTTGCAAGTTAGATAAATCCTTTGAATGTATTATTGATGCAAACAAACGAGGATTGGGGCTCCAGACAATACCTAATGAAGCTGACTCGACACGGGCTGTTCTGCTGAAGGCTGCCAGGTTTCGGTGCAGGAAGATTGATGCCTGTTTCATCCTGTAATTATTCCACGGCTCGTGCTCACTTTGTACGTTTCTTGGCTGGGCACAGGGCTGGGGGCACCACGATAAGTAATTCCTGGGGCTCCACTGGCAGCTGTTAAAGCTCTTGCTCAGTTGATAGTTCATGGCTGTATCTGCGCTTTGATCTCATTGTGCACTCGGGCTGTTGGCTCTTCCAATTATTTTTTCTGGCAAATATTGCTAATCAGAACATGTTTTAGAAGAGGTTTGTACCTTTTCTGAAGATGATTGCTTTTTTCAGCTGCAGACTCCAACTGGTGCCAAATAAACTTAGTTTAAAAGCCCTACTCTGTACATGTGAGTTATAAATAAGGTGTGCAGCATTGAAATAAATGCCAGCTGCAGCAGTACCCGCTGGAGAGCACCTTTAACCTGCTGGAGAACCGAACGTTTCCCTTCCCTGACAGGAGAGCTGCCTGGGAGCAAAAGGTCAGTCTCCTGCCGTTCAGAAAAGTGTTCCCAGCTGCAGGACTTAGTCCAGAAAACAGATCAGACGCCTGATGCTCTGGGGTGGGATGAAGCTGTTGCATGTGCTGCACCCACAGCTGCAGGAGCCCGTGATTTCCACGTGTATGTCTGTGAAACTGTCAATGGGTTCAGCCCGGTTAAAAGGTCCTGACAGGAGAGAAAAGCAGGAGTTTGCTGTGCAAACCTCGGTCTAGACGTGCTGGCTGGAGCGTGTCTGTCCTGAGCTTTGGTTCTGGCAGCGGCTGAACCCGCAGCCCAGCCCGAGGGGCTGTGTCCGCTGCCCTTGGCAATGAGCCGTGTGCCGCGTCCAGGGCTTCGGGGGCGCCGTGCGTGGCCTGAGGGGTCACAGAACTTGTCAAGGCCGGGGCACCGAGCGCAGCTACGGCGACCTGCTTAATTGGCTAAACTGGAGGGGCTGTGACCTACCCCGCAGAAGTTTGATGAATCGGTTGATGACGCACAGGACGGTGTTTCACCGCAGCAGAGCAGGGCAGGTCAGACGCTTGGGAACACCCAAGCACAGGGACATGTTTTCCCTTCGACCCCTCAGGTTCAGTTCATCGGCAGGTGCTGGACAAAAAGGGGCTGCCAGGATTAGCATTTTCAAGCTTGCTTATTGCAAGTCATTGTACTTTTAAAATGAGTTTCCATTTACATTTTTTGCCAAAAGGCAGCTGTGAAAAAGCCCTTGGACTAAACTGTCTCCTTAGGGGGTAAAGCAACCTCCAGTATATTTTAATGGATTCTTGTCAAATTACAGATCAGAATAAATCCAAGTGCTCTTGGAGACTGAATGTTTCTTGTTAAACTCTCCAAAAAAAGAATAGGATTGATTTGGAAATGTCACTTGTGATTTAAAAGCTTAAAGGTGAGAACATCGAGATATAATTAGCAGCAGCTGATTTTTCCTTTATTTGCTCCTTGTTGTCTGCATGGAATGCCCGGGAGTGAGCTTCTCGGCCAGCAAAGGCAGGACCTGCAGGCTCCGAGGTGGGTCTCAGGTCTCGGGTGCCGCCCATGACCAAGCCACATTCAGGTGACAGCAGCGTGAGATGGACACATCGCGCTGCCAGGGGCTGTGCCGGGTGCCGAGCAGGCGCTGCAAGCGCTGGGGCTGTCAGACGCTGCGGTGATCGCTTCTCCCCGTCCCACCCGGCAGCAGCCGCTCGTCCTTGGCCTCGGCACCGCGGACGCCATGCGATGGAATCAGGGAAAGGCGGCAAAAACCAGCGATATTTATAGTCATTTTAGCAGCCAAAGTCAGTATGATAAAACGCCCTCTAATAGGGAGGAACTTATTAGGTCCTCAGGTCTTGATTTAATTGGATTCTTTCTTAACTGAAGAAAAGAGACATGGTCCTGCAGCTCTGGACTAATTTCCAATATTAGGAAATATTAGTGTGAAATACCATTGTCATAATCTTCTGGAAATACTGCCTTTCATCACTCTAGGTATTAGTTTTGAAATACTCCTTTATTTCTCAAAAATAGAATGTGAGCCTATAAATAGAAATCACATTGTGAATTCAGATTTTAGCTGAAATCACTGATATAAAGTATTCAAGATACAGTCTTTGAAAGAGTCTCATTGTGATAATCCCACAGGGTTAGAATTATATTGTGCCACCAAACACGTGAAAAGACCCGGTCTCTTTTTTTCCGATACGGTAAGTGCGGCCATTGATCGGGATCACCCGGTCCTGTCTCCATCCTGGCTTTGCCCTGATGATGTGCGTTTCTTCTGCTCGTATTATCTTTGTTGAATTTGAATAAGATTCAATTTCCTGACATCTAAGGCTCTTTGTACCCTGCAAATTGTTATCCTTAGTTACAAAAGAGGACACGTTGGCTCTGCCCCCAGTGGCTGTGCACAGGGAAATGTGCGGAGGCTGCAGCCCGATCCTGAGCTCAGGCAGACGCGGGGTGCGCGCTGCGGGCACCGTGCCCGGCTGTGACCGCCCTGGGACAGTGTAAACCTCGTGTCTGCGGCGTCTGGGTTTACTCGAGGGGAACACACAAAGAAAATGTGTTGGGGCTTGAATCTGGAGCGCTGGAGGGTCTTCCACGGCGCTCCCTGCCCTGCCAGGGGCTCCCACTGCAGCGTCTCCCCTCGCAGAGTCCTGGTGTTCACAGAGCCGGCGCGAGGCTGCCCTGATTAAAATTTAATGAGGCTTGGTGTTACTGAGGGCCCTTCGGTGTCAGTTCCGCACTTGTCAGCAGATGGGTCCACCGGCCGGTGGCGTGGGGGTGACCCTGGCTCTGCAGGGATCAGGGGCTGGGCCGGGGCAGCCGGGGTGCTGCAGCAGGGCTTCCCTTTTGTTTGTTATTTGCATGCTTTAGCCATTGGAATTGAATTTGTGCACATTAAAACTAAATTAGCGCTGCCTGGAATTTTAAATAGGCTCTGGCAGAGCAGCCTGTTAACTCTATTGGAGCCGTTTCTGCAGATCTTCCTCTACAGACGCACGATGCACACTGAAAACCACTGCAAAATGTTGATTATTTGCACGTTTCCAAGGATGATTGGAGTGATGATACCAAAGACAATGTATTATGGTTTTGAAAGCCATTAGCGTAGCTCAGAGCTGGTTTTAATTTCCTCTACTTCAAAAAAAAGTGTGGTGTAGAAGTCTCACCAAATGAGTTTGCAGTTCCTCGGGTTTGGTGCTGGATGAACGCCACGAGCTCCGGGTCCCCGTGCATGCGGCTCTGGCTCCGCTCGCGGCCCCGGTGCTGCCCGGGTTGTCCCGTCCTGGGCGCCGGTCAGGACCCGGTGGCCTGCCCAGGTCTGGCAGCTCGGCTTGCCCGGCAGCTCGGGGAGTAAATGGACACCGTGTGTTGGACTTGCTGTTGAAATAACCTCTGTTGTTCGATAGTGTCTAGTGAGAAAAGAGAAAATACACCTGAGCGAAATGGTGCATCTTGTTTACAAAGAGTGGAATTTAATTTAAAGCTTATTCTTTGCAGAAAAGAAGAACGTGTTCAGTCAGCCAGAACCACTCCAGCAGAGTTTATGAGACAAGGCTTGGCTGCCTGTTCCTGGTACCAGCCAGGATCCTCAAATCTGGTGGATTATGTATTGCAGATCTTTCCTGGGTGTGCAGTCAGTGAATGGAGCATCACGCTGGTGTTGTGCCAGCATTCCGCACTTCTCCGCAGCCCCAGCACCAGACGCTTCCCAGGCACGCTCCCACCAGGCTTTGTCTTGGCTTTGTTTGCCTTGGCTGCGCGTCTGTGCATCATAAAACAGCTGGGGAACCTTCTCGTTTGAGCCCAGAGAAATGGGTCAGTGCTGTACAGACACAGCCTTGGTTGGTTGGTTGTTTTTCTTCTGGAGCCAAGTCTGTTCCTGAAATGTCCGAAAAATGCTTTGTGGTTTTCCAGGCCGAGGGAGGTCACACAAACGCGGGGCACGTTGTTCCCCAGCACAGAGTTACCCGATGCACGTCCCTATTGCCACCAGGGCTCCTGTGTCGCAGGGCAGGGGCTGCACAGCGACGGGACTGCCCGTTCGTCGCCTGGGATGGCAAGTCTCCATCTTGTGGTCTGTCCTGATCTCGTAATAAAAAATGCGCTATGGGCATCAATCTACAGTCAGTAAATTCAGCTCCTTTGCTTTTGCAAAGCCAAAGCACGACCTGTGCTGCTGCCTCTTGTCAGGAAAGGCTGGGAATCAACACCACGGCTCAGAGCCGAGCAAAGCAAAATTTCTTCTAGAAATTGATATAAAGTGGCCAACATGACTCCTGTGTAAATGCTTTGAATCCATTTAATGCTGCCTGAGTAGATGTTAGGAATTATAAAAAGGAATACGACTCTGAGCTTGTCACCTAAACTATGATAATATTCCTTCAAAGGAGGCACGTTTGCAAACATTATTAATTACCTGGGGAACAGCTCAGGGTTTAAACTGAATTAAGAGGAGGATGTGTTTTTGTGATTTCGGGTTTGATTGAGAGAAAGATTTCTGTGTTCTCAAACAAGGCAGCATTTCTTTGTTACAGACCTAGCAGCAAAATCCAGGGAGTTAGTCTGCACCGAGTCCCTCACTCCCCAAAACCAATTTACCAGCAAGGATATTATGCCAGGAATTACCTGGGGCCAAAATTGCTTTTTAAAGTGTTTAGCACAGGCTCCTCTAACTAGAAAAGCCTGGGAGCGCCTGGCTAAACTGTGGCTTGTTTTCCGTGCAGGGTGGTTTGGCTCTTGTGGCGTGTCGGAGCTCTCTGGGGTCTGGCTGCTCTCGGGGGGTGTGGGTAGCTGTGGGGGTCCCGCAGAACCCCGCAGCCCTCGGATGCACTGGGGTGCAGGTCGGGCGGCTGACGGGGCAGCAAACCCAGCGCGGGCAGTGGCACCAGAGCAGCCGCTCAGGGAGCCGCGTCCAGGGCCGCGGGGAAGCGAGAACAAGGCCCGTGTGAGAACAACACTGCTTAGACCCCGTTAGCCAGGGAAATACCTAGGATCTCTTTTTTCATTATTTTGATCTCTTTTTCCTGCCCTCTGTATAAAGAAAGGATCAGCTTGTCTGAAATGACTGCATCCTACCAAAACCAGCAGGCAGATCTCACCTTCATCAGAGGTCTGCTTCTCTGAGAGGCGCCTGGAGCTGGTTTCAGCCCCAGTTTTACTGGCATTGCAGCACCTGGGTGCGTTTAGAGCATTTGGGAGAGGCAGTTACTGTAATACAGGGTGCAGCTGTGTGAGTCCTGCACAAAGGTGCCCGGTCCCCAGCAGCCCTGGGAGGACACTCAGCACACGGGGGGTCCTGCTTGGCTGTGCTGTGTGGCTGTAGGGCCTCTGTGTTGACATTGAGATTACTTTTCCTACCAGTCACAGAAACTTGGTTTTTACTTAATTGCAACATGCAGGCTGCAATTGAAAATACCCTCTGAAGGTATTTGCTGCTTGGCTCAGCTGCAAGCTGAGGATTTCAGGGGGCTTCACATGGAAATAGCATCTTCCTTTGGCCCTTGAGTTGCCGCTGTCACCTGAAGGTAAGGTTTATTTGAGTTCTGTGGTGGTAAAAGCCCCCACACCTTCAGCAGTGTCTGGCTGGTTGTGAGGAGCCTGCAGCCATGTCCCTAAATTGCTAAGCAACTGTGGCCCATTTGCTCTCCTGGAGCAAACTGAAACATTGATTTATCTATTTGTTTTGCAACCAACACCAGGGCTTCATTATGCCATCCCCTAGGGACATGATCCCACGTGCTTGGATTTGAAATTAACTCTTCTTACCAAAAAGTGTGCATGGCTTTGGTTTTAATTTTGAAGGAAAGTCCAGAAGCGTAGGGCTCGGTTTGCTGTGTGTTTGCGTGTGGCCGTGGGCTGTTCCGGGCAGAAAACATGGAACCTCCCTTCCCTGGAGCTTCACATCCAGCTCTGATCCAGGATTTGTTTTGAGCCTCGTGTGCCATCTATATGTCTGTGATGTAAGCTGCTCGGAACCGTATAGCAGGCAGCTGTTCAGAGGTGGCTGAGCTGAAAGCAGAATTCAGCAGCAGCACAGACAGAAAGTTGAGGGAAGCAGCAAACCCCCAAACTGGCCGGTGGAAGGGGAATGCAGGTGCTGAAGCAGCGCAGGAACCTGTTCGAGAAGCACCAGATTTTGTGCATGGTCACTGGGAAGTTTTTACAGGAATTATCTACCCACACTCGCGATTGCAAGACCTGGGCTGAGCTTTACACTGCCTGTCGGGTAGCTCTGCTCTTCAGAAGTTTTCCTTCAGGTCAAAAGGAAATGGAAATATATGGGAAACAGGAAGAGGAGGAAGCTAAGAAGGTACATCAGGTTTGAGGAGTCTGTCATAGTAAGTTCACAGATAAAGAGGCTGTAGATTTGATCGTCTAGAACTTGCCCCATGGCAGTGAACACAGAGCATGTTTGCTTATTAAGCCCAAACCATGTTCACGATTGTTTATCAAAGCATTTTCAGGAAAGTAAGAGTAAGTAATCTTTAAATTTTGTGCAAGTGCTGCTTATTCTGAGATTTCCTTTTGGACTAGCTGTGAATTCCAGCTCCTTGGCCATGCTTAGCTCTCCATTCCTCACATGCAAAATGCATTATTAAAATGCACTTAAGCAACACACAGCAAATGGCTTCCCTGCTCAGATGGAGCAGAGCTGGCTGCCTCTGCTGGTACCAGCGACAGTTAGCTGCTGAAAGAAGAGAAATGATGAAGTATGAGGTTATTTAAGGCTTAGTCTGCCTTGGCGGAATGTGCTTAAAATGAAGATGTTGCTGATGAATAGAAAAAGAGAGAAGAGTGGAAGGCCCTGGGCCGAAGGTACTTGGCAACATGGAGCTATTGTTTGGTATTATTTGAAGAACAGTTTAGCCCAGTGACTAAATGGTGTCTGCCACCTCATTCCAAGGTGTCAGGGTCAGATGGCACAGGACATCATAATGTAAGACGGAGGGGTCCCACACCATGAATTTCTGGACTGAGGCATCGAGTGACACCTGCCAAGAGTTACAGGTCGCTGTTTTGCTGGATTCAGCCTAAACATACAGGAAATTACTACTTGGATTATTTAAATAAAATCAGGGTTGTTCTCTGGGTTTACTGGCAGTCTTGTGACGGATCCGGGATCAGGGGATCCCGTCTGCCCAGGACCCCCTGCGCCGCGCACGGAGCCGGCGGTGCCAACAGCCTCTGCCTTCCCCATGACTAGAGACAGAGCAGACGGACGGACGGGTTCTCCTGCACTTGGAGTCAGTTATCTGGTGTAATTCCAGCTGAGAAACCAGGGCATGGAATATACATCAGCACCACACAGGCACTTTCCAAATCACCACAATCAAGCTTAAATTCTACTTATTCTTCACTGTAAACCTGTCCTAAAGTAGGTTAGTGGATCAGAGCAGATCTGCTCTATATTATTTATAGGTTGTTTCCTTCCGGTTCTTGCTGCTTGGCTGGATGCTGCTGAAGAGGACTCCATGTTCCAGCAGCCCTTCTCTTCGCTGCAGCTTTAAAACTTGCTATTTTTGTCTGTAGGAATCCCATCTCCCCAGCTCCCTTTTCTGCTAAAATCAGCACACTGGCAATGCTGAAAGTCTTTCATCACTTGCCATGCCAAGGTCTGAATACGCTGAAAAGCGCCGTGCTGTTTCATTAGCGGAGAGCAGGGGCGCCGCGGGCAGCCCAGCTCGGGTGTTCGGGCACCCTCCCGGGCCAGCATCCTTTCAGGACGTTTTTGGGGAAATGCTGCTTTCCTCTCCCAACAGGACGCTTTGGCCAGGGTGTTCTGCACGAGCCCTGTTACCCTGTGAGCCAGACAACCTCTCAGGAGTGTTTGCAGCAGCAGCAGAACTCGTCTGTGGCTTCGAGGACGTTGGAATTTAGCACGTTGCAGCAACCAGTGCAGGGCTGCCCTCTCACAGCACAAGGCAGGAGCCCTGATCATTTTCAAGGACCTCTCATAATTTAAACCCACTGTCAAGTGAAGAGGCTCTACACAGCAGCCAAATGTGATAGGCAGGGTATGGCTGCATAATTTATGAAACTGCATTTCTTTTTGATGAGATTTTGAGTCTAAAAGCTCTGTGAGGGGTGTGCTATTTTTTATTGCATCTCTGAACTCAAATTATGTCACATTCTGTGGGCACAGTCTATGCTTGCAAAAAAAAAAAAAATAAAGAAATGCAGCCTCAGATTGTTCTTGCTGCATGAGCACTCCTGGTCCAGCTCAGTGCTAAGTAAAACAACTCCTGGCAAATCTCTGCTGAGAGCTCCGGGGGATTACTCTGTGTCTGCAGCGGGACGTGGGCTTCAGCCGCTGCCGGGGGCCGTGTGCCCGGCCAGGGACCACGTTGCCCTTTTGTTCCGTGTCTCTGTCCCGGGCCCTGTTCCGTGTGCTGCATCGTCTGGCTGGAGCTCGGGCTCTGGAAGCTGCTGGAAGCCATGGTCAGGATCTTCCTTCCAGGCGTTCCCTGGCCCCGGCTCGTGCAGCCCTGCGAAACTCCTCACGAGGGAATTCCCAGCCACACCGTCACCTCGGGAAGGACAGAGGTTTGGGGTCGGGTTGGCCCTTTTCCCGCGTGCCAACAGTCATTGTGTATAAGGTGCGTGGGCAGCCATTGGTTCAAGTAAATATCAGCATATCAGCCCAGCAAATTCTGGTTTTCACTGCAGAGGTGGGTGCCCGGTGCTCCATGTGTTGGAGGCAGACTGTTCTTGGTACAAGGGTTCCCTTTTTGAGCGGCTTATTCTGAGGAAATTATTGCAGTTTGAGGTCGGAGAGGTTGATATCACCAGCTGTACTAATGTGTAAGGATTTGGGAGACTTGCTGGTGTTTTCTGGAGATAAATTACCAGAAATTGGGAAAATGTTACGAAACTGCAGCCCAAGTCCCTGTTCCCTTATCTCTGTGTGAGTGTTACCGAGAGTTTAAAATGTGTGTGTGATAAAGTGCTTCATGGAGCAGTTGCAGTGGTGATGTGTCTTGAAAAGCATCTCCAGCTTCCCTGTGGACGGGAGGGCCCTCCTGACAATGCAGCAGGGGCAGAAGATTCCCCGGGCCCCGCAGAGCTCTCCTCCTGCTGAGATGAATATTTCTTCGGAGGAGTGTGGCCAGGTGGCTGTCATTTATGCTCTTTTAAACTAGTACAGTATCACCTCGTGTGTTATGTGAGCTGTGATTTTAAAAAAATATTTATTTTAAATTTGTGGCAATGCATCCTCTAAGGTCCTTCTAACATAGTTGGGGATTATTTGTGACTTGCGGGGTGTCGGCTCAAGCTGCCCCTTGAGGGTGCCCGTGGTGCTGAGCAGCGCTCGGAGGGTGAGGGCTTTCCGATCTGACGGGTTTTGGTCATCAAGCAGGGGCCTAATACTCAATAAAAACCCTAAATCTGGCCTATGAAAAGGAATGAGTTCTTTCTGAAGTGCTTCAGCATTGAGGTACATGTAAATCAAATTATTGGGCGAGGGATGGGCTCCTGACACAGAGTTGGCAGCTTCCCTCGAACACTAACCATGTGCGATGCCTGAGCCGAACACCCTTCAGAGCTGCTTAAGAGCTTCTCTTTTCCATTTTGGTGAGATCTTTCTAAATTATACATTAAACTTATCAGGGTGAGTAATGCATCACAGCTTCCCTGTGTCAGACCTAATGTGACTTGCTCAGCTGCAGCTTTGTGTTTGCCTTTCTCTTCCGTTTATCCTCAGGCTCTGTGCTGGAGCAAACCCGGCTCCCCGTGCCGCCGCTGTCCGTGCGGGGCTGCTCGGTGCTGTCCGTGGGCTGCTCGGTGCTGTCCGTGGGCTGCTCGGTGCTGTCCGTGGGCTGCTCGGTGGGACGCTGGCGCTTTGCTGTAGGTTGGTTTTGTGCTTGTGATTACATCAGTGAAACCATCCCAGGAGCTGGAGCCACCACTGCACAGGGCAAGGCATGGGGGGACGGTCACAGCGTTTATCAGCTCTGTGAGCCATGGTGGTAGGTAACGAGGGACTGGCGTAACAGCTGTTGTAATTTTAGGTGCTACAGGAAAAACAAGTAATTTGCTACTTTTCCGTGCCAATACGTCTGAAGACAGAGTATTTGGTTAAGCGCAGCTTTAAAATTGAAATCCAAGTGATTTTCTTCCAGTGGATTTTCAGAACATCACACGGCAAGATGTAGCTAAGAAGGAATGCATCCCTCTCCATTTCAAGTGCTCTGCATTATCGCTGGTTTCTTTTGTGAGATTACCAGGCTTTGGTGATGAAATTCTGCACCCGTTTGTGCTGATGACAAGTGTGTTTTTGGAGCTGCTACAGCTGCTTCTGAAATGCGGGTGTTGCGCAAGGATGACAAAGGAGGAATTCCTCATTTTAGGGTTTTTCCTCTTGCAGTCTCCATGTGTTCTGAGGCCTTTTTTTTTCTACTAGCTGTTAAATAATTCACTGCCAGGAAACCGGCTGGAGTTCCCTCTCTTTCCGCGCTGCTGCCCTGCTCGGCTCCTCTGCCCAGGCTCCCTTTGACCCATTTTACCTGTTTCTTTGGCCATGTCAGACGCTTCACCGTGCAGGTGGTTTGCAGAACTGGTGCTGTTTAAAGCACTCCTTGTATATTGTTTGCTTCATTTTATTCTGATGTATATATAAATAATGGGATGCCTTTAGTAGGTCACAGCCACTCCTGAGTCATATCCATCAGTTTTCCTCCGTTCTTTTTTTGCAGATGTCAGTAGGCAGATGTGGGACTGTTCTTTTGATAAATGCAGTCACTCAAATCTCTTCAGCACCTGAGTGTGTTTTTTCTGAACAGCAGTCAGCTTCAGCTATTTGTATCACCCTTTCACCTTACTATGTTTACATTTCTATAGCAAAACACTGTATGTTTTCAGCAAAATTAATCAGTGTAATTATACATGATTTCCAATGTCAGGTTCAGCTGAAACACTGATTCGGGGTGGTGATTAGCCCTATCAGAAGCAACGAGGATGGAGAGCTAATCTGTGCCTAAAACCGTTCTTTTGAAAGGTGCCGTTTATACTCTATTCGTAAATAGAATATTTCCTCTGACCCCCCCCCACAAATTTGAATGGAAAATACATTTATACTAGATGGCAGTGTACCTTGTTTGTTTTAGATTGCTGCTTTGCTGCTGTTTGCGGAGGTGCTGTTATTCAGACAGAAAGGGGCTGATCTGAGTGCGTTTATTTATTAACAGGACCCCTGCACCTTTGTATTTGGCTGAGGTTATATCAAATGAAATCTCAAAATTATTTAAATCTGCGTAGTCTTCATCATCTCTGATCCCTAAAAAAATTGAAATAAAAAGTCCAATGAATACTGTTGTCAACAAGTGCTGCGAGAGCACAGCACACAAATGCTGTTGTGTGTTAAATACCTGTGTGTGGCTCGTTCTCTCAGTGTGCCCCTTGTCAGGGAAAAGTCCTTGAACCCCTGCAAGGCTCCTGAGACACCTTCAGGGTTTGTTACAAACATGAACATGGAAGAGTCATGGAAATGTGGATTTATTCTCAATATCCAGCATGCAGCCTTTCAGAATCAGGAGCATTTTAAAGATTGCAGTCTCCAAGAGTGATTAATTTGCTATTTTACTCCTTTAGAAAGTGCAATTATATAGAAACGAAGTTGCCGCATCATAAAAACAGTTCAGATCAATTAAAACAATTTACTTTGTTGCTAATAATTTCAGATGGTTATAATTTATTGCTAAATAAGTGACTTCAGAGTGTGATCGTTGGGTGGGTGCACAGAGGGACCGTGAGCGGTTCCTGGGCAGCTGGAGCCTGGGATTTGGTACCAAGTGGAGTCGGGGGTTTGGTTTGAGGTTCCGCTGCAAAGCGCCGGGGTCAGCACAGCCCGAGCGGTCCAGCCCCGGGAACACCCGGGCTCGATTCCTCAGTGACGTCTGCGGCTTCAAAGCCTTCCTCCTCCACCCTGTGTTGGTTTTGAAAAGCTATTCAGTTGGGGTTTCCCAGATTATTTCAGTTACAAATAAAAATGTGGGGTTTTTTCCATATGCAGACAAACAAAATTACCAAGGTGAGCACATCCCTTTAGCAGCCATGAGGAATCACTGGTGGTACAGAACGCTCTGTGCTCTGTTTGGCGGAGATGAGAAGTTAAACAGCAATTACTGAGCAGCTGCAAATATATGCTGTGAAATCTTTTGAATGGTCTTTCAAAATGGTCTTTTTTTAACGGAACTCAGTGGTGTTAAAAAAACTAGGAGTCAGTGCTGGTGTTGTCAGGGTCTCACTTATCCTGTGGACAAGTCTGCTGCAGCTTCAATTTGCCAGCCGGGTAAAATGGGCTGTCACATGGCGGGGACAGCCAGATCTGTCAAGCTCCACGCGGTTTTCCTTTATTAGTTCTATTGGTTTTATTGCCCTTCTTGTGCTCTGAGGGATGATGGTTGTTTAGTGACAAGAACCTGGAAAATCATTCAAGTTGACAATGCGTTTTAGATTTCATTTTTTCCTTGTGTCTCTATCTATAAAAAGGAATGACTCGACGACACGGTGAACTTAGCAAGAGTTTGTGCTGAGAACTTGCCTTCGGGTTCAGGGCTCTGCTGCTGTTGCCATCCCGCCGTCCCCGACCCGCGGGGACGTTCGCCCCTCAGTCTGTGGTACGGGAAACTCGGGTTTCTAAGATGCATCAGTGCCTGAGCTGCAAAGAAATCTTTGATCTGCCCTCAGCCTCCCCAGCATTCACAAACTTACAAGTTCTCCTGTTAAACTCTGAGTATTCCCATGTCTGACAGTAGATGTTCAGACCACTGCTGCTTTTTGGGGTGTCTCAGAAGATACCGGGGTATGTGCTGGGTCAAGGAGCTGGTGGGTGGGTGAACGATGGTTTGCCCTGTGGAAGAGCGTGTGGCTGTTGCTGACATCTAGCAGCCTCTCTGCCTTTCCAGATTTTGTAAAGGGTACAATGTTGTTGCCATTGTGTGTTCTTGTCTCTTGCTAATGTGAGTGTATGCTACAGGCAGCAGCTCTCAATTTCATGGGCATTTTTGGTGAGTAAATATAAAAAAAAAAGAAAAAAAAGTAATTTCTCCATGTAACAACAAATGCATTGCTATTTGTTTTACTCTTCAGAAGGCATTGCCAAAACTTCACTGTTGTTATTAGAGCATACTGTGAAATAGAAAGGTCACGGAAAATCTCCAGAGGAACAAAGTGACACGCAGCCGTGGAGTCACCAAAGGAGTTGGTAACTCTGATGCACCATGTCTCCAACCACTTATCTGATAAATTTGCTCTCGCTACTTAAAAATCTAATTGGATGTGGCGTCAGCATCTGTCATCTGCTCAGCCTGAGCCCACGGGCTAAGCAAAGCTCACCTTCTTCTGCCTAAGCAGTCACAGCTTTGGAGGCTGTTGCTGCGCTGTCGTCTGTGCAGACGCGACCAGGCTGCTCCCCGCTGCAGCGGGCTTGAGACTGACGGATTAGGCTGAAGCCCATTTGATTTAGCCAGGTTGGAGCACCCTGCCTACCCATCAGTAATAATAGTAATAATAATAATAATATCTCTAGTTAGCAGCCAGGTTGCTTATTCTACCTTGGGAATCCGAGGCAGGGCAGGCTCACTGTCCTGTTTCCTGTTCTCTTCTCTTGGTGTATGAAAGAGACACCTGGGGCAGAGAGACCTGATTTGGGGGAAGAAGGGGCCAGGACGGAATGTGCGCACCTCCTTGGAATTCCGAGTTGCGTCAGCGGCTCGTGCAGCACGGGAGGCTGCAGTCCTGCGGGAGCGGGGTCTGCAGAGCGTTATGGCCATTATTATTTTCTGGATAATGTATACACTTTCACTATCACATAGTTTTCCTCCTTCGTTTTTCATGGGAACTGGCACTAGATTAATGTTTGAGCCATGGAAGAAACGTAACACCGTGCCAGTCTGATTTATTGACCACTTAGTGCTGATGAAGCTGCAAACAAGAGTCAGACAGATGTTGCAGCTGCATTTTTCTTTATCAAAACTCACAGCTTTTTTTGTGTTTTTAACCGCTTCTCATGTCATCTCCTGCTTACCCGGCAGCACCAGGGGCAGTGGAACAAGCTCCTGCAGCCCGAAGGAGACGTGGCGTCAGGAGACGCGGCGCAGCGTGCCGGGGCCCAGCCGGTGGCGGCAGCTCTGGCTGGGCCGGTGGCAGCGGGCGGCTCCGCAGGGCTCGCGGCGCTGCCGCCTCGGGCAGCTTTCCCGCGGGCGCGTGTCCGGAGCCGCCCGCGCGCAGGGGCCGCTCTGCCGGGCCCTCTGTCCCTGCGCTGCTCTGTCCTCGGGCCGGCGTCCGCCTGCCGCGCCAGCCCTCAGCAGTTTCATAAGCAAGTGCTGCCAGTAGCACAGCCTTTGCAAACGAATGATGGCTTGTGCTCCCCCTCCCCTTGGAACAGGGCTCTAACAGCATTAATGAAACATTAGGGTTTTAATTACACCATTATCCTATTTATTTTTATAAATAATTCCAAAGCAGTCATTAAAGTTTGTGAACTTAGGAGTAAATGACTTAAGGGAAAGAAATCAGCTTCTCAATCTCGTTATTATCTATTGTACAATCTCCCTGGGATGCTGGTGGGAACTAGCGGAGTTGTTGCTGTTGCTGTTGTTAAGATGATTCATTTACTCACAGGGTGGTAACGCGCTGCTGAGCTCCCTGCCTGGAACGCTGGTGTCGGTGGGACAGGGCTGCAGTGCAGTGGAGCGTCCCCCCCGGCCCCCTGCGTCCCCTCAGCCCCTCGAGAAGGACAGGGGACAGCGGACGCAGTGAACAGCCCTGCGGGAGCCAGCACCGTGCAGTTCTGCGCAGGACATGGGCTCTTCCAGTCCCGACCTTCTGAAGCTTGCAGCTTTCATTGCAAAGCTGCAAGATCTTCGAAAGACGAGAAATGTTGGGCTTGTCTGAAAAGGGCCTGTCCTTGGGGCACTGTAATGCTGTTTGAGGCCCTCTTTGCTCTTCCCTCCTGCTTTCTGCTGCCGCGCAGAAAGCATGGCTGTTACAGGGTGAATTTCTGTGTATTTGAAATAGCCCAGTGTGGACCAGGACTGATTAAAGCATTAGACCAAACAGACCACAGGTCCCTTTAAGCAAAGCAAATCACCTGGTATTTTTTGCGACTGTTTGCAGGACACTTGCAAGTATTCAGTGTAGTACAGGTTGGAAAGGCGCTCGAGGGGTGAGAGGAAGATGCCTGCAAACTGTTGTGTGTCATCTTCTGCCACCTCTTCTAAAGAGCAGCTCTGATCTCAGGGAAATCTGGTACATACTGGGATCTAATTATGGTGCTTTCTGTCACGGTTTTAGTGAGGCAGGCAAATGTGGAGAGCCCCAAGCAGAGAGAGGGGCCTGAGAACGTAACGTTTTCTCTGCTGTCCCTGCAGAACCCGGACATCGTGCTGGTGCACTACCTGAACGTCCCTGCCATCGAGGACTGCGGGAAGCCTTGCGGCCCCATCTTGTGCTCAATAAACACAGACAAGAAGGAATGGGCGAAGTGGACAAAAGAGGAGCTCATCGGACAGCTCAAACCCATGTGTGAGTATCTGGAGGCTTTTTTGCTTGTTAGCTTTACAAAGGGTTAATTTTGAGTGCGATGTCTCGCGGCCACCAGCCTGCCCTGCGAAGGAGTCATTTGTCACCACCAAACTCTCCTTGCATCTGTGTGCACTTACTTTCTTCCTTCCCAATATTTGATGCTTGTGGGATGTGTGGTATGAAAGCTGCCCAGACTGTCCCTGAAAAGGTCATATCCCAAAAAAGGTCTCCTCCACACACTGGGGAAAAAAATTGTACCCATGGTCTTGCATTTTCAAGCACCGTTTGTGGGCACCTACTCAGCTGCGAAGAGCCTTGGCAGTATCGGCAGGTGGGATTCCCCAGGGCACTCGTGTTTGGGTGGTCAGCGTCAGACCGGAACGGGCGGCTGTTGTTTGCAGATGGACTCTGGAGCTGAGGGTTTCAGGGTGGTGTCTGCACTCACGTTCTGAACTTTGCAGCCTAAAGAGAAGCCTGCTTAGATGCGCAGAGTGTTGGGGAGCTCTGCGCTGCATACAGGCAGTTCTGTGGAGTTCTCCGCATCCACCCTGGAGTGTATTTTCTTTCACATCACAGTTATGTTGTGTGTTTTTCTCTGGAGAATATGTCCCAATGTGCACACGAACATCGTTTTACAGTGAAGGAAAGATGAGGTGTAACAGGGGTCTGTAAGCAAGAGAAAGCTAACTGCGGGAGCCGCAATACCACATCTAGGTGGTTGCATCCGAGTCAGCAAAGCCCAGGTCTGCCCCCCGCTTGCCCCCGCCCCAGCGGTGCTGCCGTCCTGCCCCACGTTCCGTGTCAGTGGTCACAGCCACGAAGGGACATCCCGATGCGTCTCAGCCGTCTCAGTCTTACACTGATCGCAGCATTACCCGTGTAAGTTTGCACCACTCCTTGTTGCATCCCAAGCTTTGCCAGCCCATGTATTCATTTTCCATGCAAAGCTGGAGAGCAGAAGATGAGCAGAGAAGAGAGAAAATGGCACATTTACTAAATAGAATATTGCCCTTGGGACCGATAACCTTAGACAGAAATCCAAGATGTCGAAGGTGTAGCTGAGACCGGACAAGTGCCTTAACGTTAAACAGGAGAGGAAGCGGCAGCCTGTTAAAAGATCTGCAGTGCATCAAGAAAATTATGTGAAAACTACAACAAACTTGCTGTAAATTTAATAACACTTGGCTGTTTTATGTCTCGGGAGGGAAGGGTGAAATTCTGCACAATTATTCAGAGTGTATATGCACATACACGTCTCTGTTTATGGGTACATATCCTGGGAAAGGTATCCGTAGAAATGTAGCTAAAATAAAAGCTTTAGATTCTGATCAGACCTAGAAAACAAAGAGGAAGCGGATAACCGTGTTCAGGGAGCACAGAGGGGCACTGCTCGCCAAGAAGCCGTCAGATTTGGTTCCAGTATTGGGTGTGCCATGAGATTCTGGAGCCAAGCACATTAGTTTCATCACATTTTTGCATTAATCACATTCTTTCACAGCCTTCACAGTTTGATTGCCTGATGTTTCCAAATTTCGCTGCCCTAAAGCAGGTTTGTCAATGACTTAATCAAAGTGTTGTGCGTGGTGCTGGTCAAGTGACAGTCTCACCCTGTCCCTCTTCATGTTGTGGTTCTTCTAGTGTTGTTCCTCTGGAGCTGGAAGCTGCGTGAGGCTTTTGTTGGTTCTTTGGTTTCCTTGGTTGCCATTTTTCATAAGCACATCGCGTTTTGGGCGGTGAGCGATGACGCAGCCAGGGTGTGTGTGGAGGTCCCGGGACAAGTGCTGCGCCTGCAGGGAGGTTTTTCATCCTGTTCCGGACTGTTGTGTCGTTCAGAGTTGGGAGGATAAGCTGGTACCAGTTCTGCCTTTGGGGACAATGCCTCCTCCTGCCCAGGGGTCAGTGACAGCCCATTCCCGGCTCGCTGAGAACAAGGGCTGTTTGCTCAGCCCTGGTGGTAAAGCTTTTGGCCTCTGTTGGGTGCTGAAGCTTTTCTGTCGGAGTCCAGGGCAGCGGAGTCCATGGTGCGGCAGCACCTCACGTTTCTTGCATTTGTGCCTTACTTGGTTGCCTCCTCGTACCCCAGCGCATCATCCCAGAGCCAGCCCAGAGAGAGCACAGCTCCGGTCTGGGCCGCTGAGACGCGAGCTGTTCGCGGCCTCCAGCAGACGATTCCTCTCTCCTTCCAGGCCAGGAGGTGTCTCAGAGGTGTGGTCAGGAGGTACAGGGGGGCTGTGAACCCTCCGCTGAAACCTCTGCAGACCGGTGACAGTCCGACTGTCAGCAGCATCCTAGCTGGTTGAACCAAAAGGGTCATCACGCGTATTGCTTCTGTACGACTGCAGCCTTTCGGGACAGTTGTACAAAATGACTAGTGATAGTAGATGGAAATTCTGTGGGAGCGTTGTCTGAGACACCTGTAAGTCATTTTGGGATGCCTGGTGTGAAGAATGGGCCTTAGTTTGGCGTCGCTTTCAGTTTTCTCCGCCTCTTGTGCCCTATTATGGGCTTGCTTGGAGATTTCTGTGAACAGATTTGCAGATGTCCTCTGAGGCATCTGGTGGTAAAAGCAAAATGCAGTGGCAGAATCCAGCACAGCAGAATTCTGTGTGTAAACTCTATATGATCAGCAAATTGCGGGCCAGCTCATGTTCAGGGTTTCTCCAAATCGTCCCCGTTTGGCGCTCTCATCGCTCGGCTGGCGGAGCACGAGTTACGCGCTCACAGCTGGTGCTACGTTGCAGTCCTTGTTTCAGGTCCACTATAATTAAGAGCTGTCTTTCTTGGGGGAAAAAAGCTTTTTTCTTTGCTCCGCTGTTTATGAACTGATTGCTCGTGTTGTTGCTGCCTGCTTGCAGCCGGGGAAGCTGGGGGTGTCCCCAGCACTGTCACCGAACACCTTTGGGGACAGGCAGCTCGAGTTCTCTGTCCTGCCCATGAGAAGGGACCATCCAGGGCTCGTGGAGGTGGCCTGGACCTGCTTCCCTGCGTTGTCACACTGCAGTGGGCACTGAGCACTTGCAGCCTCGAATGAAGTTGAAATACAGTATTGGCACTAATCCGGTCTGAAGCACTGACTGGTTGGGTGTTTTCACCTGGAGCTGCGTTTACCTTGGAGGTCAGCGGGGGCTGCACCTGCTCGTCTGCTGGTGTTTCTCACAAAAACCGCCCAGCGAGATTTGTGCTTNCCGGAGGCGTCTGACCAGAAATCCGGATTAAATACCTCCCAGAGCTGCTGTTCAGCTTCAGTATTTTTTTCTCTCTTTTTTTTTGAGTTCCTACATTATGACTATATTTAATCAAGTGTGGTTCTACAGTGATTTCACTCTTCGAACCACTGAGAAACAGGAAGAATGTGTGTATGTGCTTTTTTCTTAACCTTCCTTTCATAATGCATTCTCTTCCCTATAGAAATCTCCTTTCCTGCTGATTCATTATGTGTCAGGAAGCCAAGCATGACATGTTAAAAGCCATCTCAATAGCATTTGGTGTTCAGTACTAAAAGCTTACCAGCTCACAGGAGTTTTTCTTTACAAGGGGGAGGGAGAAAATGTGCATATTGGATGTGTTAAGGTAGTGGATAATTTGCATTAAGTATCTAGACATTCTTTTTTTGCCATCTGTCACCCTTTACTGGCTTTCTGTTTTATAACTTTCCTGATGTATGGGGAGCGTAAGCACTGAAATCCACTGCACCCCATTTGGATCGGGGAATCGAGGCAGAGCAGGGCCCTCAGCAGCAACTGACCCACCATGGGGCTTTGTTAGGCTAGGAGGACCTGAAGATCACCGGCCTGATACTATAGGAGTCCAGCTGTAAAGCTGTCTTATTTCTGAGCTTCCAGCTCATGGCTTGGTTCAGATTTACGAATGAGACACAATTTGTTACCAGACTTGCCCCGTGTAGTAACGGTGCTCGTTGGGGGTTTGGCAGCAGCAGGGACCAAACTCGGCCGTGCTGCTGTAAAATGGACTCTGCCTCATCAAAGTGCTTCCGAAGTGACCGCAAAGGACTTAACACAATAAGTACAGTTCAGTAATTTTATATGGTGTAGCTGAAAATATTCTAAATACGTTACTGCATTTTAATCTTGCTGTCAACATATTTTTTGCAGAACTGCTATTTGAACATCACTTATTAGGTGTAACATCACATGTAACGGAATAACATACCTAGAATAATAAAATGAATGTGAGTGGAGGTACTGAAGCGGTAAGCCTATATAAACTTTAGCTTACACATAATAACAGATACTGAGTGTTAAGAGGAAATTCAAAATTGTGAACATACTAGAAAGCAAAATCTGTTGGGTACGATAACAATAAATGTGGTTGTCAAGCAAGGATAGAGGGATTCATTACTAAAGTAACTGCGGTACTTCAAATACTGATATGAGGAAGAAAACTTGTAAACTTTATTTACAGTATTTCTGCAAGTTATCCAGCCCAGCCAATAAACATATGAATTGTGTAATATAAAACTTAACCAAGATGGGATGCTGTTAGGCATGGTAACATCAGTGAGTGATGAGGGAACACAGCAACAGGTGATAAAAAAGCAATAAAACTGCTCCACAGAGCAGATCCAGGAGCTCTGTTTAACCAGCTGCTTATGACACACTAAATAAGCAGCATCAGAGAGGAGAACAGGAGATGCAGACGATCTCCTTCCTTCCTGCAAGGAACATCTTTGCTGGAGTTGGACAAAAGCGCTGCTGAAAAGCAGCAACTCCTGCAGCTGAGCTGCGGGCACGGGGACGCCTTGGGAGCGGTGTCACCAGCAACCAGCACTTCCCAAAACCTGCAAGTGAGCTCTAGTGCACACAAAGGATAAATAGATAATAGGCACATGTAAATCCATTAAAGAGACATTTAAGGAAACAGAAGATGCTTTGAGTCAGTTATTACGGAGAAAATATTTTATAAATGCTGTTTCGATTGTAAGTCAGGTTGAGAATACCACTGTTATGTGCAGTTCTGCATCTAGAAAATTCTGAGAGGGAGCCTTTATTCAAATAATTTATGTTCCTGCAGTTTAGCATTGTTATTTAAATAGCTAACAGGCCCCAAGAAGAGAGAGCTCCAGTTTGCAACGTGTCCTGCAACATCACCCTCCTGTCCTTTTTCCCAAATTACCAAGAAATTGTCTGAGGATGAACTCGCGCAGTGTCTGTTAGTGACTCCCAGAGAATGAGTCGGTCTTCGGTGCTGCCATCCAGCACCTGACAGTGAAGACCTGGCAAAAGGTTTGTCTTTGCTGTTATACTGGCAGATTTGTGGCTGCTGGTTTTATTATAAAACAAACTAATTCTGGTTTCATATTAGACAGAAAAAGATTGCAAAGTGCTCCTTGGAATTGTACTGGTCTACTTCGGTGAAACACAAGTATTTGGTTGCTTTCAGGTTTTATTGAAGGTCACATGCACTGCTCAGATAGTCCTTACCGTGTTTCACCTTAGCGAGAGCTGCTACTAACAGCAAACTGAACAAAGATGTTCTGCTGGGGTGTTTTCCTGACAAAAAGCAGCAGGAATGGGTTTCTGCCTTTCTTTGGGAATGGTTTTTGGTGATTTCTGGCACGTTTTTGAAGTCTCTGATGGGAAGTTTTGCTGTTCTCTTGGCAGTTCATGGCATCAAGTGGACGTGCAGCAACGGCAACAGCAGTTCGGGGTTCTCAGTGGAACAGCTGGTGCAGCAGATCCTCGACAGCCACCAGACCAAACCGCAGCCTCGGACACACAACTGTCTCTGCACTGGTACCTTGGGTGAGCACCTCGAGGGGCACAAAAGGGGCCGCAGCTTAATCCGGGCTTAGAGTCGGGTTTGTAGCACTGAAGTGCTTAAATGATGTATCGTGAACTGTTGAGACACAGCTAATTCAGAGGTGACAGAGGAACTCTTGAGCGTAAAAAGATGCGTCTGGAAGTTCTGAAAAAACTGTCAATGCTTTGTAATGTGTGAACTCTAGTGAATGCTCTCCATATGTGGCCTGCTCAAGAAGGCGTATTCTCTTCTGCATGTTGAAAGCATCAAAATTGAATGTTCTTCCAACTTCACCCTCTGAACTCCTTGCCCTGCAGCCCACTTTGCTGAAGAAAATGGGCTCAGGTGGTTAATTGAAAGGTATCACTGGGATAAGACAAGTTTTTTTAGGTATCGTGAAAATACAGGAGATTTCTTTCCCACTAAGGGTTTGTTTTGAGTGAGGCTACAACAGCAAGAAACAGCATCCTTTGTTTAGCATTTTGTATACAGAGCGGGAAGCTGAGTGATTCCCTTTTCCAACTCATCTGCTTTATAGCCACCCCTTCCTAGTGCTTTGGTCCAGTAAAATATGACACATTAATTAGTCTTTAGCAGAATTTCTAAAGGAAAGCTGACAGTGCTTCAAAGGGTTTATTTTTTCTTCTTTTTTGGGGGCAGTTGCATTATGCAATTGTGACTTAAGTAAGAATGATGACCTCTGAAATACCTGAGTTTGGATTAAAATTCAACCTTAAGGCTCAGCATTTGATCCAGGCTTGCGGATCTGAACACGAATCCTTTTATTCTTCCCTTTGATGTTTTGTCTAGCGCTAAGTCAGCTGCATGCCTTTTAACATAACAGTATTGCTTTGTTTTGTAATGGCTCGCGCATCGACACGTACGTTCCCAGCTCCTGACTGTCATCCTCAGCGTGAAAGCCTCTCTCTTGTTCCCGGTCATCTCTGTACCTAGGAGAATAGAGAGATTTATATTGCGTTTAGTCTCAAAAGCACTGTCCTGAACTACTTCAAGTGACCTGGTTCAAGTCTTGAGCACATAATAAAAAAGTTCCCTTTCAAGGGCAAGGAACAAAAGATTTAGCAAACTGCAGCAGCTACATGGATGCTTTATGTTACTCAGAAGACGGCGTTGATAATTGTAGCCATTAGCTCTAAGGAGGAGGTCTCTTTCCCCCTTTAGTGATTATGCAGTACCGTAATTAATGTTCTTACCTTATTCTAGGGAAAATGAATCGATTAAGGAAAGAAACATCAAAAATTCGTGGGCTGTTCTTTCTTAAACACCACAAGCAGTCCTTGCACCAGAGTTTGCGGCCAAGACGTGTGTGCAGACAGCGTTGTGTCCTTCATCCTCCCGGGGCTCGGGGACGTTCCTCTTGCCGGCCCAGCTCCCCGTCTCCTGCCGGCCTCGGCTGGCGCATGCTCCGGTACTAATCGCACACTCTGCCTGCGACCTCTCAACGTGCAAAATGTTCATTTGTCAGCAGAGGAACAGCTTAGGACTGGAGAAATGCATCACTCTCCTTACAGGAGGCTTTTGTTGTGCTGGCTGGTGTACTGCTTTTAAATAATGTGATTGGCAGCTGTAATAGACACGATAATGACAAGGAGATAAGGTTGCAGTCTAGGCGGCAGGGTGACGCTCGGCGCTGGACTGTGATGTGGCATCTGTCACCTCCGTGTTACCAGTCAGCATCCAGCCCAGGAGAGCGGTTGTCAAACCACCCGACATCGCGGCGTGACGAGCCGGGCGGCTGTGCAGGGGCTGAGGGCTCGTCCGAGCTGCAGGCGGGCGGGCCTGTGCAGCAGAAACCCTCTGCCACAGCCTCGTGGGCTCTGTGCAGTGGTCGGGCGTGTTTCAGTAGCTCCAAAACTGGTCACAGGTGCCGATTCCTCTCCTGTGGTGTCTGATCCAGCAGGGCTGAGGGGGACAGGTGCTACGTGGGGTGAGGGGAAGGGAACAAACGCACCTGTTCGGAGGTTGCTGTCAGTGCACACAAAGGATCTATGCGTTAGGTGGAAAGGGAGCTGTAAACCTGACACTAGCAAGAAATTAATTTTATTTCCAAGGTCTCTTGCTCTCTCGCGTGTGCCAGCTCTCCCTCACACACACAGCGTAAGCACAGCTTTCCTTTGCTACAGCCCTAAGATACACAACTAGTGTCATCTTAATTTTGTATTTACTGAACGGCAAATGTTGTTTTCTGGCACAGGGGCAGGAAGCAGTGTGCATCACAAGTGTAACAGTGCCAAACACCGCATCATATCACCAAAGGTCGAACCAAGGACAGGTGGGTACAGCGCTCACTCAGAGGTACAAAATAACGATGTCTCTGAAGGCAAGAACGAGCATAGCCATGGCAAGGCCTCCAGCCGAGAGAAGAGGAACGGCAAAGTGGCAAAACCAGTGTTGCTCCACCAAAACAGCACCGAGGTTTCTTCCACCAACCAGGTGGAGGTCCCCGACACAACCCAGAATTCTCCCGTGTCCATCAGCAGCGGATTGAACAGCGACCCAGACATGGCGGACAGCCCAGCCGTCACCGGCGTGTCCAGTATGGCTGTAGCGTCCGTTATGGGAAGCTTGTCACAAAGTGCCACCGTGTTTATGTCAGAAGTCACCAGTGAAGCTGTGTACACCATGTCACCCACCTCTGGCCCAAACCAACACCTTCTGTCCTCAGATGCAGCTGCACAAGGACTGGTACTTGCTGTGAGTTCAGATGGACACAAATTTGCTTTTCCAACAACTGGCAGTTCGGAGAGCTTGTCAATGCTGCCCAGCACTGTCTCTGAGGAACTTGTGCTCTCTACAACTTTAGATGGAAATAGAAAAATTCCGGAAACCACCATGAATTTTGACCCAGACTGTTTTCTTAACAATCCCAAGCAAGGGCAGACTTATGGTGGAGGAGGTATGAAAAGCGACAGCATCAGTACCAACATGAGGCAGTCGCCCACAACGGAACGCAGCTTCAACTTCAATACGACCCTCACAAAAGAAATTAAAACTGAGGACACATCTTTTGAACAACAGATGTCCAAAGAAGCATTTTCCTCCACTTCTGCATCAAACACTCTCACCCTCACCACTGGTTCAGGTTTGCTTCCATCCGGAGGAGGTCTGAGCCCAAGTACCACCTTGGAGCAGATGGACTTCAGTGCCATTGACTCCAACAAGGACTATTCTTCCAGCTTCAGTCAGACTGTCCAGAGCCCTCACGTTCATCAGACCCCTTCCCCCAGCTTCTTTCTGCAGGATGCCAGCAAACCTCTTCCCCTTGAGCAGAACACTCACAACAACTTGAATGACACAAGTGGCTCATTTGTGAGCACGTTAGGAATCCCCAGTGTGAAAACAGAGTCCCCATCCCAAACCACTTCCAACTGTAATGGCACAGTGGAAACCAGAATAGAGTCCAGCTCTTCTCTCCAGCTCATGCAGTTCCAAACAAACTTCCAGGCTATGACTGCGGAAGCTGAAGTTCCCATGGAGACTTCCCAGCAGGCAGAAGGGAATGAAAATCTACTTAAATCAGGGGATCTTCAAGCCTGCAGCACAGAACACTACTTGCAGCCTGAGGCCAATGGGGGCATCAGGAATGGGAACAACCTCCCTATTCTCCAAGGAAACATGGTACAAGGACTCTATCCTGTGGCCCATCCCAGCTTAAATAACTCCTCCAACATGGAGCTTAACTTGGACCACTTTGACATCTCCTTCAGCAACCAGTTTTCCGATCTAATTAATGATTTCATATCAGTAGAAGGTGGGAGCAATGCTCTCTATGGACACCAACTGGTGTCGGGTGACAGTGCTGGACTGTCTCAGCCTGAAGACAGTAACAGAGCAACCTACAGCCAGGCTGAAATGTGCATTCCTTGCTGCAGCCCTCAGCAAGCCAACATGCAGCTCAGCAGCACGGAGAGCGGTGCCAGCACCATGGCGTACATGCACGTGGCTGAGGTGGTCTCCGCAGCTGCAGCACAAGGCACTTTGGGGTTGCTGCAGCAGAGCGGGCGCTTGTTCATGGTGACAGATTATTCACCAGAATGGTCTTACCCTGAGGTAAGTCCAGGGCTTTTACTCATTGTTTACTGCTTTATCTGTCATTGCTTTGTTAATAAGGGCTCCCAAGAACTGTTTCGTTGGAGTTTTGATTTGAAGCTTTCAAAATATTTCCCTTGGAAGTCAGAGGTCCAAGGCTATTTGCATGTCTGACTGTACTTTAGTTAATTACACTTCTCTGGAGGGTGACTCGAGCTGAAGCGTCAGCGCGGTGGTGGTCACTGCTGATGTCATCTGGCTGTGTGACACGAACAGTGGTGCGACGTGGCCTGTGGCAGCTGAGCCCAGCCAGGCTGCGGTGGCAGCAGCACCGTGTGTCAGGGCGCTTGGCTGTGCTGTCCTACAGGCAGTGCTGCTGACACTCCTGTTGTCTGCACAGTCAGTCCGACTCTTTATTGCTTGTGTAGAAGGTCCCAAAAATGGACAGAAAAACCTAACAGTGAACCTGCAGCCTTTCTGGTGTAAATCTTTCTTTTTTGTTGCTACCATGGAAACCTTTTTTTGTTATCCATTACTATACTAATGAATTGTTCGACTCCCGCTGGCAGTGCTTGTTGTATTTTTGTTTTGTACAGACCACAGGGCCTAATTGATCTGCATAAACTCACCAGAACGTTTTTCAAAACCAGCGTAAGTCCAGGATTGCTTCCTGGTTGCATGGCTTCATCCTGGAGGGCCAGGGTTTGATGTGCGAGCAGCTCAGAGTGACATCTCAGCAATTTGGTTTCTGCGGAGCGCTCAGAGGCCGCCGGCAGCCCCGGGAAGGAGCGACTGGCTCCGCTCCGCCCGGTCCTGCCGCAGAGGCTCGGGGCTCCCGGGGCGCCGCCGCTGTCCCCGCCGAGCTCGGTGCGCGTCCCCGCCCTGCAGCCACGTCCAGGCCGCGCTCCCGCCGGCGGCCGCCCGAGGGCAGCAGGGCCGCGGGGACGGGATGGGGACCGGGATGGGAACGGGTCCCCCTCGCTGCGGGTCCAGCGGCCGCAGCGCCCGGCGGGAGGAGCGGGGGTGGCCCCGGGCGTCCCGGCCCAGCTGGGCCTCTGCGGTCCTGGAGCAGGAGCGGGGACCGAGCGGTGCGGGACTGTCCTGGTGTCGCGCTCATCTGCCAGAGCCCTACCAGGGGAAGGGTCGGGACAGGCTGGGCCCGGGTGCCCAGGCTGTGCTCGAATGGCTTCTCTGCAAACACAGCCCCGTTCTGGGTCACCTGCTGTCGTCTTGCGTCCTTATTTAACCAGGTTCCCAGTACCCAAACAACGCAAGTTATATGACTGCTGTTTTTAGCTGAGATTTTCCTACCTCACTGTCTGTCAGATTCATGGTCCAACTCCTCTCGTGCTTCCAGTTGTCACTTTGAAGATTATATGTCCCTTTTTGTGTCCTTTAGATGGTCATCCATCCATGTCAGCAGGGTCAAGGCCGTGATGGCAAGTCTGCAGCACGCTTGCTGTGATTGACCTGTGGCACTTTTCTGTGGCAAGGAGAAAGGGCTGAGCTTGAGCAGGCAGCAGCGCGGAGACGATGGTGGGCAGGGATGGAGCACCCCAAGTCCCCCGGAGCTGCTGGCTGGGAGGGACGTCTGGCTCGCAGCATTAAGATTTGCCATGGGCGGTCTCAGAATTGGCACAGGACAGGGGCCTATGGGCAGGAGCGGGGAACAGAGCGTGTGAAGAGAACAAAGATCCTCTGCTACAGAATGCTGTTTGCATTTCTCCCGCGGTGGTGGAGACTGGGCCGTCGGTGTTGAAGGTGCCACGGACCCGCATTCACTCGTCACTTGTTCGCCCTCGGGATGCTGTTTGCCCTTCAGCCCTTCCAGTGCACGGTCCTCTCTGGGGATGGCTTCTTCTGTAACCTACTTGTTTTGTTCACTGTTTTCCTTGCAGGGAGGAGTAAAAGTCCTAATTACTGGTCCATGGCAGGAAGCCAGCAATAATTACAGCTGTCTGTTTGATCAGATCTCAGTGCCTGCATCTTTAATTCAGCCAGGGGTACTGCGCTGCTACTGCCCAGGTAAGGAACACCCCTCTCCTAATGCTGGGGCTTTCAGAGCAAGTTTTTAGCCTGGTAGTCTCATGTATTTGTCTTGACTAGAGTCACAGACCCGTTGTGAACAGTAGTGTGTAAACACTGAGAAGCTTTTACTTTTTATTTGACCTATTTAGTGTGAGAACAGCAACTAAGGATCTTGATACATCACAACAGATTACAACAAATATTACTTACGAGCTCTGAATTGGCTTTAAAATAATTACTTGAATAATTTAAAATAATTCTAAGCATTTCCTTAGTTTTGAAATAGCAGACTAAAGAGCACCTGTTATTCAGGGTGCACCCACTGCTCTTGTGACTCTTAATTTGCCTGTGTTCTGCACTTTGTGCTTGGTACATACTGGACGAGAACATCTCCAGCCTCCCTACAGAGATTTTCAGGAGTGCTGGTCCTCAGAATATGACTTAAGTGTACGCAGAATAACTTACCATCATTGTTAGGGCCCAGCTTCCCACTGGAAATACAGTGAGGCTGGTCAGGCTTTAGGAACACTTGTGATTCTGCCTTCTGCTAAAACAGCCCATTATATGACTCTGAAGCTTAGAACCTTAATATTTGAAAACACAGACTGGCATTTTGGACTCTTCAGTTATCTAGTCACAAAAACAGTCAAATGCCACCTCTCCTTTCATTGCATCTGCTTCCAGCCACTGCTCAGCCCACGGGGAGATCCACAGGGTAATACCTCGCCATGCATTTCTGCAGGGAGGTCTGTATCTCACCACATGTACTTTCCTTCTAGCTCATGACACTGGGCTCGTGACTTTGCAAGTTGCCTTCAACAATCAGATCATCTCCAACTCCGTGGTGTTTGAATATAAAGCCAGAGCTCTGCCAACCCTGCCTTCCTCCCAGCATGACTGGCTGTCCTTGGATGGTAAGAGCCGTGCAATATTCTTCAACAAAGCTCACTGCATGGTAGGACTGTGAATGAAAGAAGCAGCTCCTGGCATGGGGGAGGGATGCAGTTACTATTATTTTATGTCTTTGATGGACATGGAAGATACTTAGAACTGTTTAACTGGGGAAATACTGAACAGTTTCAAGTTCAATTCAGGCCTGCCACCTGTCAGTGCAGGCAGGTGGTGTTCAAAAGGTTTTTGGAGGGCTCCCACATTCTGTCTGTGGGAAGTCTTGACAGAAGCAGTGTTTGTCATTCAAGCATTCAGTAGAAGCTTTCTCCCTGCCGTGAGCAGCTGTGAGCCGGGGACTGGCAGGGGTCACACCTGAGCACCATGACACCGTGGTGGGAGCACCCACAGCTCACCATGGACGCGGGGGCGGGCGAGGAGGAGCCGTTTCTAGCCAGGTTCTGGCAGAGCAACACGTGTACACCTGCAGAGTTGGAGCTGATGGGTTTGGAGACAATTGGCAGGGAAATAACAAGAAAGTAGAATTTCCTTCCAGGTATCATCAGTCATGATTTCAGTGGCACAATACCCGTCTCTTCAGCTGTTCCGGGGTATCCATTAATATCAGCAGCAGACAGACACGTCCTTCCCTGGTTCTCCCCCTGCCTGTGGCATCACAGAACACAAATGTTCAGTTTGTCTCTGCTTTCTGACCTGTAGCTGCTGTGCTTTCAGGCCACACACAAGAGGGACATTTGAAGGAAGTCAGGGTGGCACTGTTTGTGACGTTTGTGCACACGAGCAGAACAGAGACAGGTTGCTGTGGTTATTGCAGGAGTAAAGAGGTTTGTGGCTTAGCTGCAGAGGCATAACTTGCAAACAGAAACATCTCTTAAAGAGGAAGAGCACATCATCTCATGTTTGGCATCAGTGCTGAGTTTGCTTGACTCCTGAGCATTGGAAGACTCTGCAGGTGCTTTTCATCTGCCACCGAGACTGCAGGTGAAGAACAGCCCATAGCGATGTGGTGCAGGCTGGTACTCAGCTGTTAGCAGTCTCCAGTGTGGCATGCACAGGGGGCAGGTTTTAAACCCCTTGTTTAGCAGTTCCCTCAGTGCTGGTGATTTGGAGGAGCTGCAGAAGGTGGCTGTGAGCGCTGTCTCCAGTGTTCCTGCAGCTCGTCTGGAGCTCCTGGTTAGTGGGCAAGCTCTCAATTAGAGGTTGTTATGATGTGGTGATGGTGGAAGGGAGGGAGACTGCAGCAGCGAACAAACTAGGGCATTGCTAACAGGGAGGAGAAAAAAAAAAGTAAAAGGATCGCTGCATTGCAGAGGCCCTTGAGGGAAAAAGGCTGAATAATTATCGTAACTGTGACTTATCAGAAGCCTCTGCCTTGATGCACAGTGCTCCAAAGGGAGTAAATTACACTCTTATTTAAAGGACCAGCAGCTTCTTCCCGTTTATCCATAGAGAACAAATGTTAGCTTAGCTAGCTAAGGTATAAGTTAATGTGAGTTGATTCTATCAACAGAATAAATACACAAATCCCTGTCTTCTCTGTTTACTTTAATTGCCCTGCTTCAAATCCTTGCCCTACTGCCTGGTATGTAGTCTAGAGGCAAAGTTTTCAAGGAGTATTTGTAGTCCCAAAATATCGACTAGAATTTTAAAATTCTTTTTAATTAACTCAGTGGAACACTTTGAGTTCCTTTGCACTACACTTTTACAGTTCACGGTTCCAGGTGGTATGACTGCTGTAAGAGAGGCAGGGTCAACAGTCAACCATACCCCAGGAACAGCGTGGTGAAATGATTAGCAATTTACACCTTACATAAGTTTAGGTAAACATCTGTCTTCCACAAATCTCTTTAAAATGAAGACAGACATCCTGTATGTGAACTGTATATTTTCAGTTACATTAAGACAAAAAATAATCTGCCTTCTTTGTTCAGTTCTGCAGATCACTGGAGACCTTGAGCCTCTGTTTCTTTCCTAAGGAGGCAAGTCTTCAGCTGTCTGACCTTGCCCAGCTCACGGTGCAGTGGCTTCAGTTTCTCTACAAGATCCTCTTCAGAATTTACTGCCCAGGGACAGGACTCGTGGAGCTGTTGTGTGCCGTTGCAGAACAGGCTGTGCTGCACAGGGTGCTGTGCTCACAGAGAGCAGCACTGCCGTAGACCTGTCAGCTTCCTTCTGAGAAGCACTTACAGCAACTTCTGGTTCCAGGTTTTTTTAAGGCTGGTAATTCTTATGAGTTTTGAGGGAACATTTAACCAGTGCCTGTAGGGCTCAGGGGCTGGGAGAGGTACAGTGAACAGGAGGGATTTTGAGTGAAACAGTGGGAACTGTGGTTCCCAGAGGAAAGCATTTCATAGAATTGTCTTGATTGAAAAAGACCTTTAATTAAATAATTTGCTGGTTTATAGTAATTGCTACTCTTGGAAGTAGTGAGCTCAGCACAAGGGACAAAAATCCTACCTTTTTGAGCAGAGAGCAGGTGTTGGCAGTGCAAAGAACTGGGAAGTGTTGTGAGACCATGTCCCTCCTGCTGTTCTGGGACGGTACGAGCCAAGGGAAGGAACGTGCAGAGGAGTTCGAGGGGGCAGCGTGTTGGGTGGCCATCCTCTGAAGGTCTTCCCCCTCTTTCAGTGTCTACGCTGGGCTATAAAGGGCAGTGCACACTTTTCCAAACTGCACACAGCCATGCTTGTTTTATTCTGGGGTTTTTGTGGTTTTGTTTTTTGGTTGTTTTTTTTTTAACTCCACAGAGGAGTTAGACCTCTTACAAATGGGCAGTACACAGCAGCTGCTGATGTTCTCGCTTTTTTTTTTCTAATTAATTAAGAATAGTGGTGTTCTTTCTTTTCAAAGAAAGACTTTCTTCTTCTCATTTATGCACTCCCATGTGATCTGATCTTCTCTGATAAACTTGGCAGCCTCTTCTTTTTTCTCTATAGAAGTGTCAGTTTTCAGAAGCCGTCGTGTGCTTCTGTAGCCATTTGACCTCACCTTTTATTCACTGTTTGTAGAGAGGTTCTCTTCAGAAAAAAACAGAAAGCAAACGAGAGACCCCTTCCGAACCAAAGGACAGAAATCTTGTAGTGACAGATGTGTAACAAATTAGGAAGGATTTTTAGTACCGATTTCCTGTGGAAAGCACATACCTTTGCCCTCCACTGAAGCCTATGCTTCTTTCAAAAATGTAGAGATGACCTTTCCTTGGCATGGGACATGACCAGAAAGTCCAGGTCCTTGCTGAGCTGAGAATGACACTGTGAACCTCCGATGTTTCTGTTCATCCTCTGCTCTTCTTCACTGACTCCTGGTCTGTGTGGAGGCTTTGGCTGGTGTGTTTGCACTCCTGCTGAGATTTATTTGGGTTTTTTCCCTTTCACACCATCCTTAAGGAGAGGCTGCTCTGCTGTACTTGTTTCGGGAAGCCTGTCTTCTGTTGCTTTGGCTGCATTTCTCAGAGTATCCTGTTCTGTCTTGGCTAAAATGTGATAGAATCGAGGTGAGGAATATTTCATTTTCTGTTTTGGTGTTGACTTTTGAGCCAGTGTCAGGCTTCATGGTCAGACATCGGATTCCTCTGGGAAGCCCATGTTTGTTCTCAGGCTGATGGCGGAACATGCTCCACTGCTCAGATGAGCCTGCACAGACATTATCCGGAGTTTTATGTCAGGTTTTAATGCTATGCAAATTTACCTTATTAGAGCAATTAGTAAGAGTATGATTACTTTGTGTGTAGTGAGATGAGAACTGCACGTAAGAGCCAAGCTGCTTGAAGGTGCTGCAGGTATTTCACATCCCGGCCCTGAATCGCTTACCAGAGCACGCCGTGTGGATGCACGTTTTCTGGAGGCGCTTGTAACTGTGCGCCGGGCAGGGAGCGGAATGGGAGGAGGCCAGGAAGCCGGTGGGACGCTGGGCAAGCACACGCTTGCCCGCTGCCCACTCCCAGTGCCCAGAGCTGGTTCTGGTGCTGGTGCCCAGGAGATGCTGCCATGGCACACGCTGTGAACACTGCAGCATCTACAACTGCCTGAAAGGAGATTGTAGCATGGAGAGTGTTGGTCTCTTCTCCCAAGTAACAAGCAACAGGATGAGAGGAAACGACCTCAAGTTGCACCAGGGGAGGTTGAGGTTGGATCTGGGAACAATTTCTTCCCTGCAAGGCTGTCGGGCATTGGAACAGGCTGCCCAGGGCAGTGGTGGAGTCACCATCCCTGGAGGGGTTGGACAGCTGGAGATGAGGTTCTCAGGGACGTGGGTCAGTGACAGAGGTGGGTTATGGTTGGACTCGAGGAGCTGGAGGGTCTCTTCCAACCGGCATGATTCTGTGATTCTGTGATTCTACGTCAGGGCGCGGGGCGGGGCCGCGGGCCGCGCCGGCACAGACAATGGGAGCGGCCGCCGCCTCCCGCCGCTGAGCGGGGACCCGCGGACGGCGCTGGTGGCCGCGATGGTGGCGGCGG
>VWYH01003353.1:1422037-1520864 GCA_013399365.1 Pampusana beccarii
CCGGGCGGCCTGCGCCCCGCCATGCCCCTGCCCGCCGAACATCGCTCGGCGTCGGCTCCCGCTGCGGACGGCGGGACTCGCCCGTTCCCGGGACGCGCTCGCCCGCGCTGCGGGGGTGCGGAGGGGGCAGAGCCGAGGCTCCCGCCGGCGCTGCGGTGAGACGGACGAGTCCCGGCCGCTGCGAGGATGCGAAAGGCGACAGCCCGGTCTGCGGGAGCCTGCTCCGTCCGCCCCTGCTGCAGAGTCCGCACCAGACGCTGGCTGGAGCCGCCGCCGATGACTTGGTAGCCTCCCAGGTCAGTCCTGCGGCCAGATGGCGTCGGTTACTTATCTGAAAGCAGGCAGAGGTGCTACAGGGGGGTCCCGGACTCCATCCTTTGCTGGTGGATGTGCAGATGTGACGAAGTACTGCTCCCATTCAGTGTCACAGGATGATGGGTCGTGCAGTATTGTTTGGGTTTAAATCTGCATGCTTCTGTGTTTGCCTGTCACTGCTGTACTCACAGTGTAAATGTGCACCTTTTCAGGCAAACTGTTCCTCCCCCTTCTCTCTGTGCCCCCAGCTGTGGGACGCAGTCGCGTTTCCATCTGCTCGCCCTCCCTTGTTCGCGGCTCTGCCAGGGTGGTGTTCGGATGCAGGCTCGAAGCTGTGACAGCACTGTTTATTGTGGCCTCACGTGTGAAGGGCAGATTACATCCTAACGCCTCCAGCTCACAGTCTCGTTTTCTGAGTTGGTACAGTGCAGGATGAGGTCAGTAGCCCAAATAGTCCAAACTTGTTTTGCAGGGTCTTTCATCAAAAAGAGTAGGACTAGGAAGGGACTTCAGGAGACCATGTGGGCCACTCCCACTTTAGAGATGGGGTGAATGTGAGTGATGTCTGACTTTTTGAAAAGTTTCCAGTAAAGGAGATCTGGGTCTCTTTTGCTGACCTATTCTATCATTTCATAGGTTATTCTAGTCTCTTCACAGGTAGCTTGCAGCAGTTTCTATTTATCTAATTTTGGAGCAAACAGAGGCCATTTTACATTATTCTGCTCATCAGTCCAGTGACTTCTGAGTGAATATTTTGTTCTTGAGTTTGCCGTTTGTATGAGAAGAAACTTGGGTCAGAATTTTTACTGTACTTAGGGCACTGTAGCACAGGTGCTGCATAGTGCCCTGTGACGTGCTTTTTTTCCTCTTTATAGCGCCTTTGGTGTGTAACCTGTGGAGTCTCCGTGGGCAGTGGGTTGTGCTGTGCAGGTGAGCAGTGGGGCAGGCGTGTCCTCCTGGGCTGTTGCTCTTTGCAAACATCCAGAAGCACAACATCTTTAATCGTGTTGATGCCCTTGGAAAGCACAGCCAATTTCTGACTTGATGTGCAGAGATTGATCTTAGGCAGGCAGCAGTTTTTATACAAATTACCAAATAGCACAAGAAGTGACATCTTTATCAGTCTGACCTACCTCTAAAATGTATCAAGTCCACATGGCTTGTCTAAAATCTTTCCTGGGTTGCTGAAGTAGCTATTCCTGGACAGCATGAAAATCTCGTCATCCCTAAGCTCTGGGGAAGAGAACCTGAAAAAAAAGGCAGCAAGTGCTTTATTGCTGTTGGTGTAGAGACTGCCATCTTGGGAAAAAGTCAGCCTGAGCCACCCCACTTCTCCTCTCGTAATGGCAGGATAAAGAAAAGTAGGGGGAAGCACCGTCTTTTGAAGGAGCACTGGCTGCTGGGCGCGACAGAGAGGAGCAAAGTAGTCCAGGTGGTCTGCGAGTAATAGCTGGAAGTCCTACAGCACTGGAAGAACTGTGGGAAAAGTGTTGCTGGTAAGAAGTTTTGCCCTGGTAGATGGATTAATGTCTTAAAATCAATGACAGCGCCTGTATGTGCAGGGCTGGATTACTTCATTATTCCTGCCCATGCCCAGTAGTGTTTATTTCTTCTGTGAAACCACAGACTTTCTTCAGCTGTCGCTTAGGCTCGGAGTGTAAATACAGTGTTTTTTCTCATCTTGTGCCTCAGTAGTTGTAGAATTTCTCACTAATCAGAAGGCCTGGAAGTGACTGGCCTCACAAGTGTAGATGTGAATTTATCTCTGAATATTAAGTAGAAATTGTAAGTGCTTTCATTTGTTGGTAGAGAGCATGACCTGGAATAGCCTACAGAGCTTTTAGTAAGATGCGTTGAGGGTGCTACTGCAGTTTCATTTCAGAAATGTGTTCCTGCGATTATGGCACCTCAGAAATAAGAACTAAACCAGGTCAAATTGATGCTGCAGTGTGGAAGGCGTTCAGGATTTTTGCTGTATGGAAGAATTAAGCAAGATGTTACAGGCAAGTGACATGATTTGTAAAACAGGAACAGCACGGTGGCACTCAGAGAAGTGACGTATCCTCAGACTGCTTCCATCCCCACCCACGGCTTACGTCGGATGACAGAATATGGTGTGTGTCTCTTGCTCGGCAAAACAGAAAAATGTCTTTGTGCTGCACGGGGTTTCTACGGTGCTCAACTATCACACTTGTTAAATTCAGTCTGCGTGTATTCGTATAATGAACATTCAACTCAGAAACTGCCACTGAAGAAAATGGATGTGCCCTCGCAGCAGCTTCTTACCCCCCGAATGTTTCAGATCAGTGCCTGGGAATACGTGCCCGTGCAGATCTCGCACAGCGCCAGGAGTTCGTTGCTTAAAAGTCTGTGGGGAAATAAGTGTATCCTGGGCAGCTGCTGCCCCAGTGGGATCTGCAGGAGATCACACACCCTCATCCTTTAGTCCTTCCAGTCAAATGCTCTCTGCTATTTAGGTTGTGCACATGGCAAAAAAAAGCAGACCTCCAGGTGAGAGAGTAGAAAAGAGCAAATGGTGTAGATGTTGCTCACTGCTGAGAGCTGGTTGATTTTTCATCGGTCCAAAGCGGTATTTCCTCTGCAATAGTTCTGGCTGCACTGCCAGGTCATGCATGGTACAGAGTTTCTTGCTGGTTGAAGCTTGCTTGGCCAAAGGACGAAAGAGGAGATCCTTTTGGATCTTTGCTTGTCCAGTAAAGCAGTGTGCAGAGGTGAGAAAAGCAGCTCTCTGTTAATTTCTTACACTTGGCTCGTCAAGCCCAGGAGGTCTGTGGTTGGAGCTGGTACCCGCCCATCGGGAACGCTGCTTGCGCAGCTTTTAGAAAGCGAGATGACGCGGTGTCTGGAGGAGGGTAGAAGATGGGGGCTGTCGCGGGGGGCAGGTGAAGTGTTGCGCTCGTACCCGTGCTCTGCAGCACAGGCGTTTCCCCCACGCTGGTCCCTGGGTTTCTGTGCCATTTAGGGTGGGAACTCCACCCTCATTAGCTTGAGTGCCTTGTCTCCTGCTGGCAGGAGGACGGGCTCAGTGAGGAAGCGCTCCAGTCTTTTGTAGTTCTGCAGGAGCTGTCCCACTCGGGTGTCATCGCACGCCTTTCTGGTAGCAACCTCATGGTGTTTGAGCTTTGCTGACAGTGCTCTTTTGGCAATTAGGGTTTTAGCGGGAGAATGTGTTTGAGAGTCAGCAGGACGGGGTCAAGTTTTGTCCTGTTTTCTTTACCAGAAAAAACGTGGTTTTCTTTTGCAATGGAGCACAGTACCTTGTTTAAAGAATGTGTTGTGGCATCATCCAATGCATTTATTGTTGAGCTGAAGGATCTTTTTCCTGACCTCAGTTATGTTTGGTACGTAACACACACACACACACACACACACACACACACACACACACACACACACAAAACCAACCCCTTGCTTCTCAAATGTGAGAGATTTTCTTTCTGTCCAAGTTCCTCAAAGTTCAGCACAGCTGTAGCAGACATTTTTCTAGACAGGGTGCTAACATGGATACAGAAACATCAGTTTTAAAGATAAACAGGGTGTATTGCATACAACTCATGTGGTATGTAAAGCTGACTTTGGTTTTGGTCTTCTTGAACCCAGGGCTATATAAAGGGAAGAAGATGGTTTCATGCCAATTTCTGTGGCATATATTGTACTTCACTTTTCAACATTACACTGTTGAAAGGAAGGGGGAGACAGCAGCGCAGACTGCACTGCAGCACACTGCAGCACTCGGGAACAAAGACTGGCTGAGAAAACACGTTTGTGTTGCTGCTGCATGCTGACCACTGCTCAGAGACGGGGCCCTGGCACCTGTCTTCGTTGTGAATATTTCCTCAGTCACTTTCCTAGGGCTTCATAATTAACAGGACAACTGAATTAGTAATAAGGCACTAATAATAAGTATTTCAGATCCTCTAGTGAGAGTTGTGCCTTGCAGCGTGTAGTATACAGGTACTTCTGCAGCCTTCCAGGGGGGACTCTGCATGTAACGAAGTCACTCACAGAAGACTTCATCTATTTAAATTTGATCAGAGCTGCTTCATTTTGATGCACATATTCCTCTTACTGTCAGTGGGCTTTGTTCTGGGATTATCGTAGAACCATAGGATGGTTTGGGTTGGAAGAGACCTTAAAGATCATCTAGTTCCACCCCCCTGCCGTGGGCAGGGACGTGTTCCACGAGACCAGTTTGCCCAAAGCCCCGTCCAGCCCGGCCTTGGACGCTCCAGGGCTGGGGCATCCCCAGCTGCTCTGGGCAGCTGTGCCAGGGCCTCGCCGCCCCCACAGTCAGGAATCCTTGTGTCTGCTCTACATCTGTTCTTTCGGTGCTCTGCACGTATCTCCATGGATGCATGAAGCCAAACAGAATAATGGTTGCCTCTTCCCCACAGCTCATTATATACGCTGTTAGCATGATAGCAGGATTCATTAAATGTTCCCTAGCCACGCAGTTACCCTGCACAGCCCCACGTGAGCTGCGTGAAGCTTCTCCCTTGTGGGTCAAAAGACAGAGGAGCCCTCTTGTGCTTGCAGCTACTCAGGCTACACTGCCTGGCCCTGAACACAGAAGGATTGCTTGAGTTGATCTCGACAGCAGCAGGTTTAACAATGTCCTGTTAACCTCTCCAAATCTCCCTGCTTCACCATGCAAGCATCAGTAACTGTGCAAGGAGGAGAAAATAAGTGAACTTCTGCAGAGACTGGGGGCTCCAGAGTTGTGCTGCTCTTCAGAATGATGTTACTGGATTATCAGTGCCCATAATCTGTGATTTCTGGTAGTTCTGTTTCAAGCTGTTTTCCAAGAAAAGGAGCCTGTCAAGGAAGAAGCAAGTGCCTTTGTAAAGGCTCCTTTCTCTAAGCACAGAAGGAAACAAGAGGAGTCTTGTTCCTCCAGGCTCCATTGTTGTGTGGTTTCAGCAGGCAAGCCAAGTTGAATTCAGGACTCTGTAAAATATGGGGATTGACTCAAAAATGGAAAGTATTTTGACAGATAAGATCCTACTGAAATGCTGTCTGCATGGTTATATTTGCTTAGGGTTTACTTGTGTTTTCAAAGTCATTGCATTACCCCAGTCCTCTATCATGTGGATACAGATAAAATCGCAAGGGAAGGGATCTGTCTTCTGCCTGCATTTTTCATGTTTCTGTCCATTTTCTTTAAGGAAGTTCTCTGGAATTGCAGTCAAGGGCCTGCTGCAGTAACTTGGAGAGCTGGGATGCTGCAGGGCCCATGTCCCTGGGCATTGCTGAGCAGAGCTCCCGTGTGAATTCTAGGGATGCTGTTTGTGGCTTCCTGCAGTGGGCTGCCAAACCTGAGCCTGCTTTCTATGGAAATACCCTTATTCTGGCTTTCTCCAACCTAGACAACCAGTTCAGGATGTCCATATTGGAGCGACTGGAGCAGATGGAGAGGAGAATGGCTGAAATGACAGGCTCCCAGCAGCACAAACAGGGAGGAGGAGGTGGGAGCAATGGCAGTGGGAACGGCGGAACGCAGGCACAGGTATGAACCGTGCTGCGTCCAGACATGGCAGCTTTACACTTTCTTACCAGAGTTTGGTTTTGGGGGGCTGGAAAAGGTTACAGTTTTTCTAAGCAAGTCTGGTTTGTAGGTGTCTTTAACAGCAGTTGTCTTTCACTGGTATTTTCCACTATCTGGGTACTTCTGGAAGTGGAAGGCTGCCTGCTCAGGCAGTTGCAGCTCCCTCAGCCATTAAACTGGGATGTGTGTGTTGTTTCAGTGCGTTTCTGGGACTGGGACACTGGGCAGCTGCTTTGAGAGCCGCGTGGTTGTGGTGTGCGAGAAGATGATGAGTCGTGCTTGCTGGGCGAAGTCCAAACACTTGATCCATTCAAAGACTTTCCGAGGGATGACACTGCTCCACCTCGCCGCTGCCCAGGGCTATGCTACACTGATCCAGACCCTCATCAAATGGCGGTAAGACCCAGCCCACGGGACTCTTGGGTGTTATGGCAGAAGCATGTGTAAGCTCTGCTTGGTACGGATTTTTGGTTGTCCCTTACAAAGGACCAAGTCCCTGAGCTTGTTCCTGTCCCCCTGTCTCGTGGGACCTGTCTCTTGTGAGAGCGGGTCCAGGCACTGGGTGCATCATGCTCCTAAAGTCTCTGCGTAGTAAATATGCACGTGATGGGCATATGTGTGGCCCCATCTCTGTGGTATGATGCGTTGGGCAAAGCTGTGCATTTAGGCAATGATCCTAACATGACTACAGAGCATCACTCGTTCTGTTGTTTCCTCTGCAGCACCAAACATGCAGACAGCATTGATCTGGAGCTGGAAGTTGACCCTTTGAATGTGGATCATTTCTCCTGCACTCCTCTGGTAAGAGCAGAGACTGAGCTTCTGAGAGCATCTGAGGGCCCTTTGGAGTTCTTCCTTGTGTTATTTTCCTAATGTGTTTCACACACTCTGAAGAGTAGATTTTTCTTGTGTGCTGCTGCTGTGTAAACGGTAAGACACAGCACTATGAGCTTCCCAGCATTTTGTTGAGACCACACAGAAAAAACCTTGTCATTGAGTAACACGAGGAAAGGGGACAGATAGGTGCTTCTGGTTTGTCATTTACCCAAAAGGGGAAAAGACTTTACATGCCTCCTTTCAGGTTGTTCTCTTTGACTGACTGTAGAGGTTTTAAAGTCATTATGACATCTTGGTCATTGGAATTGTGAAATCATGACTGAGAACTCAAGCAAAAAGCCAAAGCAGGTGGAACCAGAAGTGCCCGTTTACAACAGCAATGTGTTGATTTTTATTGTTGCCAGCCTTTGATCCTGGCTGCATGTTTCTGATCTCAGAGATTCCTTTGTGTATGAGACTGTTCTCTCTCTGCAGTGATGCCAGGAAAAACAAAAAAAAAGACAAACCCCAAACCCATGTATTACTAAACAAGTAACTCTCAAACTGTCAGTTTCATGTGGCAGAAGGAGGTTTCTCTGTCATAGGAGGGAATAGCATGCTCCTAATCCTCTGGAATGGCCTTTTATCGGGATAGGATGTATATGCAAGCCAGTTGCTGGGGTTCAAGCATGTTATGGTTTTGTTTATCAGAATCATTTTGCCATGAGCTGGGGACCAGACTCCACAGTGTTGGCAAGAAAGGAAGGAGAAGGCAGGTCACCCAACGGGTCAGTTGTCATTTCTTTTTCAGATGTGGGCATGTGCGCTTGGCCACATGGACGCAGCCCTCGTGCTGTACAAGTGGGACCGCCGAGCCATCTCCATTCCCGACTCCCTTGGGAGGCTGCCGCTGGCCATTGCTCGGTCCCGGGGCCACGTGAAATTGGCAGAGTGCTTGGAGCAGCTACAGCGCGATGAGCAAACTCAGCTTGGGCAGAACCCCCAGATCCAGTGCCCCTCAAGCACAGACTCCGGCACAGAGAGCTGGGTGTCCCAGTGGCACAGTGAGCTGGTTGCGTCGCAGGAGCCTCAGAAGGGAGTCACTGTGATTTCCAGCACCAACATGGGTAAGACACCCCTGAGGGCGCGCGCCATTTTGTCTGATGTTTGGTGTGTGGAAACCTGAGGGCAAGGAGCTCACCTGGGCGGCACATGCCACGTGTAGCCCTGCTGTCTATGCTCAATTCTGTTCTTGTGAGCTGTCTGTCATGTACTCCGTGCACTTGCGTAAGTATCAGGAAGAGGAGTGCGTGCCTGCTTTAGAAAGATGTGCATCTTAAGAATGGTTGGGGTAGTATGCTCCCTGGGTGATAGTTGCTCCCTTTGCACACACTGTCGCATGTCCTAGAGTGTGGCACAAACTCCTGCCCGCAGCTCTGTGGGCTGTCATTGTTCTACAGCCATCATGGGTTGCGTGTTTCATTTTGACCATTGTTCTGTCCATTTCCAGAGCTGAGACGACCAAGATCAGAACCTTCCAGTTACTACAGTAGCGAGACTCAGAAAGATTACCCTGCACCCAAAAAACATAAGCTGAGCCCTGAATACTTTCAAGCCCGGCCAGAAAAGCTGCTTTCCACTGCGCTGAGCCTGGAGCAGCCAAGCATCCGGAAGCAGAACTCCAGCTCCAAGCAATCTGCCACTGAGACAATCAGCCCCAGTGAAGGGATAAGGGACTATGGCCGGGAGCTCTCCCAGCACATCCCAGAAGCTACTGGGTACCGAGGCTCTGGCAGCCAAGCAGGCATCAAATGGAGCCCAAAAGACATTTATATTGGTGTGAGCACAGTGCAGGTGGTGGGGGGCCAGAAGGGGACTGCGCTGGGGAAGGACACGGTGGTGCATCGGCTGCACCAGCGAGAGCAGATGAACGTGCTGATGATGGCTGACAGGGAGATGGTGGATGCAGAGCTCCTGTCCTACCGGGACAGCACCGGGGATGAGGACTGCTTGCACCACATGGATGACTTGCAGGTAAGTGTACCACAGCACCAATTCAGCAGGCTCAGAGAACGTGGTGGCCACCCAGAGGAGCCCAACTGTGAGAAACTTCTGTGGAGCCTTTAGAGACTCTGAATTGTGCTTTGTGAGAGAAGGCAGCCAGGCGGTCGGTTTATACTTTCTTCCGCTTTCAAAGGGCTTTCAGCTCAGATGCAAAGGCTGATGGTTTAGCGTTTAGGCTCATGCACTGGCATCCACTTCAGCGGTGTACAGAACGCACAAAGTTGTTTGCAATTTAGCAAGGAAAAGGAAAAAGCGGAGCCTCCTGGTCATGTGAGTGAATGAGACTGAGGTGGCCCCGTAGTCCTTTGGGAACTGGGAAGCAGTTCCTACAAAGACCAGGTGACCTGAGAAGGACAGTGCTGTGGTTGCAGGCCAAGCTGCTGCACTTCAAAGGGCAAGGAGAGAAGAGTGGAAACGGGGAGAGACAGTGGGTTTGGGGAAGGAAAAATCCCACCAGGTATGGAGTAGAGGACATAAAAACACAGCAGAAGCAGGACAGGTGAGTCGTCAATGGGGGAAGGACACTGTGTTTGGTCTTCTGAGCGAAAAGAGTAATGGGAGCACAGCCTGCGTGCACTGCCTTGGCATCTCTAAATATTTTTGTGTTGATGCCAAAACACAGATGCGGCAGATCTTTGCAAAGTAAGCACTGTTTTCTGTTCTCCATATTCAAAATTCCTGTGAACCTTGGTGAGTGGGAAGATATGGTTCAGAAGGGTTCCTGACAAAGCTGTGGGGTTTTAACTGCTCTTGGTGTGCCTTTACTGTCCTGTCATGCTCTGCTGTGCGTCTTGGTGGAAGAACAGCAAGATTACTTTTCCCTTGGCAACACGGTAGTAGTGACATAAACCTTTCACCAGATCTCTTAGGCTCCCTGTACACTGCAGGAAAAAGAGGTCTGGGGAATATGAAAACCTGCAGTGCTTTGTCAGACGAGACAGAATAGCAAATGAGCTTTGGTTAATGAATTTCTCTCCAGTGCGGAGACAAATAGTAGACTCCAGCTGCCACAAGTTTGGGGAAGATGGGGCAGTCTGTCTAAAGTTGGACTGCAGTATGCAAACATGAGTCTCCTGCTGCCAGGTGGCAAAAGTTGTCTTTCCTCTCCCCCTACCAGGTGAACATGATGACACTTGCAGAGCACATTATTGAAGCTACGCCTGACAGGATCAAGCGGGAGAATTTTGTGCCAATGGAGTCGCCACTGGTGGAGAGGACAGAGGCTGCTGCCATGAGCACCACGATGAGCTGGCTGGCCAGTTACCTCGCTGACGTCGACCATCTGCCGAGCGCGGCGCAGATGAGGTCAGTGAGAGCCGTGCAGCTTCTCTGGAGTTTTGAGCCGTCTGAATGCTGGGCAGCATGCACTCATTCCTTAGCATGCAAATGCCATTTCTTAGTGGGATTCAGTGCTGATGTTCCAAGCCCAGCCACACTCATGGTCAAACATGTTGTTGCCAGCACAACTACAAATCATGGAGGAATGGGGAGTGCATATGGTGGGAAGGGAAAGTGGCCACAAGGTCTGAGTTGTGACTTCTTTTCCAGTGCCAAGTCTGTGCACTGCAGCACAGGCAGGCTCAGGAGTGTGGGACGTTGCTTGGAGAGAGGGAGGGGAGAATGAGCTCAGAAATGTTGTATTACTTGTCTGTGATGCCAGCTGAGGTGCTTGGTGAGCCAATAATTCCTACTGTGATTGATATTTCAGAAGTCTGTACAGTGAACCCCTGACCCCTTCTTCGAACACCAGCTTGAGCCCCGCAGGCTCACCAATCAGTGAAATAGCTTTTGAGAAACCCAGCCTTCCCTCGGCAGCCGACTGGTCTGAATTCCTGAGTGCATCCACCAGCGAGAAGGTAGAAAATGAGTTTGCACAGTTAACTCTGTCTGATCATGAACAGAGAGAACTCTATGAAGCTGCCAAACTTGTCCAGACAGCATTCAGGAAATACAAGGTATGTGCCCAAAACTTCCTTGTTAGGTGTGAGAGAATATAATGTGTCAGAAAACAAAATGTGGGTAACACCCATTCCTGGGACAAAAACACAGTTTGTGCCAGAACAGCACTCACGAAGTATATCCTCAAAATATACCCCCGAGGTTCTGGTTAGTTGCCTGTTTGGTGTAAAGATTCATTTTGAGGGTTTGTCCCTTATGTGAATTGACAGTAGAGACATCTCTAGGAAATGCCTGGGCCTGAGGGGGACCAGGTAGCACTGATGGCAGAGACCAAGAAGCAGGTGCCCTGCATGCTGCTGTGAGCCACTTCACAGCATCTGACCTGGCTTTTGGTACACTCTGACTACTTATTGCTTCTCTCTTTCTCCCCATAGGGTCGTCCTCTCCGGGAACAGCAAGAGGTGGCCGCCGCTGTTATTCAGCGTTGCTACCGAAAATACAAACAGGTAAACAAAGAAGTGACATTTTATGAAACACACATGAAGTGCCGTGAACACAGCCCTTTGTAATGGGAATTATCCTGCTATTACTCTTGTGTGCTTTTCAGCATGCGGTAATGAAATACCCTGCTCAGGCAAAGTTGAAAAGGGATGAAAATTCATGTACTGAATGTCCATTTCGGAGGGAATCCTTGAAAGAGGATTTTGTTTGTGATGATTCCTGCGTTTTTGCTATGAGCTAGAGGGCAATGATGTATTCCGTATTGGCCTTTGTGCATGCTATAGCCTGGTGAGACTATTCTCCGACTAGTTGCTTGCCAAATTTCATTGTGAAATTGAAGTTGGTTTTGCCTTTGATAAAGGCAAAGATAAAAAACAGGTTGTTTTATTTTGCACGTATTAAACTTTTAAACTATGGCAAGTCGTGTGTTTTAGCTTGATGTGAGTTGTTCCAGGACTGAGACTGTTCTCCAGCCAGAGTCTGGAGAAATGCTTTTAGGCTGAGTTCTCAACCCCAGAAAAAGAAGATACTTTTTGGTTTTTGGTTGTTTCTTTCTTTTCTTGTGGAGGATGGAGCCCACATCCCTCTTTTCAGTATACCCTGCTAGACTCAAGCTGTCTGATGCCTGGCGACTTGTTGTGTAAAGTGAAAGGCAAGATGCCTGTTGCTCTTTTACAACCTTCAAAAGTATGTATTGGGGAAGCCTTTCTAGCATTAGGTGACTGCATCGTAATTCACATTCAACCTGTCATACAGCTATCATTCTGGAATGATGCTTCTTGCAATAGGGAAGCTTAATTCCTTTCGAAAACTGCTTGACAAACTGCTTTGACTTGGATCCTGGCATCGCTTCTTTTTGAAAGAAGATTATTTATTTGGGTTTTTTTAATTTTTTCGTTCTTTATTTGCAGAACTAACATTAACTATGTATTTTTCTGTTTCTCCCTAAGCTTACTTGGATAGCCTTGAAGGTAATACCAATACAAACACTATTTTGGAAACAATTCCCCGTGGGTCACGAACTTTCATATTCAGTATAAACCAGGAGAACCTGGCAATTAGAGAAATGTTTTAATAGTATCCACTAGTAAATACTTGTGGTTGAGAAATCGCTGACAAACCAAACCTTATGGGAGATGCATATGGGCTGCTGTACCACAGCATGTCAACACGGTAGTACAACTGGAAAGGGGAAAAAAAAAAGGCAGTCTCCTGCTTCAACACATAATCCTGTACGCAGGATGGGCTGAGTTGTGGGAGGGTTTTGAAGCAGTTTCCAGAGGACAAGCTTTACTCTGCTGCTCTTTGCTTTGGCACTCGGGGAGCGCAGGAGAACATTGATCACCCCCATGCAGCCGGTGTCCTCTGCATTCTGCCTGCAAAGCACTTTGAGCCTTCGTCTCTGAAATACCTGCGCCCTGAGTTCCTAAGGCAGCCATCTCATGGACGTTGCTGCTCATATTGGAGGCACGGCTGTTGATGCCAGTCTTAAATTGTTCACGGACAGTAATTTTCTACTGTAAAGATGGATTTCCCAGCTGTGCAACATCTTGCTCTCATCAGATACGAGAATCAGCTGAGCTTCTCTCAGAGCTACCCAGGAGCAAGGCATCTCCTCTCAGAAGAGCCGTATTTCTCTGTTGCGGTGCTGTGTTGCTGAGATCAGCACAGGGTTATGACTAGATTTGAACAGTCATAGCTCACATCACCGTTTCTATTTGAACCCTTCTATTCAGGGGTTTGTAACTCAGCCACAGAAGTCCCATCTGGGCTAAAAATTTGAATGAAAACCATGATCAGCCCATGAGAGGACTAATTTAAAATGTCTCATTTAAAACCACAATCTGATCCATTTAATTAATAATGTTGAAAAGAAAACGAACAGCAACCAAAAAAAAAAAAAAAAAGGCAAAATTTAACTGCACCTAATGACTGCTTCAATTCCAAAAAGTGAAATTTGGTAAATGGTGGTCTGTGATGATGTTGGGGGGGTTGGTTGTTTGCTTTTTGGGTTTTTTCCCCAACAGACAGGAAAGCTTCTTTGAGATATATTAGGGCATTACTCTGCACAGGGCAGTGGTTGCTATTTCTGTGTCTCATCCGTCTGAAAGTGAGCAGAAGTGAGCGTCCTGTACTTCGTTGTGAGATTTCTGCATGCAAGAGAAACAGACAGTTCCCCTCAGCGTAGCCAGTGGGTTTAACACAGACCCACTGCTGTACGAATGTGAAGCAGTGTAAACACGACTCGGAGAAGCTCCAGTTGTTCCAAAATTGTACATAAGTCTGGAACAGCTGGATCTGGTCATCACCATGTATGTGTCAAGCCTCTGCTAGCTAGGTGTGAAACAAAACCAGTCCTGTCAAACTGTTCCAGGGGCAGCAAAACAGGCAGTTGCTTTCTTGGCGCAGACCAGGTTCTGTACTCATCTCACAGTTGCTCGGTTAGCTGTCACCCTGTTTTCACGCGGTTCCCCATCAGTGAGTGGAGACTCGTTTGCTTCTCGTCACACCTTGGTGGCACAAGAGTCTTTCACCATAGGAACCTGCTTCTTGCTGGTTTTATTGGAATGCCTCAGCTTCTCTTTGTTTCCCTTGTAGTATGCACTTTACAAAAAGATGACGCAAGCTGCCATTCTTATCCAGAGCAAATTCCGAAGTTATTATGAGCAGAAGAAATTCCAGCAGAGCCGACGAGCTGCGATGCTGATCCAGCAGTACTATCGCAGCTACAAAGAATGTGGGAAGAGGAGGCAAAACCGCCGGGCAGCCACCATTGTACAGCAGAAACTTAGGTGAGCTGTTGGGATGTTAGGTGCTACCAAGATCATTATGTAAATTGTTTTTATACTCATTGGGGCTGTGCTGTAATTTACAGACAAAGGCCAGTGGGAAAAGGACAGTGGTTCATTGGGTAATTATTCTTGCATTTAGTATTATTCTCCCCAGTTTTGCCTACACTTCAGTGTGTGGTTTTTTTGGTGTGTTTAGAAGCAGTCTGCTTACCAAGAAGCAGGATCAAGCTGCTCGAAAGATTATGCGGTTTTTACGACGCTGCCGCCACAGGTATGACACTATCTTTTGGTATCTGCCCTTCATTAAGGAATGCAACAATATTCAAGTGTGTCAGGAATGAGTGCAATGTGAAGGATAAGAGAATCAGCTCACTACAGATCTTTTAATCAAATAATGAAGCCCAGCTGATTCCAAGTTATACTGACAAAAAGGAAATCTCTAACTTGGGAGTGCTGCTGAAAAAGAATCATACTCGGCTCCATTGCTGATGTGGTAAAACAGGTCAGGTTGTGTTGGGTGGACACAGAATCAGGAAACTTTGAGCAAAGCAAGGCATGCAACTTTAGAAGTTGAACTTGAGGTCTGAAAAAAACCTTTAATGAACCATAGCTCCAGATTGTAAGTGCTGCACGAAGCATTCGTAGTATGTGGGAAAGCACAAAATGTGACAACATCTGGTGTAAGCTGGAAATGCCTTTAGTTTGGTCACAGGATCGTTTGGTAAACTGTCATCAGATACAGGTTCTTTATAATGTGGATAAAGGGGAATGTGCGAACAGAGCAGCAGATGAGTTAGTTCCCATCAGCCACTTCACAGTCCTCAGGGCTCTGGGAGTGCAGGCACAGACATGGAAGGCGAATAATCTCCTGCACAGGCTCTGCACCGTGCTCACGATGGCGGCGAGCGCTGCCATGAGTGCTCTGCTACATGCAGGGCGTTTGGGTAGAGTTGTCAGGGAAAGGATCCCTTATATGATCAGGTTGCAAACTGGAACTTTGCCTAGACGAAAGTGATTTCAGATGTTTCTGACTGCTCCCTCCGTTCTCACCACATATATGTTTCATCCAGTCTGGAGCTGGTCAGACCTGATGCATTTTGAAGCATGTCTAACTCAGGACAGTGATGTTTGAACAAGGAGAGCTCTGAAAGGCAGAGACCATGTGATAAACTTGATTTTTAGAAGCAGACTCAGTCCTTTCTGTAGGATTTCAGAGCTGCAGTTTGCAGGTCAGTGTGGCTCATGTTGTGGAAGGGCATCTTAGCTGCAGGTTCAGTGTGAAGTAACGTGTGGACAAGAAAGACGGCTTTATAGTTTCCAGGCCAATTCCAAATGCATGTGATACAGCCACAGTTGTTTATGAACAAGCACAAGTGGCTTCTTGCTCTGAGTAGGGCATGTGGAAGAAACCGAAAGGTTTATTTTGCTGTATTTGCTGGGCAGCACGTCCCGCTGAAGCAGGCAGAGGCTCAGAACTTCTGTATCCTCTCAGATCTGCTTGAGATCCAGGCGGTCCCTGGGGAAGCCACATGCCCATTTCCATCTTGGGGGGGCCCTGGGGGTCGCCCTGTCAGAGGCTCTCACAGCCAATGCTCACACACAAGCCCAGAGAAACCTCACGACTGGCTGCATCCCTGGCTTTCCCACCAGTGTCCAGGATGCGCCATGCACTTCACCGTGCTCGGTGGAGTCTCCAGCGGTTGAGTAACTTAGGCTCTCCAGGGCTGAAGTTGCCCATGATTCTGGCAGCTTTTCCTGCCTTCAGCTCATTGCCTTCATCTTCCTCAGCGTCTCCTGTTTCCTTTGTAGAGCAAGACCCTACTCATATGCATCGCTGGAGTTTGCAGCAAGAGCCTTCCCTTTGTAGCCTTCTCTCTTCAGCAGCGTGGTCACTGCTGCTGCACACCTCTGAGAAACCAATTTAGGTCTCGGGTACTTACAGACAGGAGATAAAGGCGAGGTGCACGGGGAGTCTGCTGTCAGTAGGCTCACTCTGTCTTATGTCACAGTGCGCAGTACTTGAATTTCTGCAGCAGTGCAGTCCTGTCTGTGTCAACAGGCACTTTGTTCGCAGTTGCCGTTACTTGGGAGTTCATCTGTGGTTCTTGGCTAGGATGCAACGAACACTTGCTTCAGCATCTCAGCTGACTCTGATCCGTTTGCTTCCCTACCCGAGGGGCAGACCCGCATCCTTTCACTGGTGCAGCAGTATCCTGGCGAGACCACCAGTGTTCGTTCCTTCCCAGGTTGGCTCTGCAGCCCCTTCCTGAGCTGCCCTCTTCCTGGGGCCTACACACCGGGGTACCATGCAGAAGATGAGGGAATTGTTCCCTTCTTGTCTGATCGTCTTCAAGCTTTCTGAATCATTTGTGTCTTAATAATTACATTTATTCCTCACTGCTTGACTTTTCTTGCTTACCTCTTTCTAAGTACAGAGTAATAAAACTTAGGATGTTAAATCAGTTTAAAACCACCCCTATAGAAGCCTCTTCGTTGTATCCATTTGGTTTACAGTGCAACCTGTGTAAGGCTCAGACAGGACATAGCTGATGATGCTGTGGCTGGTACATGGACCAACAGCCCCATGCACTGTTTCAGGAGTCCTGCTTGTTGGAATCCCATCGTGGACTCCTTGAAATGCATAAAATTAGCACACTGTTGCTATAAACGAGAAAGTCCCAGGCTCCATAAAGAAATACCTCAGCCATCCAAGCTCCTGAAATCCAGGGACAAGCCATAACAACTAACACCTAATGTTACTTAATGCTATGTAGTGTAAAAATGACGCTATGGAATCACTTGGTAAACCTCAGTGCCTTGTCAGTGTAAGGGATGGAAATGACAGATATTTTTGGAAAATCTGAGGGAGTGAGAGAAAAGAAAGCAGGCACAAGCGCATCAAAGAAACAGGATCTTGTAGCAGATTTCTCTCAGCTGATAGAGGTGTGGAGTAGGCTGTCAAAGCCACTTGCAGTCTGTCACAAGGATAGTGAGCTAAGTGAAAAGGCCTTAAATTCTTAAAGTCCAGAAATTCAACCTTAAAAATATGAAACTCTTTAACCTAGGTTGTTGTCCGTAAGCAGATTCTGTTGCTCGGCCAATTAATAACTCTTACTAAGAGCTTATTCTGTATCTTTTAGGCAAGATTTGCTCAGGCTTTCCCCAGAAACCATCTGGTTGGTTGTTTTTTCCCTATTTTAAATTGATCAAAGTCTACTTCAAGCCAATTATGACAACTCTTTCTCTGCTAGCACTCAGAACAGCTGAAATGGTCTTCTTGTCCTATTTTGTGTATTAGCTTTTTGGCCCAAAGCTGCAGTAGCGGGTGATTCCTGTCAGCTCGAGGATCCAGGGTGTGTAGGCATGTTGGTCTTGTGTTTTCTGATCTCCTGAACTTAGCATTTGTTGCCTGATCAGACAGTATTTCAGATGTTTTGAGAAGAGTTAATGAGAGAGGTTCTTCAGTTGGAGCTCTCTCAGTAGTGGATGTGCAGACTTTGATGAAAAATCAGAAAAGAAATGTAAGTTTTGGTCAAATGTATTCTTAGAAAAGAGATTTGAGCTCTAGTAGCTGAATATTATTGGGTATTATGGAGACTAAAGTGGTCATTCAGCAGCAGCAGTCATTCTGACAGTCAGACGTGTTGTTTGGTTTTGACTTTGGAAAAAATATTTATCCATCTTTTGTCATTCTCAAAAATCTGATGAAAAACATGCATCAGCCATGACATGGTATCACCATGACTTGTCCCACAAGTGTTGTTTGTTGAGAACGAGGAACAGAAGCTCCCTGGCTCGCAGCAGAGCTTCGCCCGTCACTGGTTGGCACTTGACCAACCTTCAGCCTGAGCTTGCCCTTGCAGCTCCTGCGAGCTGAGCTGTCCTGGCATGGTGTCCTGGCTGAGACGTGGTCAAGGCTTGGTGTATTTCATGGTTTTGGAAAGACTCCACCTACGTAGTGATCCCCAGATATGACATATCTAGATCTGCAAGGGAATCTGAGAGCTCCAAGTGGGTTTGAGTTTGTTGAGCTGAATCTGTATGTGGTCCATACAGTCAGCTCTCACTGGGAGGTAACCTCCTATTTCATGTTCTTTCTCCTTTTCTTAGGAAAATTGTACTCTTCTGAGAGGTATCTACAGCATTCCTAGGCTGTGATCATCATCTGCAGTGTTAATTATGGAGTAGCGTTTGGAATGAGGTAGCAAAGAGGCAATTGCTGCAGGGGAAGGCAGGATGCAGCTATAAGTGCCACAGGGGTGACAGTGCTGGGTTTCCTCTACTGGCCTATTATGTCCTGCCCTAAAACAGCTGAACACGGGACTGCTCTTTCCTGGGAAGGAGAAGGGGCCCCGCAGGCAGGACTGGGAAGGGTTCTTTCTCTCCAGCCAAGCAGAAGTGTTGTCGCGTCCCCGAAGTGAATCTCTTGGTAAGGTACGGTTATTGCCATGTGTGTGCTAATAGCTCTTTGGTATTGTTTTGCAATCTGAAGCCCACTGGTGGACCATAGGCTGTACAAAAGGGTGAGTGTAGCTGCCTGCTAGCCAGGTCCTCTCTTCCATTTTAAATATTTTTGCTTTCTGCTTGCTTGCATGAGGCTGCAGCCAAGATATGCCAGTAAGTTTCACCTCCATTAATTATATAAAACAGAACTCTGTATAAACTAACCCTACTGCAATGACTAACACTGCTGCTTTTACAACAGGAGAGAGCTCTGCAGTAGATGTTACCAGTGCATGAATATGTGAAAAAGGATACATATATTCATCATGGGCATGCTTAGGCGGCATTGTCGATGGGGTATTTTTTTCAGTATCCAAAATGGCTGTTGGTAGATTTTGGAACTTGATGGGGTCTGCACTCACACTCAATGAGTGATGATGTCCTTTGTCACGAGGCTGGATTGTAGAAGCTGCAGTGCAGATGCAGCCCCCTCTAGATGGGTCTTTATTTCCACCTAAACCAGAGCAGCAGAAGAGCCCTTGACACTGTGGTTTACTCCCTAAGGCGGTTAACTACCAATGCTTGTCTTCTAGAAGGTGATCTTTGGTAAGTTACACATCACCTTACTAGGGCCAACTTTTCCACAGCTGCTTCTCTCAGCTGCTAATCTACATAGTGGGAAAGAGAACAAAAAACCTGAAATGGAGATGCTGTAACTGTGTTACAGTAAGTGCCAAGAAAGCTTCTGTTGGGAGTCTCATCCTCAGCATGAGCAGAGTTCCCTCGCCGTCGTGCGCCGGTCTGCAGCGGCAGCGGGAGGAACGCGCCAAGGAGTTCCCCTGGCCGCTCACGTCCCTGCACCAGCAGAGGATGCTGCTGCGGCTGCAGGACTGCTCCGTGTCGTCTTGCATTTGCAAGGTTGCAGGACAACAGGGTGTCAAAAACTGCAGTCAGAAGTAACACCATTTTTGTGCTTATTACTGCAAACCTGACCCTGAGGGCAGCTCTGGAGATGCCGTGTGGTGATTCTGCTCTGGTGCAGCTGACAGGCTGCTCATTGCATTGCAGGAAAAAAAGCTTTTGCACTTTAAGGCTTTGTGTATGTAACAGTGTGTAAGAAATTAGCAGGAAGCAGATTCTGGAGGTTTAGTAGCATTTGCAGGTTCTGCCTTAGATGGCAAGTGATGTGGAATTGATCAGGAGATTGGAGAGTTCTCTGCTTATCTGGAAAAAGTTCGCTGTGAACCATCACAAAATGATCAGCTGCTGTTCTGCCCAAGTAAGTCTGTTACAGCAAATGGTTCTTTTTTGCTTGGCGTTCCGATAGCAATTTATGCACCTATGCTGCTGGCATGCACACACATCAGAAGGGTGTTTCTGGGCCTTCTGATGTGCACGATCTGACGTGTCCATGTGTGCTGAAGGAATGCCAGCAAACATATGTCTGTAATACACAAATCTGATGTGTTCTGTACGCTGACACCACGCTTATGTGGCCTGCGTGTGCAGATAAGTAATCACAGCGGTTGTCTCCATGTTTCAGTTTGAAAATATCTTTTCAAATTGATTTCATAACTTTTTCAGGATTTATTTGCATTACATTACACTGGGATCAGTAAAGAGAGAGAGGCGGCAGATTTTGTTGTCCAACTCATGCGAGACGAAACTTGCTCTCTTTCTGCAGTAGAAATTAAAAGACTTTTGAGGAAAAAAAAGTCCACTTCCTGTTGCCTTTAAGTAATAGCTTTCATCTTGGGGGAAATACCCTCCAGTGGACAGGTGGCGGCTCGGCACAGTGCCTGTTGCACAGACATTTCCCTGCTCATGGGTTAAAGCGTCTGCTGCAGCCTCCTGTGAGAGCTGTTCTCAGAGTCCAGAGCCGGGACACACGCAGGGGTTCGCGCTGCCGGAGCCTCTCTGCCGTGCACGTGCAGGGGGCTGGAGCGGGCCGCGGGAGCGAGGCTCAGCCGACAGCTCTGCTGCAGCGAGACTGGGTCTGTCCGGGGCAGAACAAGTTCACTTGTTATCTGTGATCATGAGTAATAAAGAATATATTAATTCACAGCATCTTTCATTTAAAAATAGATCCCCTTTGCCCCCACCCCATCTATTTCTTATGGTTCAATTAAATGCTGCTCTCCAGTTCGGGGAGTGTGCATCTAACACCTGAAGTCAGTTCCTCCGGTAAGTACAACTTTATTTCATACCTGAATAAAAAGCATCTACTATATTTTGTTGTGCTCTGCATACCCTTCTCTCTCTTAGCATTTCAGCTACAAACCCTTTCCAGGACTTGTATTTTTGTGTGTTTTTAATATGTGCTATGAAGCAGCTGTCGCCTTTAAGTATCCAGTTTCTTACATCTCTTAGTAAGATTGAGAATGGGGGAAAATTTTAAGGGATGAAAAAGTCCCGTTTGTTTGAGTTTAGGACAATGTGAGAAAATGTCGTATTGGGATATGCATCACTGTACCTGCAACAAAAGTTTTCCAAGTAATTTATTTTTTCATTTACCTCTTGCAGGGGCTGAATGTATTTGGAGCTCACGTGTGTGTGTTAAATCGCAGACTGCATGCACTGGGGTGTCGTTCTTATTGGGCCTTTCTGTCTTTTTTGTTTTGCTGCCCAAATGAGATATCTGGAAAAAGGCAAGAGCTCCCTTTTCTTAAATGTCCCACAGGCCATTTCAGCTCTCAGAGCAACAGGTAACTTGCCAGACAGCCTTCTCTGGCTCCTGCACCCTGTCCTTTGCTGATCTTCAGCATTCCGATTCATTGAGCATTTCCCTGGCTGGGCATTATGGAGTAAATTTGACGAAGCAGCTTTGTGTTACGCTTTACCCATGAAGCCATCGTTCGCTGTAACTTTTTTGGAGTAGGCGTAATTCATTTGCTGACACACTCCCATACAAGACCGGGGAGAGGAGCTGCCGCTCGCTGCTGGGGCTGCTGCTTTCTACATCGCTTCAGCACGTAACGATGCAACCTCCTGTACGGTGTCCGAGTAAGTAACACACTCAAAGGGCAGGAGCTTCGTCTGGCCGGAGCCATCCGGGAACCGAGACGGAGCTCCCGAGTGTCAGGGTTTGACGCTTATGGTTGAAATCATCTTCTTGTCCCTTTCTATGCGTCAGCAGCACGGCTGCGAAACAGGCACCTCGTCAGTGGTCATCTCTATTGCACGTGCTTTTTCTGTCCATCTGCTCTTCAGCAGTTGCTGAGGGAATGACTTTGTATGTTAGCGGTGCTAACTGTCTAGAGGAAGTGTTACTTGAGAAGATTTTCATTGAAGGCTTCATCAGTGCAAAACCAAATTTACAGTCTCTTCAGTTCTGTGTGCGGTTTCTGTAGCTGCTGAGGTAGGATGGTACTTCTTGTCTGGAGTCTTGCCACAGCCCATTACCCGTTCTGGTGCACCCCGGCTTGCAGCCGCGCGTCCCTTGATCTGTGCTCAGCTCCCGTCCCACGCAGCAGAGGCACCTCCAGCAGTGACCCCCCCAGTGCCCGCGGAGCCCTGGAGAGGCTGATGCTCCATCCCTCAGCACGTGGCCTGCGGGTGTCGCTTGCTCTCAGTGCTCTCATTTCTTCTGTTATTTGAAAAAAAAATAACTGTAAGTCTACCAAACCGTATTGAAACATCTTCTCTAAGAACATCCTTTCTGCTGCACCATTCTGTAAATTCCAGTAATCTTCTTTTTCGTAGAGCAGCTTATTAATGCTTGTAGCTGCAAATGGCACATATTTAGAGGGTTTATTACACTGAGCATTAATGAAGAGGAAATCCCAGCCCCACGCTCATGTTGAGACTTTATATTGTTGTAACAAAATCAAAGTACCACTGAGTCAGGTACATACTTGAAAAGAAGTGTTAAATGGGGACTAAAAGGCTGCAGTACAGACTATCCAATAAGGAATTAATTGGCTGAGGACAGTTAGTTTTAGGTTCTCTTGATGAAGCAATTTGGAGGCTTGTTTAAGAACAGTTATTTTAAGTTATCAAATCAATGGATTACCTTGGTCTAGTATCTAGCTTGGTGCGTGCGCTGGCTCTGGCACTTCACGTTAGGCCCAGTGGGGGAAGTAGCAGTGTGTTCGCAGCAGCTCTGTGGTCTGGCCAGGGTCACACTCGGTCATCGGTGGCAGTTGCAGGGACTCCAGGTCGGTTGTTGGTGGCAGTTGGAGGGACTTCAGGTCCGTTCCGGCCTTGCAGGTCCCCAGCCGAGCAGGAGATCTCCTCTGGCCTCCTGGCGCTGGCTCTCCTGCTCGAGGAGATGCTGCCAGCCGCAGGTCACCCCTGCCGGGCGGTGGGTTATGCAGAGAAAGGGCTCGGAGTACAGACGTGCACTCCCATTTTTAATGTAACGCGTGCATACTTATGTTTGCTGAACACAGAGAGTAGTTTAATAAAAACAGAAGTGGTTGCTTAATAAATGTGGATGGTCATAATCTCAAAGCTGAAGTTTTTAAACGCTGTGGAATGCAGGGTGTGTTTTAAGCCATTACATACTAAACAGCATCTTTCGATAACATACCCAGGACAAATTTTAAAGTCTGTAACTTTGCTGTAGGGAAATCCTGTACTAATATGTGCTTGTGTTTTTAAGCAGTAATTATCATTGCACTTGCAACATTCTTATAAGCCTGAAAATCTGTCAACCACTGTAAAGTACATTTGACTAAGGAAAGTGTTGCGTATTTCTGAACAGGATCTGTACTAGTGCAAATGTTGGGTGCTGCAGTAATTAACTTCCATTGGCATGTGTGTTGCAGTTAAATGGATAAAACAGGTCTGCACCAGTACAGATATTGCATGCTATAGGTTGAAGTTTGCAGCAGAGCATGTCTTGCATTCCTCAAGCAAAAGTGCTTTGTTAGTGTAGTCCTTGCATGTCAAAGTGCTCAACTAAGGTATAGCATGTCTCGGTGAAAGAGCCACCAGCTTATCTAATGTGCATGTTCTCAGCAAAAGATTTATAATAACAGGTTAATTTTATGTTACAGTACTGAAGTGCAACAGAAAACACCTGGAAGTTGCACTGCAAATCATGCATTAGTAGATGGTATCTTGAACCTTGTAAATCTAAGTTCCCTAGTGCACAGAAGCACGCTGCATTTCTCTAGCACAGCAGTGATCTTGGCACTCTTCTGCTTCTGAGCAGTGCAGTAATAGAAACTTCAGTAATAATTTCAAGGCAGTGGCTGCTTTTCTACTGCAAGAAAAAGAAGAAAAACTAAATCTACTGCAGGCAGACAGTTTGACATTTGTGAGCGTTTTCAGTTCGCTGAACCAGTCCTCCCGTGTTTCCTATATGAGAAGATGAAGTGGACTGAGCCAGCAGGTAGCACCGTAGCATGTCAGCCCCACTTCCGCAATGTCAGCAGGGTCTGTTGGACACCAGCTTGCGCAGAGCCAGAACTTCCCGGTATAAAATGTCTCTGTAAGTTGTTGTGGGCCTTTCAGCTCCGCACAGCGCGCTGCCTGGGTGGGACCTGGGACCCGGCGGTGCTGCTCTGCCCTCCCCGGCCGCAGCCTGGGGACCAGGGCACTTGGCACCCGGGAGCGGGACGTTGAGCCCCCTATGCCAGACTTGCATCCTGGCGGAGGGTCGTGTGTCCTCGGGCTCCCAAAACAGCACGCGCGTTTGGGCTAGCAGAGCCCTCTGTCTTGCCAGACGTGATAGGCAGTCAGGTGGAATTCTTGTAATTGGCAAAGGTCTGATCTGCATGTTTTGTTAGTGTGATTTATTCCTTGACTCCTGTATCCCCCAGTTTCACAAAAAAAGAAAGCCTTTGAGTCAGCTAAAACAGAGTTAAAAGCAGCCAGCTCCCTTTGGCTGTGATTCTGAGTAATAGTACATGCAGAAAAATGAAGAAATAATAAAACGAAAGTGTGTTAGTGGAGGTCAGTTCATAGCCTTCATCGTGTCCTGCAATTAGAAGGCTGGTGTGAGAGCCAAAAGAGGACGTGTGAGCGGGAGCCTGCGAACAGAAGCTACAAACTGGTGTTGCTGCTCTTTAGCTCTCCCGTTGTCTTTTACTATCTCTCTTTACTTGGGCTTTGTTAAAGTCATTTGCTCTTATTATAGTTGGATTCTGTTACACAGACTTGCAGCTCTGACACAATTCTTTGTACCATACCTTCCTTACTTGTCCTTCCAAGTTTTCGCTACATCCATCGGGAACGTACCTGCTTTGCTAAATCACGTGAACTTAGGCTGCGTTCTGCTCCTCGTGACAGCAGAGGAAGGACACGGGGAGGCAGGTGGCACAGGGCTGGTGCTGCAGAAAGGAGCTGCCTGCATAAGGAGGCAGAGCCTGCGGGTTTGGGGCAGCGGGGACATCCCTGTGACCAGGTTCGGCTCCTTTGCCCAGAGCCCTGGCTGTCGCGCAGCCAGGCTGTCAGCCTGAGCAGAGGGTTGCTGCTGCTTTGGCACCGATGCAGAGTTCTGCTTCATTTGATGAGGTTGAAACGATTCCCCTCTCTTCATCCTTTTAATTTAATTTGTAGTTATTTCAGCTTTCAGTGATGATTTAGTTCTTATGCTGACAAGTGCTAGAACCATTAGGTTCCTCCTCCTTGGCACACAGTGTCCTGCACTGTTGGCCAGGAAAAAACATGAAGCTTCTACCTACAACATGCTAGAAAATACAAAAAAACCCCAAGCGACAAGGTGGGCCAGGACCAGAGGGAAGTCCAGCAGGAGTTACAAAAAGCAGCAGCTGGAAGACGCCAGCCTTTCCAGATGGGTTTAGTCTGGGATTTCTAGTGCCTGTCCTTGTGCTTCCAACTGCTGACGGTGTGAGGAACGTGTCACCCTCGGGTTGTTTCTCCAGAGGCTGGGTCTTTGCACGGGAGGTTAGAGTGAGAAATCACTTTGATTTTTCTATTTTGAAAGAGATTTGCAATAGAAGTGTTATATAGCTCCTCTTTGTTTTTTCAGAGTGAAAGAATTGAAAAAGGCCAAGGAACTTGAAGATACGCAGCAGCATCCCGTAGCAATGTGACATTGCTTTTCAGACTGTTTTCATTTTCTGTTTTTAGCAGAGACATGCAACAACAACAAAAATACTCGCTGCAGTTCTGGGAGCACCAGCTGCAGGATTTTAACAGTAATGTTTTGGTCATTGCATTTGCACTTTCATGGAGAACTTTTAATTTGTTCAGCAAGACATCTTGGAACTCAATCTTCTGTTGTTGGATCATGGGGAAAACAAAAGACACCAGGAGGAAATTGTGAGTTGCTTCATTCTCCAAGAAGGAAGAAGCGATTAATTATCCTTTTAATATAGGGCTGTATTAAACAACATGTGGAACTGTACAAATACTATACCAAAAATCTTGTTAAGAGAAGGTGGGAATGCACAAGCAACACAAGAATGCTGTTCCTGCACCTGTCAGTCATCTCCAAGAACCGAAGCTTTGGGAGTCATGGTGGAGGGGCTTAGACCAGCCCGTCGTTGTCGGGTCCATGCATCCTCATTTCCTTCGCACCTCTGTCCTTCGTGGTTTAGTTCAATCTCTACAGCACACTTAATGCAACTTTTTAACTCTGCAGGTTTTTAATACATCCTGGGGGAACTTACAGAAGGGGTTGGTGTACAAGATAAACGGGTAACGTGTGAGGAACCGAGAGAGCAGCTTCAGCGAGTTTCACAAAGTTTTTTTGGTGTTTTAACTAGAACCTGCAAACATATCAGTTGTCATGCACGTTCTCTCATATTCAGCACTTTATTTTCTAGCCTTACTTTCATATACTATGGTTTTAATTTAAGTTCGTAAAATAATTTGTGAAACGTAGCTTTTTATCTTGAGTACTTGTCAAACCTCTTGTCGTTTTGCAGAGTCACACACATATGTTGCCTGGACATTTTATAACCACCTAAAGATCAGAGTGGTGCTGCATTCTGGCCAGTAAATTTCTTATTTTGGCTACTTCATCAAAATCTGGGCAGTTTCTGTATATATAGAAGGTAGAAATGGAAAATGAGAAATATTTGAAAGGGAATATATTGATTAATTACTAAATATTTTATTCACAAAGGGTCAATAACTTGGCAAGATAAAATTATTATTTGTATAGCTTTGTCTGAATGAACGAGAAGAGTGTGGATGTATTGTTTGTACATATTGTATATATTAAAACAAAGAGATATGTGCATGAACTCAAGAAAAAGAAATGAACAAAGCAAAGCATTAGTGGCTATGGTCTGTAAAATGAAACAAAAACTTTATTTCACTATAAGAAACTTTATTTTAAATGTTCTTTAGAAGAACATTTTTGCTAAAGCATGACTAAATGGCAAAAAAGAGCTACTGTATTTAGACTTAGGAAAAAAAAGGCAGAGCAACATTACTTTAAGAAAAAAAAAAGAAAAAAAAAAAGGATATGTTTACATTTGATTTTGGCTACCAGGAGTTCAGTTTGGTTGGATTTAATTTATTTATTCCTTCCTTGGTTTTTTACCCGTTTTTGGTTTTGGGATTTTTTTTTTGTTTTTTGTTTTTTTGTTTTTGTTTTTGTTTGTTTTTTTTTTTGCCAATGGTGCCAAGTAATGTGAATGCTAATATCGCTTAAGAAAATTAAGTTACTTTTGCAAAGCAGATAATCATAAGAGTACAAAAACCGTATCTAGCTTAACACCATACACTCACTCCAATAAAGAACACTTAGAATGAACATAAAACGAGAAAAAAAAAAAATAGTATGAAAGTAGAAAATATGTTTCACATTTTCATATCTCCTGCTGGAAGTCAGAAAATGTAATAAAAATTGCACAAAAAATAATTTAAAAAAAAGTAAAACTTTAAAAAAAAAAAAGATGCAAACTGATCTCGTAGGGGTGTCATGGTATATTGCTATTTCCACATAGTGAGGAGCCAAAGAAATTAGTTTTTTTTAAATTGAACTACTAATTTAAAACTGTCACAAATTCTCGACAACGGGAACCAGGTTCTGATCCATGTTACACAGGAATGTAAGGGAAGGAGCTCCAGAGCCGCGTCTGCTGCGGGCGACGTCGGCGTGTCTGAGATCAGAAACTGCTCCCGTGGGTTTGTTTTGCTTGCGGCAGTTTAAAATTTCTGAAGAGACTGGTGTAAATTTGAGATTGTCAGTTTTGGAATAGTTGTTCTTGCTTGATCCTGGCCACCAACTGCAACGTTTAAACGCAAGGCTTGTTGTGAAGCCTAAAAATATTCGTATGTAAGAAGCTTTTAAACTGGTGTCTTTAAAAGAAGAGTGAAAACAAAGATTGTGGCAAAAAAAAAAAAAACCTGGGGTCAGTGCTCTTGGTGCCTTTTCTATAATTGTACCTGTTTTTAATTACTTCTTTTCACTGCCAGCATTGAATTACAGTAGATGTGCTATAGCTCATTATCAGAATTCTCTTGTACATTTCTGAACTGCTGCTTTATGATCTGATTCAATTTAAAAAAAAAAAAAAAAAAAGAAAAAAAAAAACTAACGGCCTGGCACTCACACTGTGCCTGTAGGCAGCCCTGTAGCCTCAATTTACTGTATGGAATTGGGACCTTGATCCTTAAATCTTCCTCTCGCGCAAAAACAGAACAGGAGACACCGAAGAGTCTCCTTTGGAATTAATTGGAAACGCTCTGTATCGATCCTGGAAGAACTGTGGCATTCTGAAAGCGAGATGTTGCTCCCATTAACCAATACATGACAATGTAGAATCGACCTTTTCCTAACAAGAGTAGTGACCTCAGTGGAAATGTTTTACCCCCCTGTCTTTGCAGAAAACGATTCCATAACATACAGAGCTATTTCAAATTACTCTTCCAGATCCATGGGCCTGGTGGTGTATCCTACCAATCTAGATTCCGCTTCAGCTGAACGTTCCAGCGTGTACTTGCTGTTCAACGTGCAAGTGATTCCGCGGTGCCGCAGAGCTGCTTGCATGCTGGAGGCCAAGTACCGCTCTCAAGTGCTTTGTTGTGTCTGGCCGTGACCCTTCCGTGTGTCCCCAGGGAGAGGGACAGACCCCCACGGTGAGGTGATTCCGCTCACCCTCCTCTCGCTTGTGGAACTTACGTCTTCATGGGAGACACGTAAGTGCGGCTTTCTGGGAATGTCCGAATTCCCCAGTGCCAGGAGCCAGATCTTCTGTCTTCTGATAATGGAATTGCTCCTTTGCAAAACACATTTGACAGCAGTAATACTGTGTGAAAGAAATACAGAATATAACATGAACCCCCTCTCTGGTTGCACGTTTATGGCAGTTCCACACAATAGCTGGTGCCCATGGGGGGTCCCTGAGACTTGCATGTAAAACTAGTATAGATGTCTTCTCTTTTGTAAGTTTTATTTTTGTAACCGTGCATGTAAAGCATCACTGAATCAATGGATCTGTTGAAGAACTCAGCTGCTGGAACCATGCAAAATGTTTTGAATTGCCCTTAAAATATGGAAAATGTTTTCTGAATGCTTTATATTCTTTCTGCTGTAAATTAAAAACAAAGAAAATTTCCCCATACAACGTGTGCACCTTTTTTTACACGTCTCTTCCTCCTCCCCCTCTACTCTGCCCTGCTGAGACCACATCTGGAATGTTGTCTCCAGTCCTGGCCCCCTCAGCTCCAGAAGGACAGGGAACTGCTGCAGAGAGTCCATCGCAGCCACTAAGATGCTGAAGGGAGTGGAGCATCTGCAGTGTGAGGAAAGGCTGAGGAGCTGGGGCTCTGGAGCTTGGAGAAGAGGAGACTGAGGGGTGACCTCATTCATATGGAAAGGGGGAGTGTCAGGAGGATGGAGCCAGGCTCTTCTCGGTGACAACCAGTGACAGGACAAGGGGCAATGGGTGCAAACTGGAACACAAGAGGTTCCACTTAAATACGTGAAGAAGCTTCTTCATGGTGAGGGTGCCAGAGCCTGGCCCAGGCTGCCCAGGGAGGTTGTGGAGTCTCCTGTGCAGCCATTCAAACCCGCCTGGACACCTTCCTGTGTAACCTCATCTGGGTGTTCCTGCTCCGGGGGATTGCACTGGACAAGCTTCCGAGGTCCCTTCCAACCCCTGACATTCTGTGATCCTTGTTTCAGAGAGTGATGTCATTCTTTAGTCACTGTAAGTAACCGCAAAAAGACCACATTTGGTCTGCTACACGACCTGTTTGTCAGCAGCATCAGGTTTCTTAGGGATTCTAATCCAAGCAGCCTGCCTGCAAGCAGGGCTGCAGCCCTAGAGTGTACTGGGATTCACCAGAGGCAACAACAGTTCCCAGATCTGCTGCCACATTCCAGCAAGTAACCTTGGTCTGGTGCGTAAATCACGTTTGAGAAGTAGTAACCCTTCCTTTCTTGGGCAGTGAACTTGCAGGTGTCCTGAAGCACGGCTGCCCGGCGCTGCTCCCGGCACAAACAGCCAGCCTGGTCCTGCTCCAGCTCGGCAGCTGGCCCAGCGCCCTGCGGCACTGCTCGGTGCTACCACCAGGACCCTGGCCACGCTGGCGGCCCCCACACCACCAGCTGCAGGACAAAGCTTGTGCACACCAGCCACCCTCTCTGCTTCCCCAAGGCCCTGTAGTAGCCAAGGTTTTGACAAGATGGCTAAAACTGCACAAAAGAGTTACCAATCCATGTGTCCTTAACGATACAAGTTCTGCCAAGCTGCAGCAATTAGCCTGGCTTGGTGGAAATGAGTTTTCAGGGCAATAGGCTGCACTTTATCAAATTTGGAAACATTCTGTGACATTGGGTAAGGGGACATAATCCTACATATTTGTAAATATTTCACTAGACCTTAGATGGCCCCAATGCTGATCAGATTTTTCTGACAGCTTGAAGCGGTTCAGTGACAACTAGCTTCTCCGAGATCAAATTATTTTCAGTTCCTCTTCAGCAGACAGTCACTTTCAGGGCAGGGTGTCTGGGCTTTTAATGAGAAACTGCACACACCTAGCAGTAGAATGTTAAATCCTACATTGCGCACAAAGCAGAGGTGAATCTTTGTAGAATTCAAGAGGCTGATGTAGAAACGTGAGAGGTCACAATAACACAATATTACTATAACAGAGGCTTAGTAACTATTGCACTGAACAGCTACATACATTACATGAGCCAGTCCTCAGTAATGCGACTTCTGTAGCTGACTATAAGGCTAACCTAGCAGGGAAAACTAGCTTTAATAAATTAATCATGTGTTAATCATGTACTATGTTAGTAGTATTATGATTAAGTTCTTCCAAAACCCAGGACCATAACAGAAGATGAGATTTCTTTAAGAGCGTTTTATTCTGGCCTATAGAGGAAAAAAGTTAATTATTTTTCTCTTTAAGAATAAATCAGTATTTAACTCCCTGATTTCCTCACATATACTTGCCCAATTTCCCATTTTATATTCACTTCCAGCCTCTCACTCACCCCGTCCCAGCCCAGAGCAGCATAGGCACAGCCCCAGGTCTTTGAGAAGTGAGCCCAGGTCTAATTCTAGTCTTAGGTGCGAGGCACATGCTGATAGTATTGGGGAAAACAAACAAAACCAAAACCACACACTACCAACACAACCAATGATACCCCAATATCGCCAGAAGGACTGGCAGTTCAGGCCAAGTATTTGCTAGGAATGGGATGTAACAGCACCATTTCTGAGGGTGCATCCACAGAGAAATGGGGTCTCGCACGGAAGATGAGCAGCAGACCCAAAATGTGCACTGGGAGGCATTAACACACAGCGGAGGGCCAGAAACTGGCCCAGAAACCAGCCGGGGAGGGTGCGAGACGGGACACGTGTGTTTGTCTCCACCAGGTCCCGCCACCCCCAGCCCAGAGCCCACGTTCCTGCCCACAGCCCTCAGCAGGCGGCCAGACCCCAACTTCCACATGGCATCACAGATGGCTTGGGTTGAAGGGCCCTCCCCAGCTCCCCCAGTGCCCCCCCTGCCATGAGCAGGGACATCTTCACCAGCTCAGGTTGCTCAGAGCCCCGTCCAGCCTGGCCTGGGATGTCTCCAGGGATGGTTCATCCACCACCTCTCTGGCCAACCTGAGCCAGGCTCCCACCATCTTCAGTGTAAAATATTTCTTCTTCATGTCCAGCCTGAATCTCCCCTCTAGTTTAAAACCATCAACCCTTGTTCTGTTGCAAAAGGCCATGCTAAAAATTCTGTCCCCCATCCNGGGCTGGGGGTGTCGGGCGGCTCCCGCACGGCCGCGCCCCTCACGGCACCGACACAGGGAGGCCGCGTGGTGGCGCGCGAGGGCTGCGCCGCGCGCTCGCTGTCCCCGCCCCACCCAGGGGGCGTGGCCTTCGGGCAACGAGCGCGGGGGCGTGGCTTCTACATGCACCGCCCCGTTGAGGGCGTGGTCTCCAGGCCCCGCGCCAGCCCCGCCCCGAGTTGTCGCCATATCCTGGGCGCCGCCGTGGCTGCTAGCACTTCCTGTTGGAGCCGCCCGAACGCTCTGGCTGTGCAGGAGCGACCTCGTCAGGATGTGAGTGCGGCTGCGGCGCGACAGCCCCGCCGGGACACCCGAGGGAAACACCCCCCCGGGGGCCCGGGGCGCGGCGGCACCGGGAGCGGCGGCGGGCCTGGCCGAGGCGACCGCGCCCAGGCGGGAGGCGGAAGCAGGGCCGGCGGTGTCACTGGGAGGTCCCGGGAGCGGGGGTGCTGGAGTCGGGAGGCCCGGCCGAGCCGTCCCTCGAGCCGTACGGCCTGAGCCGCTGCTCGGGCCGGCTGCCGGGCGCTTGACTGCTACTGGGGCGGGCGGGCCCGTCCGGCAGCTCTGAGAGCACTGCCCGCGGAGCCCGAGCCTGGAGAGAGCGCTCGCTGGTGCCTGCTCGGCTGTTGTGTTTGGAAGCTTTGCTCGCAGGAAGAGGCTTCATTTTGCAGACTCCTCAGTCTGGAACCAGCAGCAGAGCACTGTGAGAGGGTGGCTGCGCTGCCCAGCCAGAGGTGATGCTGCTACACGGGGATGTTCTGGGTCCTGTCTTAGCCTCCTGCCTTTGCTCATTGTGCCCACAGGCATTTGTTCTCGCTAAATGTAAATTAGAAGTCCATATGTAGATACAGCTAATCTCAGATTCAGTTGTTTGAGCATCACAGTGCACTAAACAGTACGTGCTTCTGATGCAGCAGAGATGGAGACGTGGAAAAGCAAATTGTGTGCAGCTAGTTCTAGAGATACACAACAAAAACTTGGTAAAGCAGTGAAAAGGGTGTGAAGTTTGTACGGAGGCTCTCGCCATCCATCACAAAGAGGCAGGGTGCTGCAGCTGGTAAAAAGAACTTGACTGCCTGAGGTTATGAATTGAAAGCTAACCAGCAGTAAATTGCTCTATATGCTAAATGCCTTTTCCCTCTTGTGCTTCCTCTTGCTCCATGTCAACTGTTTCAAAAGAACAGAGGAGGAAAACACTATGTTTCTGTATTGTATTTTTCGTAAGCTACTGTAGCTTGACGCTTAGTATTCGTGTTCACAGTGGAAAGCAAGAACACCCCTGAGCCCAGATGCCTGAATGCTTGAGTGCTATGAGCCATTGTAGGAGTTGTCATACGCCTTATTGAAAACTAGTATTAGCAAGCTACTGCTGTCTTTTTAGCACATCAAGCAATTGGCTGGCAACATGCTGGGACTCTGCATGACTTACACCTATTCTCAGCTGCTAAAACGTTGCTTCTCCAGTAGGAAACAGCCCCATATTTACTCCAAGGATACAAGTTCCCTGTGTTCAGGGATGTCGGATAACTCATGTACTCTAGGCATATGCACTTAAAAACAAAACCACAACCTATTGAAAGCTAAACAGAATAATGATGATTTTGTTCACTGCAGGTCAGCCAATATTCCTGGAAGTTCAAATGTGGCTGCTGGCAGTAATCGTCGTCTTCAGCAGACTCAACACCAAGTAGATGAGGTAAGTCTAGTCTGATAGCAGTGTAATAATATTCCTATAGGAAACCTGTATAACTAGAACAGGTATTTTGGCCCAGGGAGTTTCCCTTTCATTATCTGAAGAGGAAGCCTAGGATCATTCAGCTTGCTTTATTATACATGTGTCATCTTAACTCTTGTAAAGGTTAAAAAAAAAAATTCAGCTGGAGTGGGAAAGTGGAGAGAAACTACTGGTGTCCAAACATTAGCTGCAAACTCAGTGCTTGAGGATTTGGTGTAAGTAAAAACCTTTGTTCTTACTGAGAACAAGCTTTTCTCTCATCAGCAGCAACAGAGGCTGTCCACCAGACACTACAGATTTCAGGGGAGTCAACCAGACACTACAGATTTCAGGGGAGTCCGAAAGACAGGGTGGCTACAGACAGTATTTTTTTGACACATGGTTAACTAACACGTTTGTGTGCCTCAACTCCTCCTGAAGCGAGCGAGGAATTGTTTCTCAGGTTTAAGGGAACGCCAGTACAATGGGCACAACTGACATTTTAAAGGAGATACTGGGGGCTTCCAGCTGCAGGTGCATTTCACTGTTTTCTTTAAGCTGGTTATACTAAAAGGCAATACTTACTACTTCTGTGAAGAGACATAAGAGTACCTTGTGTTACTATCTGTTGCCTGCAATTAAATTCCACAACCAGTAACTTACTGTAAGCATTAAACTGGCACAGGTTGTTGACATCATGCGAGTGAATGTGGACAAGGTCCTAGAGCGAGACCAGAAGCTGTCGGAACTGGATGACCGTGCTGATGCGCTGCAAGCAGGAGCTTCCCAGTTTGAGACCAGTGCTGCCAAGCTGAAAAGAAAGTATTGGTGGAAGAACTGTAAGGTAACTGTGGCTTGTATACTTACACTATGCAGTGTTGCAGTTGACAGTGCCTTTTGACATGTCAGTTGTAACAAAAGTACAAGTGACTTTAGCCAGTGTTAAATTACAGCATCTATTTTTAAAACATGGAGTAGTGGTTCAGTGAACTAACCAAAATCTGGATTACCAGCCATGCTGCTTGATGTAAGACCTTGTCTAAGATGATAATGGCCAGGGGGAAATATCTCAGGAATCTGAGGCTTTGGGGAACAGGAAGAAAAGGGCCACAAATGCACAGGCTGAGTTAACGTGCAGGAAGTATTGGAAAGCAGGAGGAGCTTGTTCAGATTCCTGCATTCGTAGCTGTTCACCAAGTTCGGAACCTTCTTTGGTGAGCAACACAGACAGTGAAAGATGTGGTACAGGGTGAGAGTAGAAATGGTGCTTGCGAGTGCTTTACTCCTGCTTGTATAGTGGCCTGAGACAGGCTTTGCAGGGAGGCACGATGGAAAAGGACCCGATGGTGTGCTCTGCCTGTGCGCACAGCCTGCCATCTGAGCAGGGTGGTGAATCAAACGTGCTTACCCAGAAGTCTTATTTGCTGTGTTAGATCTGGCATACAGTACAATGGTGCCTCGCAGGTGCTGCTTTCCTGTGCCCTAAGGGACAGTTAATGTTGCTGCATGCTTGGTAGTAAGTGTTGTGTGGCTTTCTTCACAGATGTGGGCAATATTGATAGCTGTTGTTCTCATTATCATCATCATCATTATTGGTAAGTGTCACCAAAATGGGGGATTTGTCATAGAGCTGGAATAGATGGTGTTAATTCACTGACTGGTACAGTTTAAATAAAGTCAGGATATTCAAAATATATACAACATTAATGTGAAGAAGCAGTAACTGGCTTCACAGCTGCTGCCTGCAGTGAGTGGTGAGCTGTGACCAGCTGTGGGAGCTCTAACAGCTGGATCTCAAACAGCTGCAGAGCCAAATGGGTGACAGTGGAAACAGCAAGGGCTGGGAAACCAGGAACAAGCTTGGGTTTTTACAGCTGTATGTTGCAGGAGTATGAGGAGAAATACCGTATGTATGCCTCCCTTGTCTGAGAACTGTTTTTCATCTGCTGTAGCATCTTGCTAGATGAATCCTGTTTGGTGTGGCAGTTCCAGGGCACTAGGGCACTGCCGTAGTAGGCTGGCTTTTTTCAAGTGGAGACTTTGCTGCTGGGTGAAATAATGGCAAGCCAGGAACATATAGTTCAGCCTTTGGTTTGAATTCTCAGGTGATCCCCAGGTTTTTCAATCAAGGACAAAGTTTGTGCTGTAGTACAGTAACAAACACTGCAGTAACTGTTGGCAACAGATACACGGTCCCGGGTGAGAAATAGCAGCGTGCAAACACAAAGAAAGACTAAAACTAGGAAAACCAGCCTGGGAAACTCTTAAATCCCTCTTTACCTGTCTGTAGTACCTTGCCTTCTTAAAATGCGGGGTTGTTATTGTAACAGGCTGAAGGAGACTGTCCTTTGTGCAACTATTTTTTTTTTTCTTTATAGTCTTGACTGTGTCTTCATGAGTTCCAGGGAGAAACTCAGATCAACTGAAGGTGCCCATCTTCAGCCTCTCCACTTCAGACCTGATGCATTTTCAGCCCATTTCCTGCTGTTTATAGTGAAACTTTTGATTACTGACACGTTAACTAACTTTACCTGGTTGCCTTAAGACACTCCGTCACAAGTTACTAACCAGCACAGCCTGCCACTTGCACAGTGCCTGGGGCATGGAGCTGGGGAGGGGGATGTGGCTCCAGAGCTCCCACGGTTGGGGCTGTAACGGGCTCTGTAGCCAGTTTAGGCATTTACCCTCCATCGTGCTCCTCGCCAGCCACCCTCGGTGCCGTCGCCGTGTCTGTGCCCAGCCCGTGCCTTGCAGGGAAGCGGCCGTTTTTCAGCCCGCTGAGCACGACGGCGCGGTCGGCGCTGCCGTTCCCGCAGAGCGGGCCGCGTTCCGCCCCGCCCCCGAGCTCCGCCCCCCCCGGGGCCCNGGGCGGGGCCAGCGGCCGCGGGGGCCCCGCCCATCTGCGCGTCTTGTCTCCAATAAAGCGCCTCTAATTCTGACTCCGCCTCCTCCTCTCTGTTGGGGGCGGGGCGCGGCGCGGCGCACGTGGCCGCGGTGTGTGGGAGCGGGACCGCCGCGTGCGGCGCCGTTACGTAAGCGCGCGGGGCGGGGGCGCGGCGCCTTACGGCGGCGAGAGCGGGACCTCACGGGGGCCCTGGCTGCCCGGAGCAGGTAGGGCCTGGGGCTGGCGGGAGAGGAGCGGGTTGGAGGGCACGGAGGGGCGGAGCGGCGGCTGCCCGGAGCAGCCGGGGTCTGTTGGCTGAACTGCGAGTGGGTGTCGCGGCCTGCCCCGAGGAGACGGGGCGCGTTTGAGAGTAGGGCAGGAGAAGGGGAACTGGCGCGGGGCCGGGTCTTCTGCTGCGGCGCTCCGTTAGCCGCCGCTTGTTCTTCCCGCAGGAGGCTCCAGGTCCGGCTGCCGTGGCGAGGAGCCCGGCCGATGCCCCGGCGGTCTGCGGGCCGGAGATGGACGCGGCTGGGCCGGACCGGGAGGAGGCGGCCGGCCCCGGGCAGCGCCGGCGGGCTGCAGGCTCCCCCGCCGTGGTGCGGAGCCCCGGTGGGGAACGGCTCGACGGGCCGCGCTGCGGCGGGACCGACTTCTGCAGCCAGGAGCCAAAGGGCTGTTCAGCGGGGACTTTCGTGCGGCAAAGCAAAGTTACCAGGTAACTCCTGACAGCCCGCGGAACCGGTTTTCCTCGTGCTGGATGGAGGTGCTTGACTTAAGCAGGGAGTTAAAGGCAGAATCAAGGACCCGGCGTAGCTGCGATCCAGAGCTCTCTTCGAGCTCGATGGTTTCCGTGCACCGAGGGAGCTGGTCTGGATCGCAGCCCATGGTGTTCACAGCGCTCTCGCGTGTAGATGGGATTGCTGCTGCATGATTCCTCGTAAGCTGTTTGCCTAATTCTTAGATTGCCTGATCCACGTACGTCATTGACCGTTTTTGTGCTGTCTATATATACCTAATCTAAAGACTGCATTTAGCAGTAGTAAAGCAGAAATTTACCTAGATGATATTTCCCCCAAAAGTTCAGCAATTCAATGATGTGCTACTTTTTTTTAACCAATAAAAAAGGCGGGTCAAGAGCTATAATTTATGCCATGTTTAGCTGGCGCGTAAAGTTAGCATGCAATGCTTGAACGTATTTATTGATTTATATAGTAAGAGTATGACACTAATAAAAGTGCCAAATGGCTAAAAGTTATTTAAAATAATGATGTTCGTATTTTATCTGTAGGATTAGAATCGGTCTGCCTTTTGAGAATATCAACTACTTATTTTTGCAGTCGGTGAAATAAGTGAAGGAAAGAAGGGGAAGATTTTGCTTGTTAATAACCTTGCAGTTGTTAAAAGTATAATGAAGGGTCTGAAGTTACATGAGGAATGAAATCTGTGCATCAGGTGTATTTCAAGGATATCGTGTTTCCCTAAAGTGCTTAAAATCAGATGCAGACTTCAAGGCTGGAAAGACTTACATATAGAATCATACGCGTAAAGAATCAGCATATATTCATTATTTTGATACCAGTGAGGTTTAGAAAATCTAGAGTAAAGATCAGCTTATTTTTAGTTGCTAAGCATCTTAGCAGGCAGCTCAGTTACAATGTGATTTTGTCATCCATGACATACTGGAGTTGGAAAGGAGAAAGGTAGAGGAGAAGAGATTAAGTAGCCAAGAAGTGGGAAAATACAACAGAAAATATAGTGGAAGAGCATTAGGACCTTCCTGGATATTCTGCAACTCTGTGGCCAAGCTCATAAAATGTTAATTTAGTGAATAATTTTAATTAGTTGTCAGAAAATAAGCTCCTATATCCAAAGCCTCTTGTGATGTTTAGCCTCTGTTTTACAGTGAGCGGCTGAATTGGAACCAGTCTCACAGAGATCTGATGTTGATGATCCAAGAAATGAAGAGGTGTTTGCCTGAAGAGAAAAGGAGTTCCAGCAAGCCCAGTACGATCAGTGCTCTCAACTACGCCTTGCAGTGTGTCCAACAGGTACAAGGTATGTGTTAGAAAAACCTGGAAGCGTAGAAGCTGTACAGCAGCTTGGTTTGAATAGGTGCGTCTGGCACCAAATAACATTAAAACAAGTGAAAGCATTCCAGTTATCCTGCAAGGAGTTTGCTTTCTGAGGCACTGTGGGTTGAGTTTTTTAAATAATCATGTCATCTTTCTTTTGAAACACCCACCTACTGCTTCTCTTCAGAATCCTATAGCTATTAGGTGCCTGCTTATACCTTTCTGTGTATATTGAAAAATAGCGTTCCCATCCCACCTTGAAAACTTATTGGGTAGTTTGTGTTTTCCAGCAAAACTAAGTAGCTAAAATTGTTCTTTTGCCATCACGTTCTGTCCTTTCTAATTCCTCATGCTCATTTTTTGTAACATAAACAGCTCACTCCAAGTAGTATAATTGGTATTCCTTTTTCCTTTGTCGCTACACAGACCTTCCTCATCTCACCTTGGACTTCACCAAAAAGATGACAAAAGTACAAGGGCTGTAAGAAATACTTTCAAAATAGTCTCCTTACTGACTTCCTTGTGTTTGTTTTGCCTTTCCTGTTTTCTTTTTTTTCAATTAGCAAACAATGCATGTTTCCAGGCTCTGAATGACCGAAGAGTGTTTCAGACAGATGTGATGACATACAGCATAGAAGAGTTGGTGGCCATTGCATCTGAACACACTCCAAAAAACACTGTAAGGAATTCAGGCAGACTTAAGGAGTTCATCACTTGCTGTTTCGCTCTCTTATTTGATCTCCTTGTATCATTTTGTGGAAGTAGAATGTGTAAAATTGGAAAGCCTTGAAGTTGTAGCCAGATGGGCCTTTGCGTTTTTAAATGTAGATCAAGACTACTTTTTATCTGAGCTGACTCAGGGTACCCAACATCAGTGAGTGGAGAATTACCTATTTTTCTTGTTTGCTTTTTTCACCCGAAGCAACAAATATCTCTTTGAGAATCTGACAGTTCATTTATAGCATAGTTGTCTCTTGAGACAGACTTAGCAGAACGTTTTCAAAGCTGATCAAGTCCACAGTTGTGAGGGTCTTTGGTTTCTGTTTGTACTCCTGAATTTAATTTTTTGCTTGTCTTGATTTGCAGTGTGTCTCATGCTTTCTGGCTCTGTTTCAAAGAAAAGTGTGTTTTGTATGATTCAGTACTGTTAGATGCCGAATTAGAAATACTGCAAATGAATTCTGTTTCAAAAGTTCTCAGAATGTTTTTGTGTGTGGAATTGTGGTGAATGCTCTAAAATCTGGGGAGAAGCATGTGGAGTCATAAGCAGTTGTTCTGGACAACAGCAAGCATCGCTGTAATCTGTTTCAGTTTTGATACTGCAGTCTTATTAGCATTTGTAAATCACGAGTAAGCTACTATAGCATTAGAGATTGTAGTAACTCACACCCAGCTTTAATTGGATGCTAACTTAAGGACACGATTTTGAACATCTGTCTTAGGTTGTGGTATGTGGTGGTTTGGGGGTCATTTGGGGGTTGGTTCTGTTTTGGTTTTTATCCTTATAGTATTGCTACCGTGTGTTGGAGGAAGACTGCTTTTTAATGATGTTTGTTTTCCAGGACACATTTGTGGCTGTGTTCTCCTTGCTTTCTGGACGCATGGTGCATATTTCTGAGCAGGCAGCATCCATTCTAAACTGCAAGAAGAAAGTGTTGGACTCCTCCCGGTTTGTAGAGCTGCTTGTCCCTCAGGATGTAAGCGTGTTCTACACGCACACCGATCGGTCCCATCTGCCACTTTGGAGCACAGAAAGTCGAACAGGTGGGACTTGACAGCACTCCTAAATGCTTTATGTATCTTTCTGTCTTTGCAGAATGAGGATAGAATAGTTGTTCATTTTAAATGCTTATGCTGGCGAGATACGTAGGCAACGCTTATTCCCTTTCCACTTTGAAAACTTGAGTAACTGTACAGCTAGTCGTAGTTAGTCTCCTTGAGGCTTAACTCTTACTTGGGGTAAGGAGAAGGCAGATACTTTATTGTTTTGTGTATCATCTTACTCATTCCAAATACTGATACTTTTTAAAAGGAAATTAAACACATAACTGTGAGTCTGAAGTCGTTTAATCTGCATCTTAGGTGCTTAGGTGCTTTGTCTTTGTGGTCCGCTTGCAGCCTGCTGTGAGCACAGCTCACCGAACCCAAGTTTTAAGTTGACTTGCTGGATGTGCCTAAATGGTGGCTTTTAAGTCCCATGTTATTTGTCGGTAACTCCAGTGTAGCTTGTGTGCCAAGGCCGTGTCTTTTGCCCACTTAGCTGTAGGGCTGTTCTGCCATCAGAGCTGGGAAGTCCAAAGTCTTTGCTACCAAAGGTTCGTGAAACATCAGAGGTTGCTGACGTAACATGCCAGGGATTCTGCAGCTTGGAAGCCAGTCGTGTGCCTACCCGCAGAGCAGTGGCAGCCTTATGGAGTTGTTGTCATTTTCTTGCTGTGAACTGTTACTGAATTTTCCTGTCCCTGTAACTCTTGGCTGTATCTAGTTTTTGGTATGTGGCTCCATAGTGATGCACTAGGGAAAGGAGTTTTTTAGGTCATGTGGGTTTCCTCTGAATTTGGTTCCGGGTCAGCCATTTCTCCAAGAGTGAGTGGGCTAGAGAAGAGAGAACATTTGAGGTGGGAGGAGATTGTTGAACAGCTAATTCAGTAGCTAATAAAGAGCAGGTTGTGAGACTTTGTTCTTGCTCAGCAAGTCTGGAGCATGCAGACTTTAAAATAGTTCTTACAGGTGTGACCTTTTGAGGATATTAACTGATATTTTTCAATATGTTCTTATTAGCTTCTCTGTATGAGTATGCCCAGGTGAAATCCTTTTTCTGCAGGATCAGGCAAGTACATTGTAATTGTTTTGTGATGGCTGGGCGAAGGGTACAGTACTGGGCAGAAACAGTGTTCTGCTACAGCTGACCGATGTGAGCTCATGGAACTCCATTACAAAAGAGTCTTACTGTGTTTAATATTGGCATCCAGTGGGACATGTTGAATATCTTTCCCATAGCGATGCTTAAACTTGTATGGGGATAGACCAAATGAGCGGTTCTCATGAGTACATTTGGTCTGAGAATTAGCAGGTGGTCTTTAGCCGTTAAAGTAATGGCATTTCCAGGACAGCCTCTGAATGCAAGTGGTGGAGGCAAAACCCTGCTTGGTGTTGAGGGGAGCAGGATCAGTATTGCTGAATGTGTTGCCCTTGGATTGCTGTGTGCTCAGCATAACTTCTCTGTGCAGGGCTCTCAGCCCTGGCCTAAAGTATCTGAGTCTTGAAACCAGTGTGCTAATCCCTTTTACTTTTCTTCAGGGGTGGTAAAGATCAAAACCAAGAAACACGCTGTTACCCCTTCCGAATCACCCCATACTTGGTCCATGTGTGTACTTCTTTCCACGTGGATGCAGAATCCTGCTGCTTAGCTTTGGCTGAGAAAATTCACTCTGGATATGAAGGCAAGTCAGGAACTCCAATGGAAATGAAAAAAAAGCCAATAAGAAAATGCAGTATATGAAAGTCTGCTTCCTTTGTTTAGAACTTGTGCTTGGGTAGTCTCACCCATGTAGCTTCCAGTTTGTGTGTGTGTGTGTGCATGCATGCGAATCCAGAGCATTTGTGCCTTCTTTGCAAGGCCCCAAAGCATTTGACCTCTTCTCACAATTTTTATTTTTGGGAGTAGTCTGTAGCACCTAAAAATTTATGATTTTTCTATGAGTTACTCATCAGAAAGCAGCAAACAATTAAAATGTTCAGGAGCCAATAACTATCATGAGCAGAAATAACAGTTTTTTTTCTCAGTGCATATTTTATTTCAGTAAATATTTCTTTTCTATTAGCTCCTCGAATTCCTATGGATAAAAGAATCTTCACCACCACTCACACCCCTGGATGTGTTTTTCTTGAGATAGATGACAGGTGAGATTTGAGTCTTAAGACCTGCAAGGCGTGTATGGAGAGGCAGCAAAAAATCTTTTGGTGATGCAGCTAGAGACCCAAGTGAAGTAGTCAAACCATGCACTTGGCAGTAGCTAATTAAACAAACTAGTTTTTTGTTAGTCCGCTCATGGTAAAACATCTAGAACTCCACAGACATAATCTCCGTTCTTGACTTAAAATGTGAAATAAACAGAACTGCAGTCAGTTTTCATTATCCGGGGCAATGGAGACCTGTGGTAACACAGTGGAAAACCCACATAGTGCAAAGCCCTGGGGATCACAGTGTGGAGATACAGACTGAGCTGGGTCAGGTAAATTTGGACAGACTGTAGCTGTCTCCTGCAAAGCCACGAGAGTGTTTTTACAAGAGACTTTGCAGCATCCGTGTCAGACTTCTTACTGACATTTTGCCTGTGACTTGTTTCTTCAAGATCCCCTTTTTTATTTTTTCTCCTTGCATATAGACAAGCTCAAAACTGCCTGCAAATGTGAAAATCTGTTACATCACCAGGCAGAGAAATATTTCTCATTGGTATTTGCATATCTGCATTGCACTGGAGGATTATTAGATGAGCTGCACAATGTTCTTTAGCCTTAGTTCATGCCATATTAGCTCTTGCTTGGGGACTTCACTGACAAGCAAAGCCTTAAGGATGTAAATACTCAAAACTGTATTATAATCACTGCTAATGGGTTTGGGTTTCAGAGCAGTGCCTTTGTTGGGTTACTTACCTCAAGATTTAATTGGAACGTCCATATTGATGTATTTGCACCCAGAAGATCGTCCTTTGATGATTGCTATTCACAGGAAAAGTAAGTACAGTTGCTTTAAGAGGAATTTCTACTGACTGTAGCATTCTTTCATGGTCATATTGCTTGACATGTGACTGATCTGCAGTCTAGAGAAAAATAAATGAATTAATGAATTAAAGCAACCAGTTAGAGATAAAAGCGAATTCAAACCCAAAGTTTTAAAGGACCCCAGTCATTAGTGTTTGTGCTTGCACTACTATGTCAAAAGGTCAACTGAACCTTTTTTCTTCTTCTTTTTTTTTTTTTTTTTTTTTTCCTTCCCAGTTCTGAAATTTGCTGGCCAGTCCCCTTTTGAACATTTGCCTGTTAGATTTTGTACTCAAAATGGGGATTATGTCATACTGGATACCAGCTGGTCCAGTTTTGTGAATCCATGGAGCAGGAAAGTAGTGTTCATCATTGGCCGACACAAAGTCCGGACGTAAGTTAGTTGTAGAATTGATCTATTACTGTGTTTTTCTTTGAGTACTCTGCAAAACATAGCGGTCTCAGTACCAAAGTAGAGATGTAATGTTGCTCTTGCAGTCTGTGGTGAATACCGAGCATGTCTTGCAGCTCATACCTTCAGAACAGCACGAGTCTATTAAGTATGAAAATAAGTAAATTACTTTGAAGTAAAAGCCAAAGCCAGCTTTTTTTTAAACATGTTTTTGCACATGATTAGTATCCAAATACTGTGACAATGGATGTATCTGAATTAAAACATGAGTTTTAGACAACCCAAGTAAAAGCTAAAAAGCAACATAAAAGGAGATCACTTCAACAAATAATTAGTTGACATGTGTTCATGATTGCCTCATCAAAAAAAAAAAACCCACACATTAATTGACAGACATGTTGCCAAAATCACCTTCTGGCTTGTTTTGTTCTGGAACATTCACTTGATACAGAATCTAAATATTTACCACGGTAACTTCGTTTGAAAATACAATCAGTATGGAATGTGCAAGTTAATTTTTCAGATGTTTCTCCTTAGCTCCCAAGAGATTTGGAAATATGACTGCCTGCCTTCCTCTTACCTGGTTTCTTTTCTAGGAAATGGCTTTTGGGGATGGCCTGTGATCTTTTATTCAAGATTTTATGTGGTGTGAATTTGTCTTGTTAAGTGAAGGAGGCAGAGGGGTGGATGCTTGTCCACCTGAGCTCCTGTCGCTGCTGGTGTGCTGACTTCCCTGGGGGGTCACATGAACACTGTTCCCATAGCACTGCCCCACGACCCCAGCTGAGCCACTGGCGGAACAGATGACATCGCTTTGTTGATTTAGCAAAGCAGTCAAAATAAAATTATAATGAAAAAAGAAAAAGAATCTACTGCGTTTATAGCTACCTTTTCTTCATCAAACTTAAATTAATAGTGAAATTTTGTTGGCTGTCTCCAGAAGCCCTCTGAATGAAGATGTCTTTGCTGCAAGAAGTAAAGAAACGAGCAGTGTTGAGAAAGAGATAAGAGAATTGCAAGGACAAATTTACAAGCTGCTTCTGCAGGTAAAGAAGGTGAAAGAATTTCAAAATACTGGCTGGCCTTCTGAATGAGAAGCTAAAGAAACTTGCATCTGTTTAGCAGACTACTTTGAGGATGACCTTTTAAAAAGGTCTGAAAGGAGAGTTCTAAATGGAGACAGGCTCATGTGACAGCAGTAAAAATACGGCTCTAGGTGGTCCACCTGATTAGAAAAAAATATTTTGTTTGACGTATTTGCCAAGTCTTTATGTTGAAAGATAACTCTGCATCCTGAAACATCTTTAAGCACAGTAGAGAATTTTTACCAAGCACGTGGCAGAGTCCAGAGCCATACTGACTTTTCATTTAATTTTCTTTGTTTACTTGAAGTTCTGTGTGGCAAAATATGTTGTTCCCTTCTTTTTGTTCTTTAGGAGGATTACTTTTTTTTAATTACTGTTTCTTCCTCTCATACAGCCAGTTCACAGCAATGTTTCCAGTGGTTATGGAAGCCTTGGAAGCAACGGCTCTTATGAACACTATATCAGCATAGCATCATCCAGTGACTCCAATGGGAATTGTGCGGAGGAAATACACGAACCAGTAAGTCTATGAATGTGTCACTGCCTGCAGAGTAGTAGAAATTCGGTTTTTAAAATGAAAATTTTTACTGTGTACATATGCACTACTCATCCTGAATTTTCCTGAAATGGGAAGATACAGCTGTGTTCAAGCTAAATGTACTAAAATCAATCAAGTATAGAATGCCAGCTATCGTTTGTTGCTCTTAATTTTGCTGACTAAAATGAGCAGATAACTACCATGGTAGTTCACTAAATTAAATTGAAGACTTGTTTAAGATCAGCCTTCTCAAAGAACCAGTGGACTCAGAGAAAAAAGTGGAAAAACCATGCAACCAGAAAGAGGATTGATGCATGTGGAAGGGTTTCTGTTTGCTTGGGATTTTCTGTTTTGTTTCAAAAAGGGCACTAGAGGTACAGTGCTATACAAGAGAGTGGAAACAGCGCTGTCCTAAAACAAGCTTTGCAATTACCTGATTTCCTTGTGAGGCTCCTGGGTAAGTCATCAACTTGTTCCCACTCTCAAGGCTTGCAGCAGTGTTAAAACAAATACTGAGGCTGTTTGGGCTTTATCGTAGTTAATTAAATTAACCATGATGATTAGATTCGTTAAATTTACAAATACCAGTAGATACCAGGCTTAGGCTGACAGTGTACTCCTTTTCAGTCTGGAGAATGCAAGAACCCAAGCCCATCCTATGGATTCTTTTTATTATTTTTTTTCTGACTTCACATTTTCACATATCTCAAGATGACATTGCAACAGGTTTGTGCAGATGTCAACCGAATAAAGAATCTGGGACAGCAACTGTATATTGCATCAAGGAGCAAGCCACAGAATGGACATGAACAGTCTGCGAGCTCAGAAGTGCTAGGAGGTATGTTCACATAATTATAATCCTTAAGGTAAGAAGAACTTGTGTATATCTGTAGCTGTGAGTTTGGCCAGCTGGTGTTATGCTGAAGAACTCAGGAGAGCACTTCAGCATGACTTAAATATGGGAAGTGTTTTGATGGGGTTTTTGTGATGGTCTTCATTGTTGTTTTGGGTTTGTTTGTGGTTGGTTGTTTTTTTTAAAATCAAAAAAACACTGATTAAAAAAAAAAAACAAAAACAAAACACAAACCACCACGAAAAACCACCTCAGCAGATACAGTAACTTTTTAACTACTTCCCGAGATATGGAGGAATATATCTGTCTCTTTCTAGGATAATAGACTTCACTTTTTTTATTTTAACATTTTCTAGTGAAAATGCAGACTTTCTTGTAGCAAGTATAAGCCTCCTATGGAAGCTTCCCTTAACTACTTTATGTGGGTTCTCAGAGACAGTCCATAGGTTGGAAAACACTGCCCTACTTCCCACTGAAGTAGTGGTTTAGTTATTGAGTGCTTAGTATTATGTTAATGCACATTATTTGCAGTTAGTACCTAGCACAGATATATGGAGAAAACAGGATACTTCCTCAAATATCACAGGAATCTGTGTTTAAACATTTTGCACTGTGATATTCTCTGAGAGTTACAATTAAGTCCTAGTTTTGTTGACAAGAGACTGCACTGTGAATGTTGGTGTGGTCTGACCAGTGTATCCGTGCTATAAAAAGCTGTAAATTACTCTTAAATAACAGGTCAGATTCTGTGATGTATTAATTGAGAGAAGAGTAATCTTAATTGCAGCTTTGTTTACAGTTCAAACACAATATTTTTACTATCCTGTTTTCTTCGTGTTTTCTAGTTGTTCTAAGTGAAAGTTTAATGTGTTGTGTGGGATGTTTTTAGGCGTTCTTTCCCCTTCTTGATTCCCTGCCTCAACATAAGAAAGTGCAGAATAATTTGCTAATGAGAGCTTTGCTGTCATAGGCTGTATGTCCCTGTATAAAATATATATATATCCCAGTATATATATGTATATGAATGTGTGCATGTGCAGCTTGTTAGAGGTGGTGTTCAAATGCCTTTGAGAGTAGTCTTTGAGGATTTCTTCTTTTCCAGGAAAGAGGCACACTGCTTCCTGTTTTCTTCAGACATTGAGAGGTGATAGCACAGAAGAACCAGGCAATGCATTTTATGCAGATTCAAAAAAGACTCCACACGTTCCTTCCTATCAGCAGATCAATTGTGTTGATACTATCATCAGGTAATAAACTATGAAGTGATTTTAGTGATGTAAGTTTAAGATAATTGGTGGAAGGTAAATTTCAAGCAGTTTGCATTGGTCTAAACTGTGTGGGTTTTGAGTTACGAGATAAATTTGGGATTGTTTGTAAAGTTTTTTGCCTCTCTGGGCAATCCATCCCAATGCTCAGTCAATCTGAATTACACAGTAATGAAGAATTTAGGGCCTAAGATTCCATTTGCAAATATTGACATTTTTATACTGCTAGTTTTACCATTGGTGCAATAGGAGTTTAAGAGAATTTCGATGGGGACAATATGTCAGTGTCTTCTGAATACACATTTTGAGAACGTCTGTATAAAATAGAAAGTTAATGTAATCTGTAAAAAAAGTCAGTATTTTTTAACCCAGTGGATAACAGTGTATTTTTTTTTTTTCCTTCCTTTTTTTTTTTTAAAGAGTAATTGATAGATTTTATTTAAAATACTAATTGAAAAGCAGATATGTATCCAGAGCTTTCTGCAGTGAATTTAAAATACTGGTTAACAATCCCTGGATCTCCAGTTTGGATTGTTCAAATGTTTGTTTCTCAAAATGGAGAAAAAACACAAAGTAGAGAGAGCTTCCTGTGATATGCTTTTATTTCAGATATCTAGAGAGCTGCAGTATTCCAGCATTGAAAAGGAAATGTAAATCTTCTGCAAATACATCGTCATCATCTTCAGAAGATGACAAACAAGTCCAGCAAAATCAGCAGGAATTTGAGGCATTGGAAGGTAACACAAAGTATACTGACCATCCTAATAGAACTGCAACAACTGATTTATTTTGTATATACTGCTGTTGTACATTCCAAGGTTTATGTCCACTTTTTAGATTGTCACACTGACAGCACAAATATTTTGGTTATGTGGCAAATATTTGCTTACCTTGTCTAGATCTCACAATTAAGCATAATCTACAGTATTAAGACTTTGGAAGTGGAGTGCATCAGAAGAACTGTTGTTTGTACCTAAATGAACTTGCTGTTGCTCACTCATTTTATGCCATGTATAGTATGCTACGATTGCACTGGTATATGAATGTTACATTTGTTTGTATACAAGGCGGTCTTATTTAATAGTCTGCATGGTGAGTGGTTGTTTCTGAACCAGTCAAACTTGATGAATTTGGAGCACAGTGCTTGCAATACAATTCCATGTAGAAACTTTGTTATTTACCAATAGATACTGCTATGCTTTCGGCAGTTAATTCCCAGATTCCAATATCTGCTCATCGGGAGGAGATGCTGAAAGACCAGGCAGCTGCAGGTGTGGCGGGAGCTCCTCTGGCAGACCTGGGCCTTTCCACCAAGGCTCCCAGCGTGGTGTCTGTCACCAGCCAGTGCAGTTACAGCAGCACCATCGTGCATGTCCCGCACCCTGAATCAGGTACTGGTCACACTCACAAAACACTTACTTGACTCACTGAGTTTTAAACTTACACAATGTTTCCAGCTTTAAGTACACAGTGAGAAAGTTGTGTCCTCTTGAGTTACGTTTTTATGAATATAAAATGTGATATATAATCAAGGTACTTCTAGGGACACAGTGAAGAAAACTTGAGCCTGGAGATTTTTACAGTGTTGTAATAAAACCTATTTTTAACAGCGTACGCTGTTTCCTTTCCCTTTAAATTCATCACATACATCTCAAAACAACATGGTTTTGGCTGTTGAGGATTAAAATAAAAATGGCTAATGGGCCAGTGTTACTTCATTTTAATACAGAAAGAAGCATAAAAATTAGTATTTAACTGCTATTGTTCTAAAAAAGTATGAAGAAACAAGTGCCTCTAACTTCCAGGTGAATTTGAAGTTTTCCAGACCATATAAAGTAAATTGCTCAGTTGATGTTTGTGTAACTATATTTGAGCATAAAGGTGTTTTCTCCCCACCCTGCCTCTGCAGCCTGTGTCTGCTTGGAAGCTCAGACAAGGCTGTTTTCTGTGTAACCCTCTGGCTGTTGTAGGGTTTGACACCAGAATGCCAAAGCAAAGGGTGTTTTTATTTTCTTCCCTCTTCAAAGAAGTGACTACAATGGAGGATACTATGCTTGGAAGTGAACAGAATGAGCTGCCTCCTGTGAATGCTCAGAGTCTGATCATGGTGCCTGAGGACCTGAAGCCAGTTGGGCTAACAAAAGAGACATTGTCAGCACACACTCAAAAGGAGGAGCAGAACTACGTTGACAAGTTCCGCCAGAGGATCTTGCTCTCTCCGTTTAGGACTTACCTTCAGCAGGGGAACAGAAGTAACAACGGACATTCCTGTGGCCAAGGTAGGCAGCAGCTTTGAGAAATAAAGACTTACTACATAACTTAGAAAGACCAACCTACCTGTGGAGTCTGGTTCTCTTTCATATGATTTGGTGAGTATCTTACTATGCCTACAAACAGAATACTTCTTTTGAGCTGCAAAAGCTTGACAACAGCATTTCCCACACAGATACTTGCTCCGTTTTGTGTGTTCTTATCTTAGACTTTGCGCAAAGCAGGTAGTTATTGCAATAAACCCTGCATATCCCAAGTAGTTTATTGCCTTCCCTTGAAGGAATGCAGAAGATCTGATTGGGATGAGCCAAAATGGTCAATAAGAAAATCGATGACATGAAGGAAGATATTGTACGTATGTCAGCAAATCCATCCACTGTAGTGTGTGGAAGAATTATCCAGAGGAAAGTCAGGTCTCCAAATAAGCCACACTCAATTATCTGGATGTTGTTGTGTTGGTTTGTTTTTTTTTTTTCCCCCTAGGTCTGTCATTTCAGTCAATGTGTCTGTTTTTCTTCCTCCTTAGGAGATTCCCCTTCAAAGCAGATGAGCCCAGCTAGCTGTAAAAAAGGCAAACATGGAAAATTCAAGCGCCAGAAACCTCAGAGACAGTCCTCAGATAGCCATTCTTCTAGTAAAAACAGAAATAGTCTTCCATGTGAGAAGAGAACAATTCAGAAACAGTCATTCTCTCCCTCGGAACTGTCCTGTCTGAGCTCCTCCAGTGCGAATGTCCTTCCTCCTGTGGGATTTCCTGCCTGTTTGGATCCACTGCCCACTTTCCCAGCCCCTTCGTTAGGAGAGGAGCTTGCCCTTCGCTGGTTACAACCTGAGTCCACGCCGTTGTCCCGACAATGCTGTGAAGCACAGTCGTGCCCAGCACTGTATCCCTCAAATGTAGGCATGTTTATGGCTGTATTTTTTCAGAGTTTTCCCTTATATGCTCAGATGCCTCAATATGTCTTTCTTCCTAGCCCTCAGTCTGTTTATCCCCCCTCTTCATACCCATGCACTACGCTGCCTCCAGCCCCCACTCCTGCTCCATCACCAGTCACACCACACTCTCTGGATCAGCCCCTTCCAGCCTCTTCTGCCTCATCCATGAGGGACCAGCCAGAGGGCCAGTGTGACCAGGCCCTGCTGTTAAGCAGCTCACGGAGCAGCTCCCCGCTTCAGCTGAATTTGCTTCAAGAAGAGCTGCCGAAGCCCATGGAGCTTTCTGTTAGTGCTGATGTTAAAGCACATGCAGAAGCTAAATGTGTAAGTAACATGATTTTTTAATGTAGAGGAGAGAAACTCTTGACTTTTCACAGTGTTTGACCACCAGAAACAGTGCTGATGATCTGTGTTTCAGGGTCACCAGATTTTGTGAGCTGCTTTTTCCACAGGCTGTGCTATGTAGAAGTGCAGGACACAAATAGCACAGGAGGCAGAGAAAGCTGTTTGTACTTGAACCTGTGGGAACTCATAACAGTACAGTGTTGGCACTTAGCAAATGACAGAAATGTGAGATCTTCAGATCTAGGCTGCCACAAGCCACCTTTGCTCAGCGTTTTTAAGGCAGCCTTTTCAATTTCGGCAGGAATTTCGGGTTTCGGGCTTTTATGCATGTGGAACTTGGTTAGTGCTGCGCAATTCGCATCCTTTTTCACCCAGTCCCACAGTCTCTGTGGAGAACCAAAACAAAGGGAAGATACGCTTCTAATTACTCCCTCTGTCTCCCAGGGATGCAGCTAATGAACGAAGAACAGGGATCCGTGTGGGTCGGTTTCCATACATGGGCATAGAAAAGGCCTCTCCAACTTCCGCGGTAAACTCAGAGACAGGAATCTGAGATCTGCAGGCAAGGAAAAAAATGTTGGCTCCCGAATCCAGATTGGGCTGGGAAGGCTGGATCAGCTGAAACTGCAGGGTAGGGTCCTGAAAGGGGAGTTGGTGTGCCTGTAGGTGCTGAAGCGGTGAGCTTCCCATAGCAAATCAGGGGAAGACCCTCTCATTTTCCCGTAGTGCACCGTTGCTTGATGTGTCTGGCTGCTTCATGCTGTCTCACAGGACATGAAGGGAACTGACTCCTGCTCTCTTGTTAGCAGAAAATATTAACCTAATTCAACAGTACAATATCTTGACCCAGTGGGGAAGAATCTAGAGCAGAAACCAGTAAACCTGAGTCCAGATGCTTCTTGATTTAACCCATGAAGAGTGGTATCCTGAGTTGTAGACCACCGTTCATTTTCAGAGCTAGAAACTCCAAACCTATTGAATTGATACAAGAACTTAGTCAACTTGTGACAAATTCAGTAAATGCATGAACTTCCTTTTTCAAACTGAAATGTAACTTCCATGGATGTGTTTGTTTTGATTTTTGTCTCCAGGACAATGATCCGGAAGACAGCCATTATGCTTTTAGTGATCTTACTGACTGCTGGCTGTATGAGGACTCCCAGTCTGGCACAGGTTCAGCAGCATCAGGCAGTGGATCAGCTTTATCTGGTTCTTTAGGCTCTGGCTCCAGTAAGACTTCTGGTTGTGGCACAGGTAGGGAAGTTCAAGATTTGGATGTTTGGTGCTTTGCTAATACTTTGGTAATTCATAACAGGATACTGTAATGGGAAGCCCAGTAAGAGGATCTGTAGTCTTTACTTTTCACAGACTTTCAGTGTTTGAAGCAAAATTTGTTTCAGTCACTGTAGTTGGAAGTGGGAATCTATCTAGGAAGCTATTCCTTTAACCTGTAAGTCACTCTTTCATTTTGCTCATTATGACTTCTCTCTGCGTTAAATACTGGCTTACATCTTGTTTGAGCGAAGGTAGATCTGCCTAGAGCAGGACGTCTTGAAACAGAAGCAGAGAAGCTGAGCTGATTAATTTTGAGAAGAGTAAATAGAGCTTTGGAGATCTCGAATAACTTAATAAAATGCACTTTGTCGTTGAATTCTCAATGGGTTGCAATCACTTGCTAGAGCAGTCATCTGGGAGTACCCGTGTTTAAGTTGCAGAACTAGCTTGCAAGAATACACTGGTATTCTGTTACTTTTTGTGCTGGATTACTAGGATTTCTCAGGCATCTGTGTTCATTTTTTTTTTCGTGGTAATTCTCAGCAGGTAGTGGGAAAAGCAGCAAGTATTTTGCCGGTAATGATTGTTCTGAAGCTTCCAAAGAAGAAAAGAAATGGGAAGCAGGAGAAAAAGGGACGGCTCATAAATCCAAACCTGAGTCAGCCTGGGTGGTGATGGATCATACACCTGAGCGAGTTCTAATGACTTACCAAATGCCAAACAGGTTGGAAAACATCAACAATTTCTGACATGTAGTTTGAAATTGTGCATAGAACTGTGGAATTAAAAATGAGACCATGGAGGTGCATGTGCGAATGAAACCCCAAGGTGTATTAATTTACTGTTTATTTTAAGCCCTGTTTATTTCCTTTTGTTATCTTTTCCCATTCCCCCCATCAGTTAAAATATGGTAACATGTAACCTTTTTGCTGAAGTGTTGAGGGTATTGGTTATTGTCCTGTACTTTGAATGCATAAAGGGGTAAAAATACCTGTTGTTTGTAAGTTGCTTGCAATTAACTTATATATAATGTGTAATGAAATTCCACATTTAAAAAAAAAAAAACCTAATAAAACCACACCAAACACAAACCCCAACAAAAACGAGAACCAAGAAGACCCTGACAGCTAGACCAGTTGTTGAAAGAAGCCTCACAAAGCAAAGAAAGTGTGACAAAGTAGAGTTACTTTTCAATGACTGGTGCTCCTAGACTTCAGCCGTATATGCTGGTGAAGAGACTCTCCCATAGTGATTGTAATCAGTGCTTGCCTTGCTTCATTTAGAACAGCTGTGTTCACAGGTGTCTGTTGCCTGCAGAATTAGAGAGGAAGTTTTGAAGGAGGATCTGAAGAAGCTGACCATCATGCAAAAGCAGCAGCCATGGTTTACAGATGGGCAAAAGAAGGAGCTGGCAGAGGTGCACACGTGGATCCGGACCCAGAGTGTCCCACTGCAAATCAGCACCCAGGTAAGGAGTCGTGGAAGGAATCAACAGTTTGTTCTCTGGCCAGAGGCAGTGCCAAATCCTTAATGAGCAGCTTCCTTGTAAAGCTGAAAGTCAAGGAAGTCACATGACTTTAAATCTGAAAGCTGAAACTGTATGTTCCACAAACCAAAGAATTCATTTCTGAGACAAGATAGGGTTGGAGGTGCAAGTATCTGTTTCTGAAAATAAGATATCTGTACAGTCTCTACTTTTAGGGAGATTTCAGCCCCATTGATGAGAGGTTTCAAGAGATTGCAACATATGCTATCAGGATTTGACTCTTTGAAATACACTCATAGAAAGGAGAATTTAAATTACTATGTTTTTGTTCCATTTTAAAGGGCTGTGCTACATGTGACATTAGGGAAGCAAGCTGTGAGGCTGCAGTTGCTGATGACAATATGGAAAACAAGGGAAGATCGCCTCCACTCCTGCAACATTGAAGGCATCAGCACTTGTGTCAGTAAAACTGCTTGGTGTGATTCCCATTCTTTGTTCCTCTGGCTTTGCCGTAACACCTACTCGTGGTGAATCTGTCTGGCTGTCTCTTCCCAACATGAGCAGTCACACGTGTGACACTAAATCTTCCTCCATTCCTCTCCACTCCTGGCGTGACTTTGAAGAGTTCTTCGCTGGGAGGCTGTTTCCCTTCCTAACCTCACAGACTTGACACAGAATGGGTTATGTTTCTAGCTTTTTATTGCTCAATGATGAGCCAAATACTAAGGTTTTTTGGGTTTGGAACTTTTAATATTAGTTCAGTTACAATTTTTTCATTAAAGCTTATTTCAAGGAAAGTTATTTTTACAGAATTTTAAGTTTTCAAGGCTAATTTGACTCAGGCAGTGTTGTTTTGATTTTATTTTTTTTTTAACAGTATGCTTGCCTGCTTTGTTTATACCTGTTTCTTTCTGTTTCTGCTTAATGTGCATTTCTTTATTTATCTTTCAGTTTTTTCACCTTGAACTTGTTTCGTATTGTGTTATAGATCAGCAGAGGGCCACACATCCTCAGTACTTTTTGTGTTTGAAATTTAAGCACTTCTTAAAATAAGAGACTCGATTAGGTGATTACATCTAGCAAGTTATGTACTCAAGTAGGAAAATGTGGGCAATACTGTATAGCCTTTCTAGTCTTTTTCCAGGACTTTCCAAATACGGTATTCTGCTTTATAACTACACTGCCGAAAATATTTGCTCTAAAACATGTATTAAGATGCTTTGTGTATATGTTGTTTTCTTAATCAGGAAGCTGCTTCACTAAATTGTCAATAGATGTACTAGAATCCTTTCTAGTTAGCTGTGCTTAAATTAAAATGACTGCTTTAATGTGTTTTGAGACTTAGTGAAATAGAGCAATTTGAGGACTCCAGGTAAGGATGGCAGGCTCTTTCAAAAGAGTTTAAAAGTGTAAGCCAGAAGGAAAGTTTAGATAATCAATTATTTTGCTGTACATTATTTCCACTGTTTTATTTCCTGAGTATGAAAATGAGATGGTTTGTCATGTCTTAGGAGGCATACACGTCATCCATTATATGAAACAGTGGGGCTTTGTTTAGGAGAATGGTCACATGTACCTAACACTTGAATGATGTTTTTTTATCCATAGGTCTGGAAACATGTCAAAACGATGACTATTGTTATCCCAGTTGTATAAAAAGAGGCAGAGACACAAAGCACTTGCACAGATGCATACCCCCAGTTCATAGCAAACCCAGAAGTATAATTTGGGGATCTTCACCCACTGTATCCTGTGCATCTTTGCTACAAGTGGTCAAGATTCTGATTTGTACGTAGAAGCTTGATCGTACTCAATGTGTTTCTTGTTGGGAGATGTTAGCCCTTCTTGTACCACCTACCACTATGAATTTGTGCCCAGTAGGATCATATAGCAGTAGAAATCCTAGACAGTTTTTGTAGTGCTGTGAACACCATACCTTTTGATCATATGTAATGATGGTGCATGTGCCTAGGAGTTTGAATTAGAAGTCTATAATCCTGTCTAGATCTTAGGTACAAGATTCCTCCTCTGGGGCTATACGAGTCCTGGGTTATGGAAAGAATTATGGTATGGGAGAAGAATGTAAGAGGGATGAAGAGGGCAATCAGTGCCCTGTGTGACAATGAAACTGAATTATTCGCTCAAAAACGCAAATGATCTTGGCTGTGCTTAAAAGCACAAATGGTCTTGGCTGCAAAACCAGGTTTAGCTACTCTTTACTCCCCTATAACGCAATATCTTGTAATCAAATGCCTTATCAAGCCTTTTATGAAGGGCCTAGTTTCCAGATGTTTTCAGGAACTGGTAGTTTTTACTTCAGCTTATATTAATCTTTCAGTCTTCGTAGTTCCATGGAATAGTTGAAGTGAGATCCAGTTCTGATCTGAAAGACCAATGGAGTAAATATTGCAGCCAGATTTGCACATGCTGTTTTGTTTATGTAACTTTATTTTGCCTGGCATAATTAAAATGTTCCAGACAGTTCAGAGCTGCTTGAAAGGTCAGGTTTTTCGTGGTCAGAGGAAAAACACACAGGTACAGTAATGATGCCGTTACTACCCCCCGTGGGGGTGTCAGCAGTTTGGAAACCCTTGGTGGTGGATTTTGCTGGCAAGTTTTTTTGTTATATTCATAAATAGAGAATTATGTTTTTAAAAGATTAGTTGATGTGCAAATATTTTCATGGCATTGCTATGAACAGGAGGGACCCTAGTGTATTTTTACAGTATGCAGTAAGTATTGGCTGAATGAGTAATGTGTTGGTAAATTTATATTCCAGCTGAATTGCGTTTTAAATTGCAATCTAATGAGTTTTTACATCAGTTGATAGGAATATTTTATTGAAATAATATTCAGCTGTGGTTGAATTTACAGTTGTGATTTTAACTGTACACTTTAAAGGAGCTTCTGGTTTTTATAAATAAAAGTGAAAAATATGCTGCAAGGAACTGTTTCAAGTGTGTGTTTACTTTTGCTATTGTTAATGTCTAGAAAACAGACTTTTAAGAAAATATTCATTACATTTTTTCTGATTGTGCATAGGTGTTGAGGTTGTTGGTACAGTGAAAATGGTCGTGTGGTGGTCGTTCATCCTGTTTTGTGGGTTTTTTTAATCTCGCTCTACCTTGCCCGCTTCAGGACATGATATTTCCTTTCTAATTACATCCCACAAAGAAGGGCGAGTACCTGTTGAACGTGAAGGATTGTATTTGGATGTGTAGGCTGTTGGGGTTGTGCATGCAGGATTTAAAGCTTCTATCTGTGCTGATTTTTTTAGAAAAGGTAAATAATAAGCACCCTTGGGGCTCTTTGGCCTCACCATGCTAAAATTTGTGTTCTAGAGGAAGTACAAAGGAAGAACTCATAGGTTTAATTTGCAGGCATGTCTCGTGGGAATCTTGTTTCCCCTGCCTGAGATCTCTTCGTGTTGCATGTTTATCTCTTCGTGCTATTACTTCCTCTTGTGCTGAACTCTAAGGAAACACTACGCTGCTCACAGCATAATTGCAAAACATCAAGAATTTATTAAGCTCCAAGTAGCATAGAGTCTAAAGTTAGGAGCTGTCTTTGTGTTTCTTCATTCTCATTTTAGATCAAGCAACTCTATATACATGTTTTCAGACATCTGTATAAATTATGCAGTCAAAGTCAGGGAGGGTTTCTTCATCTGTTTACACGCAATATTTCCAGAAGCACTCAGAAAGATTCCCACGTTTCTTGTACTGTTTCTTGTCCTTGGTCAAGAAGCGGCCCAGCAAAGCGATTCGAGGATGATTTCCGTAGGAAGCCTGAAGTCAAACAGCATTAAAGAGGTTACTGTTGGATAGTAAACGTTCCCAGCAGGAAAGTAAAGTGTGCTCTTCACTGCCCCGACCGATCACCCAGCACTGTGTTCCAACTGGAGGGGAAGTTCCCAGTGTGCCCTGTGGTGGTAGGTGATGCACTAAAGCTAGTCCCTGTCTTCTGCCTTTAATTCAGCAGGCAAGTGAACAGGAATGTTGTTCTCCATTTGCCTAATGCTTCATAACAAGTCTGATAATACTGTGCAGCTTGTGTTAAAGTAGTGTGGGGGGAATGACATACAGCTAATACTGGTTCATGTACTGGCCTGGCCTGTTGTAGCTGGAAATTGGCCTTTATTAAGAAAGCTGGTTTTATGGGGAAAAAAAGTAGGGGGTTTAGAATGAAAGGCTCTAGATTACTTGGTGTTGGTTTTGATGTGGGGTTGTTTGTTTGTTTTCTCTGCCTAACTGCTAAGCGATTCCTGTTTTAAGAACACTGGCATACTTCAGTCTATACTGTTTATGAAGTCTGTGGATCTTAAATGATGTTTCGATAACAATTCAGTGTAGTTTAAAATGTGGAGTCTTATCTTTCTTGTTTCACTGACAGATGGTGATTTACTTACCTCTTTGGTATTCTCCCTTGGGTTGTAGCTTCTGGGGTTAAGACCTGGTAGAGGGGAGACATAATGAAATACTTTACTGTTTAGAAATTGTGGACCTACACAACTCATTCTTGTGTGCCACAATGCTGCAGCGAGCAGAGTCTTGACCGGGAGTGCTCAGAGGACCAGCCAGAAAACCCTGGTGCTGCAGCGTGGCCAGTTCTTGTGGCACACAATTCCAGCAGGGTCTGGGACTCTGCAGATGCAAACTGCACGTCCTCTTCACCAGGCATCTGTTATGGCTGTTGGCCCCCGAACCATTTATTGCTATTGATTCTGCACTTTCTGTTGCTGTGGTAAATCCTCACCTGCTTTGTCATCTTCAGTCAAGGTGCCCAAGAGCTCTGGGAGAAAGTGAAGCAGGGAAGTACTTCCTAGGCTGCCCAACTGCTCCAAATTTAATCTTGACTCTTCATCAGCTGCAAATGGAACATGACAGAAATGGGCATATGGTAAGTGTCTTTAAATCCTTATTTGAGCTTTGAATCCCTATTTCAATCTGTCTCAGATGATTTCTGAGGACAATTGCAAAGGACAGTGGGGATTTCAATATGAGACTCTGAATAAGAATATTGTAACTTCCCTGTGCTATGTGGAGGCAATTAGTATCTGTAGCCTTGTGTTATTTTATAATTCAGAGCACTGTTAGCAGATAAATTTGCTTTGAGATTTAAAACAAACCAACCCTGTTTAATACAGTTCTACCTTAGCCAGCCCAGAAACTCTTTATATTGGCAAGGAAGATTTAATAAGCCTAATGGGTGTCTTCAAACAAATGCAGCAATTGTTGCAGCCAGCATGTTCAGCCTGTGATGTGATGGATGTTATCCATACTGAGTCAGGGTTGCCTGTAAATGCAAGTTACATAGTGGAAGGCTGGCTTGAGAAGATGCTGGCTTAGCGAGTCCAAGGTTTTCAAAGCAAACTAAGGACTCCTGGTGCTGCTAAACCAGCACAACAGCTGTTACACCTGCAAAGCAGGTAAGAACGATCACTTTTTTGTCAGCTTTATGCAATAGCTTTGGGTTAGATTTGCCTGTTGTTTCAGAACTCATTTAAGAAAGTCTTCCAGCACAGGTCAGGTGTGGTGACAGTAACCTTCCAGACTGTCATGCATTTTTACTGAGACATTTCAATCTTAGACTTACAGTATAATTTCAGACTTTAAGGACAGCTTTTTCAAGCAAAGATTTATTCTTTCACTGGACTGAATGGAATCTGCGTTAGTGCAAACAGATAGCATGCTCAATACCTTGCTGGTTTTTGTAGTATAAGACAGACTTGCCTGTTCCTGATCTAAGTAGAACTGCATTAATCTTTGCATAGGTTTCCCTCTTTTAAAATGAAACTTCAGTTAAAAGCATAGCTCATTTTAAAGCATGGCAAGGGGGGAGGAAGTACAACCAAGTTTCTTTAAATTACCCAATGCCTACTGATGCTGCTTCAAAGGCAGATGCTGTATGTGCCAGCTCTCACTTGGTGCTAGGAGGCTCAGATACCTTGGCTTCCTGGATCTCAAAGCAGCAGGAAAAAATATTTAGGGCGCTCAAACTCCTAATTTTACAAGACTAGCACCCACTGATGATGTCACTTGCACTGCCAGTGTCCTGAGGTAATTCCTGCTTTTCCTACAGCTGATCTGCACAGATAAAGGCTCCCTGGAAAACGCACCTGCTTCTCTTCTGATTTTGCTGCTCCAGCCCCTGCTTTCTGACCATTAAAATCAGAAGACACTTACCTGAGAGCTGGTAAGACATCTCACTGGCGTTGATGATGGGGAGAGACAACAGAGGACAGGAGAAGCTGATGATAATGAGACAGCAGAATATTAGCTTATGCATCCTTGCTGTGTTGAATATATTTTGTCTTTGTCTACCCCTGTCACTCCGAACTGACTGTTGCCTCTGCTCCCAGTTTCACCCGTTATATAGCTGCTCATGACCTCATAAATATCATCATGTTCTCTCCCCCTTTCAAAAAAAAACCAATGAATTTATTGCCCATTGATTCTAAATGGAAACCACTTTGCATTGATGTAATTTTTCAAGGTAACAGTTCACAGACAATAAATTTACTGTCTTATAGCTTGGTGTACAAAATGGATATTATATCAAACCAAGCACAGTAAAGTTTATAAATCTGGCATTAAAAAGAAAACAAAAAAAACTTGCAGTTATAAATCATGAGTTAACAAAAGGGTCAGACGTTGTTTGAAATGACCAGGGCAATAAGACAGCTGATTTATGAGCCTTAGCAAGCTTGACGCAAAGCATCTGATATGAAATGCACTTTTTTTTTCCTTTTGTGAGATGGATGGATGTGTTCTGTCATATTTGTGGTTCTTGTGCCAGAAAAAGTAAAAGAGAAGGGGAGCTAAGATACCTAGTTAATTTACAAAGAGAATGTTAGGGGAGTTCTTTTTTTTTTTTTTTTTTTTTTTTTTTTTTTTTTTTTTTTTTTTTTTTTTTTTTTTTTTTTTTTTTTTTTTTTAAATTTATTTTTTATTTTCCTGATAGAATTTCATATCTATTTATTTGAGAAGACCTCATCCAGTGTTGCTCTAGAGAACTGTCTTAGCAAAGAAAGTACAGCCTCCACCTGGAGACTTGCTTGGTACATAAAAACTGCTGTGGTTGATATTAAACACAGGCCCCTCACTAGACTGGCAGACCCTTTTCCATTTTGCTTATCTTCTCTTTCAGTTGGAACTAACTACTTAATTCTGTGTGCACTAGCTAGTTTTTCTTCCTGTTTGCCTTTTGCTTTTATTTAATACTAACACAGTAGTTGCTGTATGCAATCTCGTAACTTTAGTCTTTATTTCCCTCCATCTAGCATATTTTGTCTTCTCTGCTTACAATTTCATTTTTTCACATCAAAGAGCAAGACACCTCTGGACATCACCTAGTCTAACCCCGCTGCTCAAAGCAGTGTCAGCCTGAACAGTTTGCCCAGGAGTGTGTCAGTCAGGTTTGAGCAGCTTTAGGGATGGACTGGGACAATTTCCAAACTAAGCTTGACAAGGCAATGAGCATCCCAGTGTAAGTTCAAATGCTCTGCTTTGGGTGCAGAGATGGGCAGTGGGAAAGCTGAGAGAGGACCTTCAGAGGTCCTTCCAGCCTCCACTTTTCTATCCTTCTGTGTGTACAGAGAGGTCTAGTGTTGGCTTATAGCACACAGGCTGCAGGTGTCTGAACTACAAATTCTGTTTCTCTGGTCTCTGCTGAAGTGAGTGGATATGACAAAATAATTTCTCTGCAGAATTAACCTGATACATTTTATATGCCTATTTCCCTGTGCTTCCCTGTGAGAGGAATACGTAGCTAGAGAAGAAATCTCTCTTTCGTCTGAGTCATGCAACTCTTCATTCCAAAACTGCTGACAGTAATTAGGTCTGATTTGATGCATGATGTTGCTGTTGGTGCTGGATGCTCTGTACAAATGCTTCTCCTTCAGTGAACTATCAATGACAATGGCATTATCAATATTCACTCTGAGCATCCTCCAAGGAAAGCTAATGAAGCGCTCTTCACGAGCAGCTCATGTCCTTTATCTTCTCTGAAGGAAGACTTAGCCTCTTAGAGCCATCATGAAGTGCGTCATGTGGAGTTTGGGCAACTTGCCCACACCTTATTGCCTTTACTCAGATTTAGAGCTGTGACTTGGACACTCTTTCCCCTACCAAAATGTCAAAGGCATTTTCCTCAGGGGAGAGTTCACACGTCATCATGCAAAGCAAAGAAACAGTTCACCCTAAACAAAGGTAGAAAACCCTGAACACATAGGTGAGGGAAGTAAATGTGAAATGCACTTGGAAAACTTGGAAACTGATTTGCAAGAAACTGTTTTAATTTTTATCAAAACTAGCGTTATGTGGGAAAACTTTTAGAAGTTCTTATTTATGCTAATAGACTTTCTTTCAAATGCTTCAGTTTAAAATAACAGGGCAGCAGTAGTCCAGATAAATTACTGAACAAACTCTCTCTGGTTGTTACCCTATCACAAAAGATTATCCTTAATTATCAGAAGAAACAACTATTCTTGGTTGAAAATGGTGGCTTGTGAAGAATAAGTTGCTGATGAAGTCAAGAAAACTTAAAAAAAAAACCCACCACAACAAAACTAACTAAAACCACCTCCAAAATTATCCACCTGAGTAAAATAGTAAGGACGAAATCTAATCTATAATGCAAAAAATATTTCCCCTGTTTTGAAGTGCTTTATGATGAGTGAGCACAAGTTATCTTAGTCAAGTATTGTGACAATTGGCAAAACCAGGAATTTCAGAAAAGATGTGATTTAGCAGTAGCATTTGTATGAGGGACTTTCTACCAGGATATAACTTTTGGGGTAACTTTTTTGCTTTAATTTAGTTTGCATTAAGAGAGGTGTGCAATAGAATGTTTTTGTGTTGACACTAATTGCAGATGAGCCTTTTATTATAGAAATGTCTAGCTCTTCCTTGGATTTTACTAGAATTTAACTCGACATCTTGTTTCAATTAGTTATATTGATATATGTTGACTGGTGTGAGAAAAAAGATATTTGTAGTGTTATTTACGTCTCTGATAGGGTCTAGCATCTCATTTAGGAGTTCTAGGGGTTTTGCTTTGCTGTCACTGCTGGTTTAGCAGATACCTGTCCTAACACCTAAGAAGTTAGCTTTAACCTGAAATTTCTCATTTTAGCTAATCATTCAGCTTCATAACATGGTTATTAGGTCTATTTTACACACTGAAAGGGCTGCCTTTTGGGATCATGTGTGCAATAAATTGTTTTCCTGCCATTAGCTTGCGTTGCCTTATGTATACTCTGCATTTCAGAGTGTACTGAAAATAGCCTTTTGGGAGACTCAGTGGATCAAAGGAGAAAACTAATCATAACTTGGGCACCTGCTGCTAACTTCCTTTATTGGAGATGCTGCTTCTGCCCACTGTGCACAAACTGTAACGGGGTACATGTGGTGTATGTTCTATATAACCAAATAACAAGGTGGTGTATTTGAGTGCACACAGTAGTGTTTCTGTCTTCTGAATTTCTCTCGAAGTTATGTAAGATACCAAAGAAGCTCTGCGGTAGGATTCCTTTTTCTGTGGCGGGCTAGAAGTGCATGGGAGAGCATGTACCTCTGCGTGAGTGAGCATGGCAGGTCCATAATCCTTTCTGAAGGTGTTTTATTTTGCTGTTCATCTGGCAAGTGGTCTAACAGCTCTCTAGTACAGGATCCCAGCTGCCAAAACCTTGCTCTTTTGTAGTATAGTTTCCACCAGTTTTGGCGGGGGGGAACCCTCTTGATTTTTGGCCCTGCTAGGCTGGCACACTGTAGTGTGGGTATATTCTCCAAGTGAAGCTTGACAAACTGGTCCTTAATTCCCCTGTCCTCTCAGCACTACAGAAATAGCAAACTGAAGCTTCACACTGTTTGATGTGAAAGAAAGTAAGTCTGGCACGACCAGAGTTTGGACATACAGCACTTCAATATCTTAGGGGGATTGGATTCTGGATAATGCAGCCACAGAGGAGCAGAGACCACATCTTGAAATAAGGTTTCTTCCACAAAAAGTGTAACGGAACTAACTATGCAATTATAGTTTATTTTTTAAACTGAGATTATGAGAGCAAGTGTTAAAGGGAAAGAGAGGGATGCTTCTGCAGCAAGAATGGAACTTTACCTTTTCCTGCTCAACCAAGATATCCCAGATATCTGTTCAACCCTAATAAGAAATTATGATCTGGAGAAAAGCAGAATAAAAACCTTCTTTATCTCACTTTTTCTGGGCAGCATGCTGCACAGAAAGGAGTACAAAGCAGCCTTGCTGAAGGGCAGAGGCTGTCAGTCAGTGACTGTCCCCATACTTACACTCTCAGTTCATCAGTCCCAGCTACAGAACAAGCTGGGCTCGTTATATTCGGAGGTGTGTGGCAGCTTCTGCAATATTGCTGCACTTGGAGCCAGTAAAAGTTTCCAATTTGGGCTTCTTTGTTGCAGAGAAGTCTGTTGTGGGGCATTTTCAAGGCAAAGTACTGGATTTTTAGAGACCCCCCCAGTAATCCAGAGTAGTCCAAGTCAGCTCTGGTCCTAGGCACAGCATGCCAACCCTTCCCATCCTGTGTGGGGAGCGTGAAGGAAGAGAACTGCCGAGAAAGATCTGGGATAGCTGAATACATTTTCCTGTTTGGTTTTCTGAGTAGGGCTAGATTAACTTCTGTGTGGCTGTATTTTTTATCATTTAGCCAGTGTGCCTCCACTAGTAACAGGTACCTTGTTTTTTCAGACTGTGTTTCAAAGAAAAGAAACCTTCTCTCCCTGCTCATGCTGTTTTTGTCCCCCGGTGGATTTAAGGGACCTGACGATGGAATTACTGCCCCGAAGTTGACGCTGGGAAACCTTCCAAAAACGGTCGGAGTGTGCAGGGAGCGGGCACTGGGCTTGAGGCTGCCCTACCAGGCAGGACAGGTATCAATTTAGATAAGTGGAGAAATGTAACCATGTGGTGTTGGGTTTGGGTGTTTTCTTTTCCCCGTTTTCCTCTTCTGAAAAAGGCTTTATTTCTCTTTCCTTCTTGCATATGTATACCTTTCTCAGCTGAAGAGCTCTCTTACCTTTTTTTGAAGAATGATTAAATAAGGTCAAGGGACTTTTACTCTGGAGGGGAAGTATCCATACAATGTCTAATATTCCTTAGACATGAGCTTTCTTGAGTAGCTTCAGTGTCACTGCTGGCATTGGAACTACAACAGAGGTTTGACAATCTCTTCAGGACAGTCTTCACTCTTGAATGGTTCTTGCATGAAGAGTGATATGATCTGCACTGATTTCTTCTTTACTATGACTATCTTTTTTCCTCCTCCGAATGCCTTTGCCGTCTTGGCATTTTTAGAATAGTCAAGGCTTCTTCTCAGGTTAAGAAGCTTGGAAGGCCTGCCTTTGTCATCTGGTTTAACTCTATGAAAACACAGCTAAAGAATTCTGTGCAGGATTTTGACCTTCATGGCGCTTTTATGTCTCAGCCCCTTGGTTAGTCCTTTCTTACACCATGTTCCATTCCATGGACTAGTTTACCTTTCCTCTCCCTTCCTGCTTGTGCTCTTGTTCCATTCCTGGCACCGTTCCTCTGTCTGCAGTGCTCCGCCTTGTCTGTCTGTTTGCTATAGGATTTTGTGGAAGGAGTGGAAAGAAAAACAGCTTTTCAAAGGAAGGGTCTGGGAAGGTGCTTGCAGGGCTGGGTCTATGTTTCAGGCTCAGCACAGGACCATGGACAGGGGACAGAGGGTGTCGCAGCCGCTGGGGCCTTGTGGCTGCAGTGACACCAGGTAGTTGCTTCTTGTATTTATGGTGTATTAATTAATTAGTATACCAAATAAAGCTGTTTCTTTTCTTTCTTTTTTNAATGGGCGTCCTCAGCAAACAGAGCTACGGTGTTTGGCATTGCCTTCTGCTCCCCTCCATCCGTGAGCACGTAAGCTTGTTCGTGTCTCTGGTTCTTGGCACTCTTGGTCCTGTCCCTGCAGGTCTGTGTTCCCAGGTTGTCCCATAACACCTGTAGGGACAAATGTAGCAGTGGGGAATAGTTGCCAAACTATATATCCAGTGACATTGCTATATTTGTTCTCAGGACAATTAGCTTGTGTGATTCCTGTCATATACAGTCCTTTGTAACTGAAAATATAGTATATCATGTTGATAGCTTTTTTTCTGAAAATGTTTAAATAACTGATAGGGACTCAATGCTAGTTTTTGTATTTTTTGTAATAACATTATTCAGAAATCAGTTTTAATTTGTATAGGCATTGAAACAGAACCGTTGCTCATGATAGAGCTGAAGAGCATGAAGGAACAGCCCTATGCTGTGAGGACAAGATAATAAAATCTATAGGTTGATATACATTGTGACATTGCAGGGGATTCATATAAAACTGCTAGATCACTTTTTCAACTACTGTCCATCACTGTGCCACCTCAGCGCAGATAGTACATCTTTTATTTTATTGGGATTTAATTAAATCAATTTTTGTCTGTCTGCCAGAGCAAAGGCACAGGCTGGAGACCTTGAGCATGGCGTGAAGGTGCGTATGTGCTTTAGGGGATATATCAGGGAGCAACGTTTGCTGAAATGCTTTGGGGAATTGTCTTGGAGAGAAGGAATCAAATTTTGTGCATGTTCTGCATCTATAGAAGTTTTTGCTGCAAATGATGGAAACAGCCATGCTTGAGTCTTCTGTCACTGACTAATTAAAGAGGTATCCTAATAATCATTGCCATTTTTAATTGTCCTACGTAGTGTAGGCAGTAAAGGAACGGCTCACAAAAGCAGACTTTAATTTTTTACTTTGCTTTCCAAGTGCATAATCCCTTTAATCCTTCACTACTTGGAGTTGTTTTGTTAATTAAATGGAATCTCTGTAGGCGTGGTGATTCACATCTCAGGACAAATGCGTGTACTTAACGGGGAAAGTTGGCATAGGTCTCACTGGGAAACTTGAGGTTTAAAGTGGTTCTTTCAAGGTTATTTTGTAAATGAATGACTGTTTATTGGCAGTCAGCCATGTAGAATCTTCCCTTCACTTTTTAAGAGATGGATTCCATGGATTATGTAAACTGAGAGTAGATTTAACAGGTTTAAGATACACTATGATAAGTCATCCTTAAATTGAAGTAGGTGTCTTTGTATGAGGTTTTGTACTTGCTAAATCAAATAATACCTGATTTATTGTCTTAATGCAAACAGGTTAGACAAACAGGAGAGATTTTTCCCTGATTTCAGTGGGTGTTCAGTTGGTGTTTTTTTTCTTTAAAATGTAATCCAGTTTGCCTTAGAGTACCACAGGAACAGTCTGCTGTTTTAACTGGCAGGGATCCAGGATCTAGAAGGTGAAAGGAAACATAGTAGATGATATCATAACCAATTCTTGCCAAATTGAGATTAGAGGGATTTTCCATTTTCTTTGTAGATGGTATTGAAAGTTTTTGTTTACAGTGAGTGCAATGGTGGTATCCAGCAGCCTTTTTCTAGTCAGTTCCAGGGACAGAAGGATGCTCAGCTCTGTTCCTGGTGCATAGCTCACACGAACGCGTAGGACGCAGACTCTCCTTGGACAGGCTCAGGAGGAAACCCCGTGTCAGGGAAGGCTTCTTTGTAGCTGAGAGAGGAACTGAGGTGACAGTGCTAGGGTAAAACTTTGTATAATTTTAATAGTGAAATGTACCTTGACTTTTTATCACCTGTTTAGAATGCAAGCAGAGTGATACAAGTTGCCTGTTTAATGCTATTCCCCATGTGTCAAGCCTCTTCAGAGTGTCTCCCATGGAGGTTTCTGCATCATTAGTGTTAGTGTCAGAATGACTGTCAGAGAAGAGCATGCTTCTGTCCTATGAAGGATCTGATAGAAAGACTGAAAATAAGAAATCATATTCTGCTTTTAAAAAAACCCGTGATGTTTGTATGTTTGAGAGGAGCTATTGCATTTTCAGAGTCTCTATCATCCAGAAGTATCAGGCACAGAAATGCACAAGCATGCCTGTACAAGAGAGGGACGTGAGAGAGATAAAACCTTGTGCTATCAACCTCTTGCTTTCGTTAGCCACACAACTCTTGCAAGAAATTATGAAATCAAGACACATGACAAATAGAGTTTTAATTGCTGATGCCAGTAACTACCAGGAAGCAGTGCTGGTTCTGGAAGCAATTAAAAAAGCAGCAGGCTCCTTTCCTTCAACATATCTTTAAAGAGGATTTGTCTCCTTTTTCCATGCCTTCACAACTCTGCCTGACATCACCTGGGCCTCTGCATACAGTCTGGCCAAGAGGACACTTTTTGACTTCCAAGAAAAACAAATGGCCAAGGCAAGAAGCTTCCGTTACCTCATCCTCAGCCACCTGGGCTGCTTGAGAGTCATCATGGCGTTCCCTGTTCCTTTTCACTTGCTACATAATAAATTTAAAATAGTGTTGAGAAAAGAGACATTCACAAAAAGCAGACAACACTTAGAGCTTAAAGAGTTAGAAGGACTGATCTGCATAATTTCTACATGAACTGGTAAGTTTCTTCGGGTATTAAAGAGTCTGTATGTTCAGTGAAACTCCCTGTGAAGCCAAGATGCACATGATCTATCAATTTGTCATTGCCAAAAGTACTGCTTTTCAACAGCCCTGGTTCTGAATTACAGACAGTCAGGCTTTGCTCCTTCCTTCTGCCTTGATTACCAATAATTAAAGAGATACATAGTGTAGTTTTGCCCTGTCTTCAGAGCATTTCAAAATATATGCAGAATTCACTAACAAAAATTCCAACTGGAATCTCTTTTTTTCCCAAGGAGAAAACACCAGATGTTTTGAGCTTTTAGAGGATGTGTACATTAATTTTCATACCTTATACATGGATTAGAAACTAATCACAAGCAGATCTGTTTTACCCTGTTCTAAGACACTGTGCACTGTGCGAAGATCACTCTTTGGTTTATAAATAATTGGTGGCTTTCATGTGTCCTGTTCATGTCTCTTAAGTTTATGAACTTGGTGTAATAATCACTTTGTCTCATGGTTGAAAGTACTACTAGAGAGGAGCCAGGGATAAAAAGAAAGATTCATTTAACTATACTTAACTTCATAGTTCAGGCTTCTGTATGACATTTATTTTCTCACATAATGTTTTATGTTTACTGGTGTACAAGTTTATAAAAATGTGTAAGTGTGGTTTGGTGAAAATAATCTGCTGTGGCAATCTTCTGCTGAATAGAGAGATGGGCCATCATTCTTCTAACACAAGAATAGCGTTCTCTAAGTTGAAATCACATAGAGGGGAAAATCACCCTTTACATGACATACTGGTGAGTTTTCATTCTATTTTTTATTAACGTTTATGGAAGAAATACAACCTTTGCTTTTGTAAAAGGTTAAAAATAATGTTGCAAATGCCATGACTCAAACATGCGTTCTTTTTTTCTCTTTGAGACCAAAGTAACAGTATTTGATCAAAGAGACAGATACAGTGTCTGATGTTAAAATCTTTCCAACCTCAGAGTTACAAAAATAGTGACAGAAATGTATCACATCTACACATACCTCATCTACAACGTACATAATGTTTACATCACCTAAAAGATCAAAGCTGAGTGATGTAGGCCTGAAGGTGGTGCAGTCCAGCTGCATGGTAACATCTATTTTGAAGATCAAGTCAACCACAGCTTTTCTCAGTGTTTCCACTGCCTCTCTTGAGCCAGTCAGTGCAATACAACAGCAGATGCAAGCTATTATGAAACACTTAGCAGCTCTAGATTCTTATGGCTTCCTCTCTCCTACGTATAGGAAGGTGTACAGTGGTCAGGACAGGTACTTCTTTCTAGGGCTGATGGGATCTGAAGTAAGGTTTGTGTTTGCTCACAAAATCCAAAACTGTTGGGTCTGAGCTGAACTTTGGGAGGAGCTGCAGCTCTAGACTGAAGAGGATGGCTGGTAATGGTAACAGAGATCATCAGTGTCACATGTAGCTCTACTATGTGCTACAGATCTTCTCTTTAGTGTCAAATGCTTTCAGACTGCATGGAAATATGGCTTAGATGCCATTTATAAGGGGGACCAGAAATCCACCCTGCCCTTCTATTACTGCTTTTAAGTGCAGTACTACTTCTATATGTAGGTCATGTACTTAGCAATATGATTCCTAGTCCTAGAAGAAGAAAGTCAGCAAACTAGGTATTTTATTAATTTATTTTTTATTTTTAAGAGATTTAAAATATACACTTTTTCCTCAGCGGCTGGGCTACTTAGCGCTCTGAAATTCATAGATTTTGATACCCCTCTGTATTTATGTTAACAGGTTCTTGTCCTGTGTTCCAAAAGAGAAATCAAATATGGTTGATCTGGACAGTCCAATTGCTAGTTCTCCAAAAGATCTCTGAATTCTGTGGATTTGCCATGGTCCTGATATTCACCTTGTTCTTCCTCAGGAAAGCGGCAGCTGCAGGCATCATCTTCCTGAATTGACTGTTCAGATGTGGTGTGCACTAAAGAAAAAGATCAAATGTTCACTTTTTGTTGTATTTATTCAGCCATGTTATTTCACCCTTCCTCAGTCACAAGTGTAGGAAGTTGGCAGGAAAAATTCTTCCAAATAATTCAGTATTCTGAAATTTTTCCTCTACAGCACGTACATCTGATAAAACTGATTTATCATAACTTTGTTTTTCTTAATGCAACAGGGGCTGCTAGTGCTCTCTTTGCCACAGGAAGGAAGACCAACATGGAGCTGTTAGATTTTTGGAGTAACTGTCTCCTGTATTCAGAGTTGCACTAGAAGATCAAGCCCTTATCTCTAGGAAATGGGAGAGGAAGAGAGAGAGAGAGAAAAAAACCCCAAAGGAACAAAAATTCCAACTGTGTTGGATGCAATTCCACCTCATTGCTTCCTGCAATAGAAATTCCAAAACTCTTTCAGTCGGTTGGTGGTTTGTTTTTTTTTTCCTGACATACAAGGCCAAAAAATGAATCTGTCTGCAACTACCTTTGAAAGATACTTAAAAAAACGGATTCCTGATTTCTGTCTAGTTTCAAAAAGATAAAGTGAAGAGTCTAGCTATCTTACTTTTCTTGAAGACATCATGTAGTTTCTTTTTCTGCCAGATACTGAGGCATACACACGAAGGCAGCAGAAACACTATGCACAGCACCCCAGCTACAGTGAGAGAAATTCTGACAATGTTCATCTGGAGGTCCTCCCCTAGGAAACAAAAAACATTCTCTAAGCAGTGTTACAGAGCAAAATTCTACTGCCCTCAAATTAGCTGACAACTTTGTCTCAAGCTCTGCTTCTGGGTAAGTCTGCAACACTGGAAATGGATAGAAGAAAGGACTCTTGCTTTAAATAAATGGTAAGTGAATGAGCTATAATATGTTTCCAAGTAGGTCATAATTCTTTCACTCTATAAGCAATACTACACAACAACTTACCTGGCACAGTGATAGAAAGTGGAATTGCAGGAGACGTGGTAGGTGGACTAGTGATTAAAGAGGGATTATCTGAAGCATGTTTGCAAATGACATCTTTTGCTGTGGTTCCAGGCTCCAGGACCTGGTTTGCAGAGCACCTGAAAGACATTTTAAAACAACACAGAAAAACAGAACAGAACAAAAAACATGGAAAAAACATCCAGCCAAGTGCAATAGCTGTAGCATTTATTTTTAGGTTACTTACTTTGTCCAGTTTTTGCAGGAGCCGTTAGGCTGATCATTAAAAGTTCCATAGTAGCAAGTCTGGCAACCTTCAACAGACAAGGGCAGGTAAATTTGTACAAGATGAGCATTTAAAACAACATTTGAAACATTATTCTTGCCTGCATGTACAGTGATGTGATGCACATTCATAGAATTACTATTTCATAAGATGCTCTGAGTATGCAAGGCAAGTCTTTCCCTGTGAGCTATGTCCCAGTACAGTCCTCAGCTACAGAGCTGAGTTAATTTGGCACAAGGTGCTACACATCATCACTAACTCCAGAGTTTCCAGCTCAGTTTTTCACAGGCTAGTGACAAAAGAGCTGTCACTCAGAGCAACCTAACTGGTGCATGATTGAGCTGCAGTAGGGCTCTGAGTTTGGCTCGCTCCACACACAATTCAAACTGTTTAGCAGCAGTGGCAGCTTTTATCTTGCCAGGTCCTTACTCCAGTTGTTCTCTCGCTGTGCAAAAGGCAGGGGTGCATCTCGTATGGTGAGCACAAGAGGTTTAAATGGGTGGGGAAAGGCGACTTTACCGCTGTTGGTGTTCTCCTGGCCCACGCCGCAGCTCCGGTCGCAGCGGGAGCAGCTGTCACCGCTGCAATGATACCCCTCCTTGCACGTGCACTCAGCATCGCTTGTTGAGGAACACTCTTTCAAATACCTGAATCTTCCTAGAAAGTGGAAGCAAGTCGCAGTTTAGGTGCGTGCTCACCACGCCAGGTGCAGCGCAGCAAAGGCTTGGATCTTTTGCTCGCACAGAAGTCAGGCTGGTGGCTTCAGCCAGAAGCCCCGCAGCGCCGTCGCGTTGTTCTGCCAGCGCCGCTTCCACTCGCGGCGCCGTGACAGACTCACGCTCGATGTTTCACCCCGGGGTGGGAACAAGGGGCCGAGGAGCAGCCGCCTGTACCTTCGCACTTGCGGCAGAGCGTGCAGCTGCGGAGTCCGGCCGCCCTGGAGAAGGTGTCGGGCGGGCAACGCCGGCAGCGCCCGCAGCCCGCGCCCAGCACGAAGGTACCTGCGGGCCGAGACATGGGTGGCTGCCGCGGGGCCGCGGGGTCGCGCCCGGTACCCCCCGGCCCGGCCCGGCGCTTACCCGCGGGGCAGTCGGCGCCGCACGGCGGAGNGCTCAGCGCCAGCGTCAGCAGCGCCGCCGGCAGAAGCGCCCGGGCCGCTCGCGCTGCCGCTGCTCCCATGGGCTCGGTGCCGGAGTGTGCGCGGGGCGGCAGGCGCCGACCCTTAGCGGCCGCCCCCACAGGGGCTGGTGCGTCAGCCGGGGGCGGCGGGGAAACCCCGGCCCCGCGGGACTTTCCGGCTTCCCCGGCGCGACCCCCGGCTCTGCCGGGCAGCGCCCGCAGCCCTGTCAGCGTTGCCCGGCAGCGGCCGCCGCTGCCCACGGGGCTTCCCGATGAGGCCCGCGCGGAATCCCCGCAGGGCACCGCGGCTTGGTGCGTGCGGGCAGCAGGGCCGCTCCCCAGTCACGCCCCCGAAGGTGAGGGGACAGTCCGGGTGGCGGGAGAAGTGCGGCCCGCGGAGGCAGTGGGGTTCAGGCCGCACCGACATGTCTGCGAGCGCCTCCGCTGCGCGCGGAGATACTGTGGCTGAGACCACCTTGGGACGCGGTGAATTCCGCAGCGCCGGGTCACCAAGCGCTGCAGCCGGCGGCGGGGCCCCGCGCGGAGCGGGCCGGGCTGACCGGGGCAGGTGGGCGGGAAGCGGCGACGCGCTGCCGACGTGTCCGGCCGGGAAGCCCCGCCCCCTGCGGCTCCTCGCGGCCAATCGCCGCTGCTTCTGCACAGGCGCGTGGCCGCGGGCGGTGGCCGCTGGGTCACGGCGGGGCCCTCTGAGGCCCCCGGGCCGGGGGACGGGCGAAGAGCGGCCGGGTCGCGGACCGGGGTGCTGAGGGGGGCGGGCGAGCCACAGGCCGAGGGGGCGGTGGGGCGGGCGGGACGCGGGGCTGAGGGGGCGGTGGCTGTGGCTGCGGCTGCAGCGCGGCGGGAAGGCGGGGCCACCCAGAGCCACCCGCGCCTCGGCTGAGGTGAGTCGCCGCCGCCGGTCTCGTCGCGCGCGCTGCGTCGTGCCTGGCTCTGGCCGGAGGAGCTGCCTGGGGGAGGGGAGGTGGCCGGGGCCGGGCCGGCGCTTGCGGGGGGCGTGAGTTTGGCGGGGCGGCCGGGCAAGGCTGCGCGGCCTCAGCAACTGCCGCAGGGGCTCGGCCGCGGGCGGGGCGGGGAGGCCGCGAAAGCCGCTCGCCTGTCCTCCGGGGACTGAGCCGCCCTCTTCGGCGCTCCGGGCGGCTGCAGGCTCGGCCACCTTGCCCTGTGACCCTCTTCGTCGTCTGCTGAAATCCTGGCTACGTAGGATGGCGCTGTGTCCTAAAATAGACGGATGAACGTGGCCTTTCCTCCGGCCTGGCTGAGCTGCTGACCCATGGAACTTCCGTTGCCGCTGGTAGCTCGCTGCTTGGTCAGGACATTGGAGGGTGTGGGGTTTTTGAAGTCAGAAACCTTAGAGTTCTGATCAGCTGCCTGCCACAAGTCACCCTTTTGAGAAACATGCACATACCACATAGGGAAATTTGTTTAGCACAGCGGTTCAAGGCAGCCTGTGTGTATGCTGGCACTGAGAAGCAAACGGAAGATTTGTATATACTCTGCACAGATAGCTTGTTGAATGAAGTTCCTGTTACCTCTGCATGACTTGGTTCTGCCTTCTCAGAAAACGGTCTTGCCCCAGTGGCATTTACAGTGTGACAGCTACTTCCATATGCACCCTCGTACAGAACAGTACTAATGCTCAAGAATTTGTCCGTGTATTTTGGTAAATACCTGAGGACAGGAGGGTGAAGCTGCATTTTGCTAGATTAGGGGAAGGAGCTTTCAGGATCAGGTGCCTGTTTGTGTCTAAAGAACTAATGAAAGAGAGGATTGCAAACTATGATCTAGAGTGTTTTTCTACGATAAAAGCAAATGCAGTATTTTTGTCTTGTGGCTTTTCAGGTAGTCTGTTGCTACTTAGTGAAATCCATATGAAAATTGCTCTTGCAGAATCAACATAGACCTTCAAGATGAATTTTTGAGAAGCTCCAGGTTGTCCTGAAGTTATTGCTAGTACCTATGATTTGAGCATACTTGATCAGTTGGCCTTGCATTTAACAGTACATAAAGCTGCCCTAAAAGCAGGATTTGACACATGGAATTAGTCTGCTTTGGCTGGTTCTGCATGCTGCCAAATGTTCTACTGTATGTTACTGTATTCTGGAATAGTGTCTTGCTAAAAGTAGGGAGCAAACCTGAAAATAGATGAAGCAGGATAAGGGGATGGTTTTCTTTCATGTAGGCAACTAAACATGGATCTCATTTTAAGAAGAGCCCCCAGATGCTATGTGCATTTCTGTGTGGAAAGTCCCTACACAGGAAAAAGTCCCTGTCTTATAGAGTGGATGAAATGCCTTCTCACGCCACAGATGATTTCACAGACTTCTGTCAGACCAGAATGAGTTAGTGTGTATTTTACATGGTGTAGTTAAAGTTACTTTAACTTTACATTCACATGGAAATTTGGCCATTCACCTCAACTTGAATTTAGGAGCTAAAAAAAAAAAAAAAAAAAAAGTTGTAAGCCTAGTTTGTTCCGTTTTCTAAATTCTGTGGTCTGCTCCCCCATCGCACATGTGCACACACGGTTCTCCCACACACAGTTGTGCAAAACCCAGAAAATCTATTGCTTGGGCTTTGTAGGGGCACTGGTTGGGTCATTATAAGTCACAGGAAACTTCACAAAGCATGCTGTGTGGAAACTAAATACCAGACATGAGGTCAAGCTCATGCAAGCCCTTTTTATAAACACTGACCTGGGTAGGAGTCAGTAGGCTGGGTATGCGTGAGGGTGTGCAAATTGAAATCAGCTCTGCCACCCACCTTGAACCCTTCTCTCTGGCAGACTCAAATCATGTAAAGTCTTGATCAGGCCAAGCTGTTTCCCATTCAGGTGGTGATGTGCTGTGCCTCCCACTGCACAAATGTCTTTATCTCTTAATATCATAGCACATTCTTTGTAAAAAGCTCTTTAGTGAAATGGGATCGCTGTGAATATTAATTAAAGCTAGTGAACTATTTTGGGGTGGCTTAAGTGAAAGCAAATGCAAATTTCTCACTTTTAAACTTCACTATTTGGAAAGGTTTGTACTAGAGAGTTTGCCTTCTAAACATGTTGTCTCTTTCTACCCTCCTCAGGTCCTCCCCTCACAATTGTCTCACCCAAGAGCAACACCATAAGACATGGCCTCGAAAAGAGCATTGGTGATTCTAGCAAAAGGGGCAGAGGAAATGGAAACTGTAATCCCCACTGATGTTATGAGAAGAGCTGGGGTGAGTGTGCAGACAATGAAAAGTCTTTTTGTGAGTGCTTGGTGAAGGGGACAAACTTTGCCTCAAGTTCATTGCTAGGAGTTCAAGGTGTGGTCTTAAAATTTACTCGTGCCTTCTTGCTGGTTAGCAAATATCTGTGCTGTGCTCCAAATAAGGATGCAGGACAACAGACATTTGTGCAAAAAATAAACTTGTAAAATACAAGCCTAACATGGACTGGTGCAGGCGTTTCAAGGAAATCTTACCCTGTCAGAAAACATGGCTACTCCCTTGCATCGCAGCAGGAAATGTTTTTTTTTTTTTTGTAGGGGTCTGAACAGATCGGTACGTTGCAGCTCATGACATCATGTAGCTTTTCTGAATTACTTTTAAAATTGGGTTATTAACTAGAATTCCATCTGGTGGGATTCCTTATGCTGTTTGTTACTTTTGCAACTGTAGTGGTACACAGTGTTATCATCTGATTAGTTATGAAAATAAGATTTTAAATAAATACACTAACTTCGTGTGTATAGAAATGGCTAAAGTAAAAATTACCTTCTCCCACCACCTGTGTAGTTTCATTAGTGTGCTCTCTGTTTCACCTGCCATAAGAAGCACAGGCTTGTCTGTTTAGCAAATGTGAGCTGTGCCATGCACATCCATGATATTATGACCAGGCATCTAAAAGTCAAGGGAGAAAATGGAACACACCATAAATGTGTTTGAAAATGGCTTGAGCCTTCAGAGATACTTTAATTCATTATCTGATCAACTTAGTCTGACTCTTCCTGGGTTGTGTTGTGTTGTATTGTTTTGTTTAAAACCTGTGGAATCAGATATTCTCTAAATGTCCTCTTTGAAAAGTTGAACTACTAGGGGTATTTGTTAATCTCTAGGTGAATATCACTGCTCACCTTGTGTGTTTGGGTTTACTCATGGTTTGGGGAAGCTTAAGTGTTGCCCCATTCTTGACAGTTTTCAGTGGTGCTTTGCTTGTTCTGTGTACTACTTAAGAACCAATGTCTAAGAAAAATGCCCTAAGTTCTCGAACTGTAATGATACATGTATTCTTCTGTCAGATCAAGGTGACTGTTGCAGGCCTAACAGGAAAAGAACCAGTGCAGTGTAGTCGAGATGTCTTCATTTGTCCTGATGCCAGTCTTGAAGATGCCAGAAAAGAGGTTGGTCATCACCCTGGTCTGACATAGCGGCCAACATAGCCTTTCTCACAGTTTCAGAGATGAATCTGGAAAGCTTACGCATTCCCTTTAGAAATATGTCGCATGTTATGTTGGCTCTATGCTGCAGTGAATCACAGAACCGCACATCCCACAGTGCTCCCCTTCGGTGTCATCCTGCTTCACAGCATGCTAAGATCAGACAGATTTCTTAATTCTGCAGAGGTATTTCTTTTTGCAAAGCATCAAACCTAGAGCTTTATTTCGCATGTTAGTCGGTCCCACAAAATACTGTGATTTGGAACAACTGAAAAGTTCCGATGGGAAGCTGACCAATTCTGTAGTTAGACTTGTACAGCAAGGCCGGGGCAAAACCACTTGTCCTTACAGTGCAAGAGCTGCCATTTGCGTGCTGAAGCTCTCAAATGCACTAGGCTTAAAAGTTAGTTCTGTAGCAGACTTCAATAATAGGCTCTTCCTGGAGTAGGGAACAGTATTTCGTTCCATAATTGCAACTGGTTCTCCAAGTGTAAAGTGTTGTTCAGTGGAAGGTAGATCCCATTGCTTCTCGCTTGATTCAGCTGTAGTGGCTTTAAAATGGGGTAATGTACGTACCAGCCTCTGTTCTACAGAACAATTTTATCTTCTGTTTGTTTAGGGGCCTTACGATGTCGTCGTCCTGCCTGGGGGTAACCTTGGAGCTCAAAACTTGTCAGAGGTAAAGTTCTGGTATCTTAAAGGTTCATGGGCATCCTCATGAGTAGTGGGTGGTCTACACTTGCTTAGTAATCCTGCATGTTCAGTTTGGCATCTGAAAATTAATTTCTGAATGAATCAGTAAACTAATTGCTAATTGTTAATTTCCTTGTGGGACAAGTATTTCTTGGTTTCAGTTTTTCACCTTCTTGAGTGTTTTCATTGCCATCTGTCCTGAGGCAGGATGGAACATTGTCAGTTGGTTTTCTTTGTAAAACTTGTTTATGAATTTTCTGTGGAAAATATTTCAACTGTGCTTCAAACAATGACTTGTGATCTGATTTCTTTATACAGTCTGCTACTGTCAAAGACATTTTGAAGGACCAGGAAAGCAGAAGAGGCCTGATTGCTGCTATATGTGCAGGTGGGTTAACAGGACATCTTGCTTTTTAAAGCATTTGGATATTTTGAAGGGCTATGCAGACAGTTTCCTGTCTTAGAAATCTGTATTTCTGTAATTTAATAGCAGGGATTTGTACCATACGTGCACCCATCAGCATGTGATCTTTTTGTAAATTTAATAGCAATCTCTAAAATATTGTGAACGCTTATCTTGCAAGTTCTGCTTGGTACCCAGGTCTTTCCAAACAGTTGTGTTACTGTCTTTAAAATTAAAAGTGAAAGGTAATGTGCTGGGATTTTTTACAAAATATTTGCTTATTCTGGTGTTCCTTCTGCAGGGACACAGTGCTGGCAGAACATTATTGCTATAAATTTATGTCAGATCTCCTGCCCTTTAGCTTCAGAAGGAATACTGTAAAGATAGAATTACAGGCTCACCCTTCCTCATCTGAGTGGTAGCTAAAGATGGAGTTATTCTGAGGAGAGGGTTGTCTGCTTACATACTCTGCACAGCTAGGTATCCAGTTAATTTCTTTGTAAGATTTGTAAGTAAAAAAAAAAAGCAAGATGAACAATTTCCAGTACTCCCATCCGAACTGAGAGGCTGGCCTAGGTACCCACAGCTAAGAATGAGGAGAGTGGAGACAAGCGTGAGACAATCTGGAGTGTATTTGTGGAGTGTATTTTCACTTCTGTTTTCTGGTACATTGCTGGGCTGGTTTTGCTTTCATTCTTTAGTTAGGTGATGCACGTACAGCGTTGTGAACGTTCTTGACCTTGGCAGTGGTGCTCTTCTAGTTCTCTGGCTTTATCATCTGCAGGACAATTGCAAATTTGCAGTTGCCCAATAAAGGCCTTTGCTTATAATCAGGATGGTCCACTTATTTAAGTATAATGCTTCTTAGAGCTGATTCCAGCTGAACACAAAGAAGGTTATTTCCTGGACTATATCTGAAATGAATCAAATCTACAGAAATGAAACTCACATTAGGCAAATCCTGCCTTCAGTTTCTTTTGGAATTCCCATGAGGATTTTCTGTCAGATGACCTAAGAATTCTTGACACAAACTCCTTCCTCAATTCAGGCCAAGGAGGAAGTATGAAAATAAGAGAAAGGCTGTTAAACAAAAAACTTAGCAACCCATGATCTGTTTGAAATATTTGGCGCACAATTCCGACGTATGAGGTTTCTCACTGGTGCAAACTTGTGTCTTTCAGGTCCTACTGCCCTTCTGGCACATGGGATAGGGTTTGGAAGCAAAGTCACAACACATCCTTTGGCCAAAGATAAAATGATGAATGGAGGTACGTAATGACTTTTGTAAGTTTCTAAACTCTTCTCAGAATATATATATTTTTTTTTAGCTGAACCCTTGATCTGAAGAAAGCAAAATAAAAATAGTTTTTGTATCTTATTTTATATCTCTGAATTTCCTTAAGGCTTTCCTGAATGTAATCAAAATTCATCTGAATATGCTAAAACTGTACTTCTAAGGCTGTTTAACCTGAAAATAGAGGGCTATATTAACATTCATGTTCTTGGGCAAAATAGGCTGCTGCTGTCATGCTAAGAGCATTTTTTTCCCTTGTCCTCTTGAGGTTGTGCCATGTTTTACCCTTTTGGTTCTTTGCGTCAGTTCTTCCAACCACAAACTCCAGCAGCGCCTTTCCTGCTCTCCCGTGAGTAATGCTTTGGTGCTGTGAGCAGCAACTGGTGGGTCCACACTTCCTCTTCATACCTGAAGGAAGTGGTGGTGAAGCACTATTAAGAAGTCATTCTGTGAACATTAACAAGTCTGAAGGAGAGCAGGAGATGGCTCTGCACACATTTGGGAAAAAAAAGAAAGTTGTGAACAGCTACACAAAAGCAGTCTAACTTCCAAAAGTAACCTCATGGGAACTGACAGGCACAGCAGGCACTTCTTGATGAGCTTGTAGAATCAGGGGTACATTCCCATCCCATGTGCATTAGCTGCCTGAGCTCCCTGCAGCCCTTTTCCTGCCTGAGGACTGCCGGCAGTGACGAGCTGTTGGTTCTGGAGGGACAGGGACACAGAGCCCCAGGCAGGCGGAGCCCATGCAGGCGGCTGAGGTGCTGGCTGTGCAGCACGATGCTGCTGGTGGGAGCCACTGCTCCTCAGTTGCTGCAGGCAGCAGTAGGCAGGTCAGTGCTCTGCAGCAGGTGTGGGCACTGCACTGAAGACTGACCTTCTTTTTGTTGTGTCCCCCCAAGAACACTACCGCTACTCTGAGAGCCGCGTGGAGAAAGATGGGAACATCCTCACCAGCCGTGGCCCTGGTACCAGCTTTGAGTTTGGGTTGGCCATTGTCGAAACGCTGCTGGGGAAGGAAGTGGCTGAGCAGGTGAAGGCACCCCTAATACTGAAAGAATGAAATCCAGGCATGGGACAGGGAGTAGGACAATTTCAGATGGAGAGTGTTGTCCTCTGTAGAATAACTGTAGGATGCGCTGTTGGAAATAGAATTTAATTGTGGGTGAAGTTAGTAACTGCACTTACCTAAACTGGTGTACCTTAACAAACCAATGGTCTTTATTTCTGGAAAAACATCCTGTTAGCAAAAAGCTTCATCACGAAGAAGCATCCAACATCTAATAATCTTAGTTGGCTCATGGATGGCATTTAAAAATTCGCATTGGAAAATGTTTGCTGAGTAAATAAAAATGAAGCAACTCTTGCTTGTGTGTTGTTTCTTTGTGCGTTTTCCACCAACCCGGACCTATGAAACCTTTAAGCCACTATGGCTGGCAATGTACTACTATTCAAAACAACTTCTGTCTAGAATCTCACAGAGTTCTTCTGAAGTATGAGCTGAAACAAGAAGGTGGTCAAGTGCTGGAACAAGCTCCCTAGAGAAGTGGTCAGGGCCCCAAGCCTGTTGGTGTTCAAGAAGAATTTGGACAACACTCTTAGATACATGGCTTAACTTTTAGGTTGGCCTGTGCACAGTCGGGAGTTGGACTTGATGATCCTTGTGGGTGTTCTCTGACTCAGGATATTCTATGACTCCATGAAATAGATGCTAAGAATCTAATGAAACACTAGAAGTTCTAAGACAACATGGAACTGCATTTAGAGTGGGAATATTCTTACCTTGTCAAGCACCCCGGAGTTCCTATAGCTAGCAGGTTGTCCAAGATACCATTGCAGTTTGTCTTCTTAAACTACTGCAAATGCATTGAGCTATTTAGGCAGCTAATAATCAGCAAAAAGCAGGAAGCTGGACTTGGTAGCTTACCACCAGTAGCAGTGCTTGTTTCTGCTTACTATAAATCGGAACTTGCTACAAACCTGACTTAAGTCAGCCTAGGCCAGTTTAGAGGAGTTGCTGGACAGGTTTCTGGAGGAAGTAGTAGAGCTGTATCCCCATGTGAATAAAGAATCTGGGATCAATTTTTGTCTTTGCTACCTTTCTTTTACCAAAGAACTCTGCTGTTACCTGGCTCTGTCGGCAGTCACGGTTACAAGGTGGCACCTCACTGGACTCGGAAGTAGTCACAGCATCTGGAGAGCTGGTTCTGTCTACATCTGGAGTGTACAGTCTGAGCTTTAGAGAATGGCTGCATAGGTGCCTTTATGATTGCTTGTTTTAATGGGAAGTTCATTCTCAATTACTGCATTTTGGTGATGAAATATGTAGGTACTTTGCAAATGCCTGTATGTTGTTAGTATCTACTGGAAGAACTGCTTTGGTTGTGTGCTCTGCTTCCCATTTGTTTAGGAAATATTTTGTATGTTTCTCTGGCTTTGAAATGTACTCAAGATATGCAAAAAGTTGTAATCTATGTAAGATTGGACATGTTTGTTCATTAAATCTGCACGTCTAACTGGTATTGCCATGCAAATGTAAACCAAATGATGGAAAGGGCCTTTGTCCTAGAATCTGGAATAATCACCTGGTTTGTAAATGGGTATGATTCAGAATACAGGAAAAGCTCTGCATTCCTGGGCAGTAGTGCTGCTTTGTAGCAATAGAAGGAAAATATTTCCAAGCTTCCAGAAATCTTTTAATATATGGCATTAAAAAAGCAGCCAGGAATTATATTATACTTTTAAATTTTTTATTGTAAGGCTGAAGAGTTCCATTTACAGAAATGAGGTTTTCAATGCATACATTTGGGCTTACCCACTCCTGCTAAAATAGTGATAGGAAAAGCACTCAGTAAAATGAGCTTAGAGCCCATTAATGGATCTGGTTAACTTGCAGATTCTTTCACTGCATTCAACAAAAAGGACTTGTTTAATGAAATGTGGCAATGCTGCTTGCATCACAGTTTCCTTCTATAAAGCTGATCCTGTTCTCAACCTTTTACATTGCCAATATCCAGCAAACCTGAATTTATATGCCTTCTCTGTTTCTGCCAAGGTGTCATTAACTCAGTCTCTAAGTCAGGGGAGGTGTGTGAACTAGGATTGGGCTAATTTTCCTCTTATGGGAAGTGTTAAGAAGGAATTTGCTGATTTGAGGGAAAAAAAAGTGCCTTAGAGGTTGTGAAGTGCTTTTTTCCTGTCTGCTCCATTTCACATTTCATAAAGAAGATCCCTACTGGCTACATATATCTTTTCCTAAAATCTCCTTTATCTGCTGCTGAGAGATGAGGTACTGTTCTGCTCAGTGTTTCATGAACACTAGAAACTTTGTGCCCTGTTATTATTGGCAAGCTTTAGTTTTAGAGCCTACGGTAACTGGCTATTTGCTGCCACAGAACTTGGCTAAAAATGTGGAGAGTGCACCCACTCTTCTCTACCTAGAATTTAGCTTTTCGTTCCCTGACTGCCGGAGGATTTGGGGGCTTGTTTGTTTTCCTGCTGAGAAGGTAGTCAGTAAGCATCTGCTGCATGCCTTGTGTCACCTCAATAATAGTGTGGGGGTTTTTTTTCTCTTGATTCTGGTTGTTGTGTAGGCTTAAATAGGTATTTGAGAGTGAGCTCTTTGACTGAATTGAGAAGTATTATATGACTTAGGCACATAAACAAGATGGCATAGATGCTCACGCCTGCAGTGAATACATGCACTGCTGAAAAATATTTTCCTTCAGAATGAAGTAGCTTATAATTGAATAAGCAGCTCTGAACCAGAAGAAAACAAAGGACATGTGGAGAGTGAGCAATGTGGTTTCGCTGCAGGTCTTTGGCAAGTTTCTTTCCAATCAAGGAAAGTACACAGCACTGTGCTGTAAGAAGGTGCAAATCCTAACCTAGGAATTATGTCCCTTGGAGCAACAGAGAGAGGATGCTCTTCTGGAGAGAGAAAGGCATTGCTTTTAAAATAGGTGGAGATAAACACAACCATAACAGATGCAAACTAGCCTGCACACTGGTACTTACAGCTGTAAAAGTACACAAGGGAAGATGCTTCATCCAGTAATTACAAGAGTTGACCTAGCTACAAAGGCATGAAACACGCAGTGACTGTCAGTGACTTAATCCTTTCAGTCTAGTAGCATATTGAATTTTACTTAATTCTGCATTTTTATTTGCTGTTCAAGACTTAGTGAAAAGAAGTAATGCCATTTTTAATAAGAGCTTTTGAAGTCAGGTGCATTACAGCACCTCATGCTTGAGACAGACTGCTTTTACTTCAGGACGCTCAAAGTATTGGCCTAAATTTGCTGCTAGATCCTAAAAATGAAAATGTCCTTGAGCAGTGACCATAATTCCTTCAAACAGCTTGGAAACAGGTTTTTCCAGGGTCAGGCAGCAGCTGTGGGCATGGAGTGCCCATCACAGCCTGACCAGCCTCACCTGGGCCCTCTCAGCACCCGCCACCCCCAGAGCTCCATATAAGCTGAGGCTTGGGCCCAGCCCTGTTTTTTGCTGAGTCTGACTTCCTGGGGGCTTCCTGGTTGACTTTGGAGATGCCTCTTTGCTTCAGAGCTGCTGGGTGATGGATTGCTGGACGTCTGGCTGCCGCTCTCCTTGAGCAGGTATGGTGCCTGGTGGCAGCTGCGTCTGCGTTGGGCTTGGTTTGTCTGCTCTTGTGGAGAAGCCGCTGCTGCTGCTCCATGCCCGTCCATACTGCTTGTTTGCTCCTTGAGAATGCAGATTTTGGTGCTGTGCAGGACAAGTGTCATTTGCTGGCTCTAAACCTGGCAACAAGGATGTTTTCTGCTCCTTAGTTGGAAGCACTTTAGTTCTTAAGGACTGTGGATTTGCATCTAGAATTTAGGAAATTCTAAATTGCAGTGCTCTTAGGAGGCCTATTTCTGTTGAGGTTTTTGCAGTTACAGTCCTTTAAATGATGTGTTTGGTTTCTCTTTGCTGTTAAGCTTCAATGAGTTATTTTGGAGACCGGTCTCTGTGTAGTTTTGACACTGCTTTTTAAATTGCACGCATTGCACTGTAAGTACTGGTGACTCTGGGAGCTGCCTCCTTTTGTACATCAAAACATTTCTCAATTACAATGAGTTCTCAGATGGCTTTGTTTACTTCCACATACATGCAGTTCTAGCCTCAGACTCCCATTTTCTCCTGCGTTATTTTGTATATAAATTAGAACAAGCCCTCTCACACTGTAGTTACCAGCTAGGCAAGGTAGTGACTGGCAGGTGGGAGGCAAGCTGCCTTGGGTGGGGATGAACCTGACCACTGGTGGGCACAGCACTGTTGCTTGCATTTTTAATAGGAAACCTGCCGTTGGGGTGGGGAATTGTTGTCTCATAAGAGAGCTGGCAACAGAAGATGGATTTATCCCCGCCGACTTCTCCCATTGCCACATCTGACGTGTTAATCGGTTGCCTGTCCCCTGTGTTTTGCAAGGGAGTACTTTCCCTTCCTTTTAGTTGTGCAGAAGGGAAATGAATGCTTGTAGCTCTCTCCAGCCCTGGGCAGGGTTGTGTGACAGGAGTTTCTGCAGGTCGACAAAAGAAGCTGGCAGGTGTTAGCCTCTGGAACTTTGGGTGGAAGGTCTTGGCACTTGTGCATTACTTTGCACAGAGCCCATTTGGGGAGAATATTCAGCCTCACTGAATTCTCCAGGGCACTGTCTGCATCCTGTTGTGTTGCCTGTGGAGGCCCAGGTTATGTATTTGTGTTGCACTAGGCACTCCCTTGTGCACAACTGAATGTCCCAATGTAAAATAAAGCTCGGGCATTAAATTGTAAGCCGTATTGTTTGCAAAACAGCCGCCTTACTTATTGTGCTGCTCCAGGGCATGCAATAGCATCCTGTCTTATCGTGGAGCTTGCTTTTGGCCAGGTCGGTCTGACTAAGCTCAGCTGACAGGAGAAGTGTGGCCTGCCTGGGCGAGGCAGCGTATCCAGAGCAACAGCCTGTTTGGTTACTGGCAGCCCGAGGGACTGAGCAATCCTGAGCTCACTCCTGTGCCATGCAGGGTTTCATAAAGCTGAGACTGAACTGATGTCGGTGCCTGCTGTGTCTGTCCCGTCAGAGCACAGTCTGCTCCTCCAGTGGGAAGGTTGTCTGGGGAGCAATGGGGTCCTCAGCCATTCCCATGGAACAGTGCTGCTGTGGGTGGCATCCAGAACAGGGCATTGTATGACTGGTAGAAACTTTAGAAGAAAATGGCCTAACATGGTCTCCTTACCCTTAAAAACATGTGCTTTTAGACTGTCAGTCTTTAACAAAACACTAGCATTAAATCATTTAACTTGAGGGTAGGAGCTACACAGTTCATCCTTCTTTAAGGCTAGCCCTTTGTCTTTAGCACCCTATGCTAGTTCTCCATCCAACTCTTTATCAGGCAGGAGATCACTGGCACTTGACTTGCTGCCATCTTTTAAAAGTGTGTCTGGAACAGGGCTGTTGACCACTTTGGTTCATCGGATCATTTTTCAGCATGATAAAACACTCTCTTGAGAGGCAGCCCTCCCTCTTCCCAGCAAGAGCAGTTCAGGCTATTTTAATCCCACGACCACAGAGTGTGTCAGGGCATGCGCCGTAATCTCATCTCCGCCCCGAGTTGTTAGAGGCCTCTGCCTTGCCACGTGCCTATCGCTGCGCTATAGGTTCTGCATCATAAGAGCACAATCCCAATTCAAATTTCTTAATCTCAAATGCAAGGGTGTGCAACCAGGATACAGGAAAACTTTTCTGGAATAACTTGTCAACATGATAGATGACAAATGAAGTCACCAAATACAACCTAATACGGTCGGAGTCTCGGGTTTCCACTGGACCTTGCTTAACAGCCAGTAAATGACACCACGGGGATTGCAGGGCAGTGAGCAACCTTGCAAAGGTCCATTTGCTGTTCACTCGTGTCCCTCTTGCACCTTGCCATGCAGTAGCTGGAGTCAGCATGGCATGAGCTGATGTGGTCCTTAGTGTGAACTTCCCTGAAACTGGTAAGTTCCCTGGGAGCTTTACACCTAAAGACTGCGAAGTGTATAGTGCTGGTTGTGTGTTACAATTGCCTTCCAAGACGGTGCTCAGTAGTGCTGACCCTGCCCTTGAAGCTGTTGTGAGCATAATAAACACATTAATGAAGGTAAAAAAAATATTTTGCGTGACTGGAACACGCCCCTCTGTTGCCTGGGCAGGTGGTTGGCAGGAGATCATTCTTCTGGGTCAGGCCTGATGAGCTTGTGCTTGATCTAGAGACTCTGTGCATGGAGGGCCTCTTAGTATTTCATCACGATGGCTCAATGTGCAGTGGTCAGTGTCCTCATGCACATTTGGGGTGGTGATGGTGTGGTCATCTGGCGTGTTTTTTTTCTTCTGGTATTTCGTGGCAGTGTATTTGCATGCTTCTTCCTTTGTAGTTTTCAAATGCTAAGAATTCGTGGGCAACAGTTTTAATCTTCAGCAAGAAGCTGTGCGTTTTAAACATAGAAGCATCTTTTCCTCTGAATCACTTAGTAAGTAAATGAATAGCAGTAATGTTTCCCATGTTTCACTGGCATGCCACTTAGAATTTGGAATACTTAACACTTTTTCCAAAAGTAACCGCAACTGGGATCAAGGTGCACACCAATATATAAATAATATAGCAACAGTCTATGAGCAATCACGGGTGTGGCATCCAAATATGATTCAGAAAAAATAATGAGCAGTGTGGATGAAAATAGGTATTTGGGTGGGGATTATGCAAGGCCTGAATTACAATGCAGGATGGGTGGGGGTAACACCTCTTTCAGCTTACAAATGCTAATCACAGGCTCAGCAGCCAGGAATCTCTGCAGTGCTGTTTAGCAAATATTAATAATTAAACTTTGTGTGCTAGATTTTCAGTGCCAAGGAGCTAAGAGAAACAGAACATTTGCTATCAGTTTTCAGTTTTAAATGACTATAACCTCTTCTGGAAAGCAAGCTATCAAGAAAATAAAATATTAGGCTACTTTAAAAAAATGCAAACGTTTACCCCAGGAACACACCACACACACTGAATAGGTTACAGAACTGCAGAGACCCTAGAAGCAGATAAAATAATGCATCTCGTTACCTCCATCTCAGATTTCTTGCCAGTAGTCTAGAGAGTGTGTATTTAACATGTAGCTTGTAATACTATTAAACTTGTTTATAAGGGCCACAGTCTGTAATCATGAGTTTGAAGGGTGGGAATTCCACCGTGACTGATCTGGTCATCATCTTAACCCTGAATTCCTGACAAGACTTGGTATGAACACCATCAGCAACTACTCCCTACTGTAATAACTGCCCTTGCAAAATGGCTGGTGCCTTTGTCCTGGACTGGATGGATGCTTTCCTTTACTATGTCCAACCTACAACTTCACTCAGACTGTTCAAAAACAAAACCAAGGCTGCAGCAGGAGGAAAGGCAATCTCGGTGAGAGCTCTCTGCAGTATCAGTACAGTGGCAATTGTGCCCATTGCCGTCTGGGATTGAACGGAAAGCTCTTAGTGACAGCAACAACGATCAGTAATTTTAAATTACTGCAGAATTTAATTATGTTGTCAATCAGCATGCTTCCAAATCGGGTTTATTTTCTGTTTAGATGTATCTGTTAGGATGCAAGAGAAACTGACGATCGAGAGGTTTTTAACTGACCTCCCAGTACAGCTGTGTGTTATTTCCTGACAACTGTTTAAGAGCAAGTTAACATGGTGGAGAAGTTAAGCTCATGGGGTTTTCAAGCCACCAGGTACTAACACAGTCTCTTATTTTTAGGAAAAAGCATATTGAGGCAAACATCCTATCCTTTAGTTTCCAGCTCAGCTCCTCTGGGTAGATTTACTAGTCTGAAACTCAGCAGGTGGGGGGTGTTTTGCCACTCTTGGGGCATTGCCTTTCCTTAGATGCACATCTGTCTTCCCTAACACAAATTCCTTGACTCTTCAGACTTCAGTGTATCAAGTTGTAACTGCTTTGAAGTGTGATTATTCCAGTCAAATCTATCTGGCAAGGGGCTTCCTCAGAGGCAGGCTGTCAGGCCTTGCCCAGGTGAGCCCAAGCTCTAAATAATTCAGACATGTGACCAGGCAGTTGCAAAAGCATGTTGTGCCCTGACAAGTCTTATCATGTGTCGGGGATGAGCAGAGAAATGTCTTCTGGCCAGAACCTGCAAAGCTTCCCTCACAACTCTACAGACTTAATTACTCACTTGGAAAACACAATACAATTTTTGAATCACACAAACTTTGTCCCCCAAAGCACAGGAATCCAGTATCTAAGAACATACAAGCAAGGCTTCCACCTGCCTTTGTCAGTGACCCCCTCACTGTCACCCAGAGAGAACCACTGAACCATGGGCCAAGTCCTCAGTGAAACCCTATTACTCTGGATTTTTAAAGGGAAAATAGCCAAGTTACTTAAATGCTGTAAGACTTGACTATAAATTACTTTCTTCATACTGAAGAGGCACATGAGCTCTGCAACCTGCTTGAGTGTTTTGCCCATAGCCCGGCAGTTCCAGGCACCATTTTCCATTCAGGTTCAGTCTGTTTTGCTTCAGTTACAGTTGCACTGAAGTTTATCATTTAACTTCTGGAATGAGACTTTGTGCTGTTATTCAGCTGACATGCAGTAATTAGGCATTACTGAAAAACGATATCTGATATTTTTTTTCCACCAAGTAGAATTCCAAGAATGGTAACCTGCTTTATTCTGAAACAAAGTCATTCACAGAAAATGTTAAGACTTCAGTCTGCCATATGAAGGCAAGTATTTACTTGCATACACAGCTAAAAGATGCAAGTTGTATACTTCGTATCTTCAGTAACCTTATCCATGGCTCACATACTGCAGTTAAATATACTTGCTTTGTGATGACTATTGGCTGTTTCTTTCTCCTCTTAAGAAGAAAAAAAAATAACACACTATGCTTGAGGTTTTTTCATCCTCATGAGTAGCTCCTCTTCAGTTACCCTTAATGTACAATTTAGTCCTTTTTTAACAGGTGAGAAATTGAAGACAGGAACACTACTGTCCTCTCTTTTCTGTACAATGGTGCCTAACATGCGCTGGGTGACTCTAGAAATAACAAAGGTTATTAATAGTGATAGGCCGAGTAACTTAATCTTACAGGAGATGATGTTGCCAGGTAGTAAGGAGGAATCAATGGTGTGCAACGTGAGTTATTGAACACTTCTGCAGAAATCTTAAATGCAAGCTAAATTCAACATTTGTTGCATGTTTAACATTACTCACTTTGAAGTTTCCAGTAAATGAAGAACTCAAATGCACAATTGCATATACTACTCAAAAAAGCAAAAACCAAAATGTATCATAAATAAGTCTTTTATAACTTTATTAAACTCAAGACATGACAATATTCAAAATACAAAGTGAATTCTTTTTTGTTCAATACTGTACATGATGCAGAAATATCAGTGCATTTCTATAGCATGTATTTCACCTTCATTTAGTCTGTACTAAAACAAATAAAAAGTAAGCTTTAAAATAGCTCAAACATCTCATTCAGCAGTTTAAACTGTAAACAGCTTGTTTATTTCTGTTAGCAGGAACACATTCCCCTTCTGTGCCTCTGTTAAGGAGCACCCTTCCTCTTGCGCTTATCCGTAAGGGGATAAATGTAATCAAAACGAGCACGAGAAAGTGCTAATGCACAAATGTGGCACTTCAATGAACTTGAGTGGATCACTGAGGCACAATGAGGAAAAATAAAGAGCCAGAAGCAGCATCTGAAGCAGCAAGAGATGGGACTTACACTGTTCATAAATGGAATAATGTTTTTTCCTCATACCCTCCTCCTCCAAAATACTGAGTAGAAACCAAAACACAAGACCAGCTTGTGCTGCGATTCTGTATTTAATACAGTCAGAATTTCAGACTCTAGGTGAGCATGTAGTTACTACTGCCTACCTACTAGCAACTGTGCAGCTGCTCATATCCTCTGCCGCCTTCAGGACACTTTCACGCGTTTCTATGATCCAGCAGGAAAAGAGCAGCAGCAGAGGCTTACCAATAGCTCGTCCAAGTCTTTCCTAGGAAAAACTGAGCCATGTTTGGCAACTGAAAGAATCCACAAAACCTAGCTCACTTTAAAAGTCTATTAGGGTCAAATTAAGCTGTGAAACAGATTAGTCTTTCGAAACACACTTCCAGTATGCCTGCCAAGTCTTGAAGTGGATATCGGATCTTGCAGTTACCTTCTTACCAGGCTGGCATATCCTAGCCAAAGAGGACAGAGTCTGTTCTCAGCAGAGTTACTACTCTGTGAAAGAAATTTTGGAAATGCCTGTTGCAAAAACTGTACTGCATTATCTGCTCTGTCACCTTTATAAGTGACTCGTAACCAAAACTACTATTTTGTTTGTTTGTTTTGGATAGTGTGACTACCAAATATGTTCATCTAGGTAGCATATGACTGGCCAACTGTGACTACTATCCCTTCATATGTTTCTATGGAATCTTTGCAGGTTTTCAGCTATACATACCAAGACAAAAAACAGTCTAAAGAAACATATCAGAGATATGCAGCATAAGAGGACTTTACCATCCATTTTCCAGTTCTTGGGGGTCAAACTGGTCCTACCTCATTATCTGAGAACCTTAAGAACTTTGTAACGTGGTAAAGTTCAGCTCCATCCTGAACAACTGAGCTGAGACTGTGCTCCCAGAGACTACGGGGAAACCACATAAGACAGGTGTTTTCGTTTGAGGTGACCAGCTATGTCAATTCGAGGTTTTGAGTCCAGTTTTGTTGGGGCTGAAGTGGCTGTGCAGTCACCAGACCAGGACTGAACCTCAGTGTTAGAGCTACCCTCTTCTGCTTCTCTGAAGAATTTCTCGTACTTGTCCAAATACGGAGGCCTTTCGGGCAGCAGATAGTAGTGCGTGGAACTGGCCTTCTTACCGTTTTCAATAATTGGCAGAATGCAAGGGATCCTGTTGGAAGATCCTTCACTATTTTGTCTTTGTAGAGCTTTGCTGCTGACGTACTTAGGATCAGGTGCAAAACTCTGGGTGGGGGGCATAACCCCATTGAGGTATGACGGCAGGCTTTTGGGACTTGGCGTACGGGAATTGCTGCGTGACAAAGGTTCTCTTGGGGGCACTTTTGGAGGCCTGTCTTCATCACTGTATGCACTAGAAGCAACTTCTGCTGACCACCTTCTATAATCCGGTTTGAGAGCCCTTGGAGGTATGGGAACCCTTGGTGGAATCTCTGGTTTATCTTCATCAGAGTTTGGAGAAGACCGATTTAAGTGTCCAGATAGCCTTACTACTGGTTTATTAAGAGATCCAGCTGGCCCAGAATGGGACCTTCGCAAACGTCGATGCAGCTGCTGTGGAGGAGGATAAATACTGGATACGTATCCGCTTAGGTTTTGAGTAGGGTTGGCATCTTCTGGTTTTGGTCCTGTTGGAGTATCAAAGTATGCATAATTGATTTGTCCACAGCCCCTAAAGCTCCGCCGGCTTGGAGCACTGGATTTAAAAGGAGGAAGTTCATAATCTTCTAGCAAAAAGTCAGTATCCGAGCTAGTCAGGAATTCCACCTCTTTGTCAACCTCATCTGGAGCAAGGCCTTCAGAAATAGGCAGAGGGGGTAATGGTCTGGAGCTACGTTCATTGGAAGAAGCAGACAGAAATTGAATTGGCCCATTTTTTATTGGCATGTGAGGAGGTGTTTCTTCAGAAACACAGCCCATGGTTAATGACAGTTTACTAAAGCCAGGAACAAGATGGTCTTCGTATCTTGAAACTGGCTGTTCATTTCTGGGACTTACAGGAGGTGGACTAGATTTCTGAGATGGGACTTGGATGCAACTTTCAGGAAAGCTGTGGTCATTCATGGAAGCATGGTTGGAAGAGTGCCCTAAAAACACAAGAAAGTATTAGAAATGCTTTTTTAAGTAACACTCTAGCACAGGACTTTGCCACTGCATATTTAACTGTCATTCCTTCTAATGCAACAATAAGTAACGTCTGCTTAATGATTCCAGTAGCAAAACTTAGCTATTATAGGTATTTTCTGGTCATGGATTTATGTGTTTCAAGTTAAGAGAGCAACTGATTACCTTACTGTTTCAAGCCAGTGCTCCAGTTAAACGAGGTAGTTCAGGAGATCCCAAGCATAAGCACTAGGACAGCGCTACAAAGATCCCAGCAGAGGACTACAAGGGAACAAGTGCTATTTTACTAAGTAGCTTTTCTGTCAGAAGTGTAATGGTAATTCAGAGGCCTCTGAGTAAAAGGTTTTGTTTAACTTGATCATGTTATTTAAAATGTTTGGGGTTTTTTGTTTTTGTTTGGCTTGGAGTAGTATTTTCTTGAAATGTTTGCATTCTGTCACCAGAGGGCAGCCTTATATGCGGAATGAGAAAGCATTTAGCCTCTTACTAAGACCTGAGGATTTTTTTTTTCCAAGACAAATCCATTACACCACCTAAATACATATGTTAGTCCTTATACTTACCAATGGATGGTAAATGTTGCTCTGTTGATGGATTCAGATTATATGCCACTGTTATAGGATCCACATTAAAGAAAGTACTAAAAAAAAAAAAAAAAAAAAAAAAGCCTTTGCTGTAAATAAACCATAAGTTGGTACTGGTCTGGTACAAATATTCTTAATGCTCATTTCATATATCTGAAGATGCAATAGATACATTTTAGCCTCACTCACTTTTCAAATCCACTGTGGCTACCCCAGCAGGTTTTCAGACTCCCCATGCCTTGACTAGTGTGAAGAAATCCAGTTTTTAATGGGACTCTGATCTCTTGAGCAGCAACTCCTGCAGCTGACATTATGCACTGCTCTCTTGTGATGTCTCACGACCCTAGAAATTCACAGTCCTTGACAGGTTTCCTGCAGTTTTCATTCCCTTCAAAAGAGAGGAGGACATAAATATCAGAAATGCAAACTTGATGACTTCATCTCCCATATGAAATTTCAGTATGTCAAGGAATTAAATAGCTCTGTAGAAAGGCCTTCTGTTCTAATGCCTGCCAATAAGAAAACTTTACCAAACTTGTTTATTTTGTGTCTGACTGCAAAACTGAAGTACAAAATAGGTAAGTTCTCTTACACAAACTGTATAGGAAAAAGAAAAATATGTTCAGTAAAGCTATTGATAGATGGCAAACGTGCATCAACAACTTCGGTTTCTGTACATAAACTGTCATTTATGCAAAATAAGTTTTCCAGAACAATCTCTTTAACTTTCTAGTAGCTATCTATCTCTATTTTTTTCTTTGTGGTGGTGAGTTTATGGTTTCCAGTACAGCCAACATGTAGCAGCCTAATCTGTTTTTAAGTATTACCTTTAATAGCTTAACAAACGGCCTATTCTCCAATAAAGATAATTACTGACTACTTAAATCAGAGTTACCAAACTTCTTTTATATAAAGCAGTCACTATTATTAACAAACTTAAGCATGAAGATACTTTACATCAGCCTCAAGTCTTTCTAGCTACTTCAAACAAATTGGAAATCTAGGGATTTGAAATAATCTCAGCTTAAACTGTCCTGCTATATTCAGCTTTATTTTGAACGTGTGAATGATGCTTTACCTGGCCCACTTACAACAGGAAAAAAAGTGTTGGCAATTGCTTTATATTGAATAAGTAATCATAGTCTAAGGAACAAGTTGATTCACTGGGCTTTGTTTAGGAAATTCAAAATGGGTTGAGGGGGCGGGGACAGTCAACATTCTGAAGGCAGGAGAAATTAAGTCCAAGACTATAAGCAAACATGTTCTCTGGGTCTATACATCTACACAAATATCCTAACTTCAACAAGTACAATATGGTGTTATATGTCTGTTTAAACTGAAAAACATTAAAACCAACCATCCAAACAACCAAAAACCAACGGACCCAAAACAGTTTTATTTTTCTCTCTCTTGAGAATCAAGAATATTTCTTAACACAAACATCCTTGCTTCTCTCCCACAAAAGAAAAAATTCCACTTGAAGTCCACCAACAATAGAGGGCCAGCTACAGACATCATGAAAAATCCCCTTCTCAGTATGGTACTGTAAGAAAATCACAGAATCATAATAGTTTCGGTTGAAGGGACCTTCCATTCTCACCCAGTCCCACCCCTGCCATGAGCAGGGACATCTTCACCAGCTCAGGTTGCTCAGACCCCTGTCCAGCCTGGCCTGGGGTGTCTCCAGGGATGGGGCATCTAGCGGGATATAGAAACAAGTAATAGCTTACGGTAAACCTGTTCACACCCAGTGCATTTTAGCCAGGCATCTAAGAACTCTAGACAGGAGTCTATCAGCTTTAATAGAAGTGAACAAGGGCCGAACCAGCATCCTGTCTGCTGCAGCAGAGCATTAGAGTTCTACTTACTTCAGCCCTCCTGATTTTAGTGACGACCTTCCTTTTCAGACAATCTCCTTAAAAGCTAGCTTAACCCTGGAAGCTTTTGCAATTTCAAGCTGGACCCTTCACATTAATAGGAATTGCAGACTGGTCATAGTAAAATTAACTACATACACCCCCAGGAAGCAATAACATAGTTCTGATTACCAAATGAGTTCAAAATGTCTAGTGGTCCTGTGGCAGCAGTTCGTCCCTCCCGTTCTGTAAGTGCAAGCAGAAGACTGGAGAAACCCATTTGTCAAAAAGACTTAGGCAGCACAGAGCCAGTATAACACCAATTCTAAAATTAGTTCCTATCGTGTTAACACAATTTGCGAATGAAACATCCATCACACCAGCTCACACTGTGTTGAGCAGTGATATTTTTTGTGCCTCACAGATCCTATCCTATTAGCAATGAATCTGCAAAAGACGTGAAGGAGAATGAGTTAGTGAACTTAAGGCTAATGCCTATGGAGTTTGTGCTTCCATTTCAGCATTTTTTTAAGTCAAATGCAAGTTAACTAGTTGAAAAATCACTGATACAGCACACTGATTAGTCAGGAAATGACAGTACTCCATCTCAGCGCACGTACAAGATCTGACAAGACCATGAACGAGACATTGATTATGATACAAAAATGAGACAGGAAGGGGGGGTGGCATTGCTGTAGCTGAGAGCACATGTAATGTGCTTGCTATGATAACATAGAACACTTGCAGGGCTTGTTAAGAAGCCCAACCTTCATCAGATCCCACGCCAAAACCACTGCTCGTAATTACTGTGTCAGCTTTCTGAATGCTGGCTAAATCTCAGCTCTCAAGACTGATCGTTGCACAATCGCCTCTCTGAAATCCCTCTGGAATGCTAAGTTCAATTTGTGAAATGGACTTAAATATTTACATATGCTAGGAAAAGGTAATTTTCACTTGTTTCAATCAACTCTTTATTTTTTAAAAATAACGCACATAAATTTTGCAGCCATAAAACTTGCTTCTAACAATAACGTCTTTGTGAATTCAAAGAAGGTGACTAGCCTTGACGTTTCGGGAGGAGCTGTAAATGGACAGTTATGAAACTGTCCTCCATGCCTTAAGCAAGGAGTATCAAGAGAGGTAGCACGTGTGCTCTTTCACTAAATCACCCAGTTACTTTTTCAGTGGAGTCTAGAGAGCTGATGCTTATACTTTAAAACACGCACAAGCTTGTTTGAAGAAATAGTATCTTAAGAAGGAGCCATGAGGATGTGTAATCAAGAAGCACAAACTCTGGTTATTCTGCTTGTCTGGCCTGGTTAGGCATAGACTATGGCACTTGGAAAGATCGGAACACTTTTGAAGATGTTACAGTTCCAGTGTTATTCAAAAGGAACCAAGTTAGTTCAAACTAAAACTATAGCTAGTAATTACTACAGGGCAGATACAAGCCAAGGCAATTCAAAGGTTTGTCGGTGCATTAGGAAGCTATCAACACCATCCAGTCTAAGGGAAGGTAACTGTGCAAAGGAAGATACTTTTTAATCATTCATGCTGCTCACATTAACAAATACAAACTATTCTAAATATCAGAGATGTGATTGATTTTTTTTTTTTTTTACTTTTTTTTTTTTTTTTACAAGGCCAAATGTACCTTTAGACTTGAACTGATGAGTGAATAATAGGATGGATATGTGTAAGCTGAAAATGGTCTAATGTATGCATAAACAGCAGGGTATCTACATAGTGAAGAATGTATATGGGAAGCTATAAAAAAATTCTTGTGAGGTGAACTTTCATTACATAAAACATCCCAAACATACAGTCTTCATACTGACACATATCACTAAATACTTATGTTATAGTGACAATAATCTTCTATTTGGAAATTAAGAAGCATTGGCATGTATTTTAGCTCAAGACCTATAACTGATCACACAGACAGTCTTGTTGCTCTGTTCCCTGCTCTCCCAGCCCCAATGCAACCAAATATTTGAGGCTATTCAGGTTCAGAATAAAGAAAATCCTTCTGGTATTCACAGTAGAACAAGGCGTGCTCTAGAATGTCTCACTTAGTGGGTATGGAATATAGCAATTTTCTGTTCAGATTTTTTGAATGCCTGCACAAATTTTGGACATATTTTTATAAAGGCAACACTCTTGATAAGCAGCTTTTATATATTTCATGTAGGAAATGGGGGGGTGGGAAGTAAGCCCTACTTACCACTTTTGGGAGGGGAAGAAATGTGGCTACCTTAAATCCACAACCTATTTTTGCTCACCTTGCCACTACATATCTTTAACCAATCTCAGAAGCAATTCACAGGAGGAGGGGCACATTTTTGCACTACAAGTCATCTGCTCCAGCTAGCTGTTCCTTATTTGACAATGTGATGTAATTTCCTTTTCTTCTCTTGACTTTCTATTTAATGTAAGTACCTAAGATAGACCCATCTCTTTTAATATGTAAGTATTTCAGACTTCTAATTGGATTTTTAAAAGCCTAAGAGCTGTTAGTATACTTTCTGGAACTCCATATACTTAAAAAATAATTCCTGCTTCTCCAAGTGGTCATATAATCCCTTAAGTGCTTTTGTCTTTGCAACTAGATGAATGGTCAGTAACTGACATATAGCAGAAACAACCTCATGAGAAGATTAACTTAAATCTATTCATTTAATAACTAACTAGATACTATTTACTATGCACCAAACCTCCACAGTGCAGTTCTGTATTCCTTGGAGTCACAATCCAAATCATGCTCAGATACAGGCCACAGAAGATTTTTCCATTTATAAGAATTATATTTTTTACAGTTATTATATAAGGCATATTCCTAGCTTTGAGAGATTTTTTTCCTACGCATTTTGCCAACCAGAAATGGACCGTTCTGTGGCAGAAAATTTAAGACTATGATCACTTAGTGAAGATGGATAAAAAAGCTGTTCAAACCACAGGAGGTTGCAAATAAAATTAATTCCACATGTACACCCCAGATGATGATGGGCATAACTTTAAATAGACAAATCAACTGAACAGCAGACAAACAATGTATTTAGATTATAACAGTCAGCTGGTTTGGAATATATTCAAAGAACTGCAGTTCATCAAGGAGTTTAAATTCAGTTAAAATTTGGACTACCACTTCATGGTCCTACACAGCAACGGAGAGAAACTTGTAAGTTGCCGGTACAAAACTAATAATTAAATAGCAAGACAATTGCCTTGCCTCTGCTTGTCAGATTTCAGGTGCATTCTTAAAGTATGGTACTTCACCCTCCTGAAAATGTTAATGTGATTATAGCCAGCTTGCATTCAGGAAATAAAAATTCCTTTATGGCTGACTCAGTCATATAACTATAGCATTAGACGTGCTGTGATAAGTTTTAATTCAGTTTTCCACTACAGAAAAGTGGAACAGTTTTCCTGTGAAATAATTCCTGTCTTGGAGAGGATGGCAAACAAAGGGCTTAACCACGATCATATACCACCTCAAGTGACAGGTTTCTATTTAAGAAAAAAAAAAAAACTTGCGCATAAAGTAACCTGGATGAATTTGAGCAGTTTGGTTTCCTCTCTTAGTTTTACAAGCTTATAAATACAATTCACAGATGTGTTTGTGATGCAGAGGCATCATTCACCTGTCATTCCAGTACGATGGCAAAGATTTGAGTATCCCCCAGCTGGCCAAAGAAAAGTCTTTCCCACATATCCAATCAAGCACTGTTATGTTTAGATCAAGCGTAATGAGTTTTTGGCTTATTGTTTCAGCAATACTGCACAGGGTCCTTAGTCTGTGCGCTAGTGACATGAGACCACAGGAGCCTCGGAGTCACTTGGGACTGCTCGCTTGGCGTGACCATCTGCCCGCTGCAGACACGCTCAAGAGATGCTCTGTAAATACTTGAAGGGTAGAGTGGTGTCTCCAGATTTAAACACCACAGACTGGTTATTTTAGAAAATCGAGGATAGGGGTGTACTGGGGTATCAAGTCATGGAGAGATGTCTATTCTAAATTAAGCCATCCTAAATTAGAGCGAAAAGCCCAGAGCCTGAGCCCACAATGCTGTTTCTGTTTACGCAGAGAGGAGCAGCTCGGAGACAAGTGAGAGGAAACGCTGACACTCCTCTGGGTCAGGAGGGAAGCGCGCGGCGCGGGGCTTTGAGAGCGCGGCTGCGGGCACAGCTGATGCCGGGATCCCACCCGAGGGGCCGCTGCCCCTGAGCGCCGCCGAGCCTCGCACTCCCCTCGCGGCCAGACGCGTCCAGCCAGCACCCGCAGGTAAGCGGCGCAGCGGCGGCTCTAGGCCCGGGTTCCCCCCGCCAGCACCGCGGCAGACAACGCGCTCCCGCTCGGCCCCGGCGCGCCTCCCGGG
>VWYH01003353.1:1520870-1580045 GCA_013399365.1 Pampusana beccarii
GCACGGCGGCTCCATTCCAGGGGCCCGGCCAGCGCTGGCGCCGCGGCCCGGCCGAGATCGGGCGATCCTCTGCTGCCGCCCGCTCCTCTTCCCGGCGGCGGGGCCCGGGGCGGCCCGCGGCCGAGGAAGCTCCGGTGCGTGGCGGGCGCGAGTGGATCGGTAGGCCGCAGCAGCGAGGGGCCCCGCCGCCATGGCAACGAGCGGCGCGGGGCGGCGGAATTACCGCCGCGGGGACCGTCACTCACCCCGAAAGCGTCGCGCAGCTCCGCATGTCCCCGCGCAGCAGCTGGCGCCACACGCATGCGCCGGACCGCAGCAACGTCGACCACTGCAGCACCCGGCGCGGACGGTCGTTCTTATAGCGGGGGGCGGAGCCGCAGGGGAGCCACGCCTCCCGGCCGCGCCCCTCCTCACGTTGCGCTGTCGTCGGAAAAAGCCTTAAAGAGGCCACGGCCGCACGTGGGCCCCTATAGGGGCTGCGGCCGTGTTGAGGCGGCCGCTGCCGGGAGGGTGGGGGCCTCGCCGGGCACGGGCGGGGGCTGCAGTGGGTCCCGGCGGCGGACTGGGCGCTGGCAGCGATGTCCGCTTTTCTGGGCCGGTCTGCGCGAATGGCTGTCGATGCGTCCGCTAGGGAGCGCTGCTGGCGCGGTGCCGCCCCCGCCTCGGCACACGCCCCGCCTCCGCCGGGGTCTGCGAGCCCGGCCGCCTCCGGGCCGAGCGACAGGCGCGTCTGCTGAACGGCCTCCGCGCGGGGGTGAGCGGGGCGCAGGGCTAGCCGGGGAGCTGCTGCCCTGCGGCGGGAGTGAGGCCGCGTCGGGGAGCGGAGGCGGCGCGGCCCCGCGGGAGCTCGCGCTCGGTTTCCGCAGGGCGCCGCGCTCCCGCCGGCGGTTCTAGGGGCAGCGGGTGCCGCGGGACGGGAGGCGGGACGCCCCTTTCCCGGCTCAGGAGCCGTTTCCCGGTGACGCCGCCGCCATCAGGGCGCGTTGGCTCTGTGTCCCGCAGCGCAGGGGTCCCGCCGCCCGGCCGTGCCGGCTGGTGACGGCTCCGCTCCCCGCCGCTGCCTGCTGCGGCTTTTGCTGTGGCGACAAGGGCAGCGAGGCGGAGCTGGTCCTCGCCGCACGCACTCGGTGTCCCAGTGCTTTGCAGTCCAAGGGAACACTCGCCCTTCAGTATCACCAGAAGGAGAAAAATACCAACGCTTTAACCGTTGTACGGATTGAAATGTGAATGTCCGTTTTCATGAACTTTGTGTTGAAATAAATCCGTCTTGATGTGTAATGATTCGTTGGACATCTTGAGTAGTCGTATGTGGGTTATTGCAGACTTGACAGTGTATTTTGTGTCTAGACTTGGGCATTTGTGATGGTGAAACGCAGTGGTTAGGGTAGTGGGATTCTCAGTGAAACCTGCTGCGTAAAGACTTTATTGAACGTTTGTGGGTGATGCTGGTTTTCGCCCCATAAACAAAGATAATCTGGTTTTTGATCAGTTTTGCTGTACAGTTCAATCATTTGTTTGCTGGACAGAGAAATGTCAATGTGGGGCTCTGAAACTCCCAGCACTGAGAGCTGCTAACAACAGGATTAACAGAATGTGTCTGCTGTGCTCTTTGAGCTGGAATAGTTATTAATATTGCTGAGAAGGAAGAATGCTTGATTTTACTGCGCTATATGGTGCATGCTGCAGTTGACTTCTGCTTTCTGTTTTGTGTTTTCTATAGACCTTGATGCAAGTCCCTCATCTGCCCTCGTTCTTCCAGACAGTAAGCTTTCCTACTGCATACTCGTGTCGTAAGAACTGCTGTATTGCTGTATTAGCGAAGGTGATGTGAGAAGAAAAGGAAGGAACATAAACTAGGAGAGATTTTCTGTTGTTTGTTTCTTTTTTTCATTTGATGTGATGGAGAGGTTCACCAAAGTTGGCTGGGCATGTTTTCAGATGAGAAAAAGTGAAAAGAATTCAAGGGGGGGGGGGTGGATATGGGCGCCATCAAAAGAAAGGAGGAGAGCAGACAAGCAAGGTTGTGTGGTTTTGATTCATTAGGGCTTGCTGTGTTAAAGGTGAGGTTTAGAAGGGGTAGCAACTAGTGGTGATGGCTTGTGCTGAACTGTACGTGCTCAAAGGCTTCTTCCAAATGCTTTGCTGTAGTTCTGTTGGTCTGGACTTGAAGACTGCAACTAATTGTTTCTGTGGATGAACTGTGCATGCAACATGAGTTATTTTGAGTTTAAAGTGTCCTGGTTGCATATATGTGTTGAGGAGAAAGTAGTCTTTCTAAAAAAAAAAAAATATATATATATATATATTCTGGTGTGTTCATGTACATACTTGATGATGGTGCAAATAGCCCTAAATGTTATCATGAATGGGTACAAAGGACAAACTTTTTTAAAAACACATTTCAGAAAGTTGACGTGACTTCCATAGGACAAACTCCTGCAGTGCCTCACCTCCATGGTGGAACATGAGGAGTGATAGATGTTTGGCTTTTAAACTTGTTTGTGCCTGAGAATCTTTGATCCAGGAAAAGGTAATTCTGGCTTTCCTGCAGACGTTAGCATATGGTCTCAGTGCTTCCATCAGCAGGCCTGGTTTTGCTCTCTTAGATAATTAAGGAGTTAGTTCATGTGCAGCTAATGGTATGGAATTTTTGTGTCTTAGTGTTAAATGACTTTATCTATGGCCTTTGTTCACTAAAACCCCACTTCTTTAAATTTCTGATTGTTCTACTGAATAAAAATGTTTAGTAATGGTGTCACTTGTAATGTTTTTTTGTACTGACTTGTGCACAGCAGAATTTGAATTCTGTACCAGAATTCTTGTTTCTCTTCCTTCTTCGCAATATGAAGTTATTTCAGGACTCTTAAACCACCTCACAGTTCTGTAGGCATGTGTAAACCACTCTTTGCAATTTGCTAATTAGCCTAAAGACTAACTCCTAAGTAACCTTGGACATCCTGGTTGGTTAATACTAGTTAATAACAAGTCTGCTAAAAAGCAGCTGAAGTAGTATTACAAGGTGCTTTAAACCTCTTTTGTACCCTCTTTGGGAAAAGGGGTAGCAGACTTGTCTATTTAATAAACAAAATGTCTGAATTATGTAAAGAAAAAAATAATATCATGGACTTTCATTCATGATACTCCCTTTCATTCAAGGATGCCCTTTGCAGAGGGAATCCCTGTGATACTGGGTGTCATTTGATCAGAGTTGCTCCTATTTCTAGCTTGCTTTGCAGCACATGCCTTTTCAATTATCTCAATTCCCTTGATATTTCCCATTTTCAACACTTAAAATTTCTGGTTGCTATTTCTGTTGGTTTTGAGAGGAGAGAGGTGTAAATGTAAGCAGCAGCTGGAGAAACAAAATCTCTTTAGGAAGCTACAAAATGATGAAAGTAAAATTTCATACTGAAAGACTAACGTGGGAGGCAATAGATCTGTATTTTTTAAGATAAAATGTCAGATACAGTTCTTGTGTGGTCATTCTGTAGATTGTAGTGATTTTTTTTTCATGAGCCAAGTTCTATAAACAATATCTTTGTTTTACAGTAGCTGCTGCTGCATTATTCCTTAGTCCTACTTATTCGTGGCAGCTGCTCTTGAGCAGGAAGTTTGGGGTTTTTTTCCGGTGTTTTCGAGTAAGCATGCCTCCGGTCTGGTTACCTGAAAGGGAATGACTAGCTTAGACACTCTTCTGCGTTGTTAATGACTAGAAAAGGTAATTGTGTTAAGTCATCAGAGAGGAAAAGCTTTTCTGAAGAGAGGTAAACAAAGTGTAAGTTTGATGCTGTGGTGTTAGTTTTTGCATGACTGGTTATGTGAATGAGGGTGGTGTAGATACAATTCTACAGCAGCTCCAGAGGTGCTTCTGCAGAGCTGAGACTATCTGTCACTTCAGTTATTTCAGATGTAGCCTTTATGAACCCTTTAGTAGGGGACTGCTTGGGAAAAGCAAACCTAGCAAAAAGCACTGCAGAAGGTGGCCTATGAATAAATCTTTCCCACTTGACAAGTCCCGAATTCTATAATTATTCAATAGAATAAAATACAACACCTTGGCCTTGGCTTGGATATGGACTTCCAAAATGAATGAGTTGTCACGTCCCTCATCTCTTTCTTAAAAAATCACAGCCTTTACCTTAAGCAGAATCAAGATCCGCACAGTAGAAGTTAAACTATGTGCGATCCTTACATAGTTTCATTTCATAGGTCTTATTCAGGTCCTTATCTTCTGTTTTGTGGTAGTCTGACAGAGTTAGACTACCTACATTCATCTACATATGAATGCTGAGGTTGAGGAGTCTGTATGGTACACTGTTACTGTAGTGATGCTTCCATGATGACTATGTAAACAAAGTATGCAGGTAACAACATTCTTACCTAAGTTTTGATCATTTGTCACCCTGAAGTGAGGGAAATCAACTTGAACATCTGTTAATTCGAGGGAAAAAACAATACCTACGGGATGCATTGGAATTGCTGCAGTCTCACTGAACTAATAACAAGCCAGAGACTGTGGTGCAGCGGTGGTAAACTCATGTGCTGGTACATGGGTGGAGAAATCATGTTGCCCAACTTACAAGCGGTTAAACTTCATACTTACTATACGGGGGATGTTCTATGGTGGGACAGAGAAAGATGCGTAGGTGTGCAAGGAATGGGCAAAGTCAATGAGTTTGAGTGTAAGGTGCATCCAAAGGTTAGCAATGCAGACTCTGGTATTGCAAGGGTAACAATACACAGCTGTGCAGACCTGATGCTGATATTTAGCCTCCTACAGGGGCCATTACTCAGGCTTTGTGCAAATTCACCCCATACAAGACTTTAAAGCAATTGGATAATGCTAAATTGCCTCTTAAGTCACCTGTAGAAACTGACACAGATAGCAAATCTTTTATGCTTCAGGCATATGGAAGTGGTTTGTGATGCAAACATACTATCTGAAGTGGAAGTACAGCATGGCTTTTGTGAGCTCTCATCTGTGTGCCTTGATTACATCTCTGTCTGAACACTGCAATTGCCAGAAGTTTTACATGGCTTCAAAAACTAGGCACGGAGAGCCTGATGAAAGAAAAATCCATTAAGACTGTAGAGAGAGTGCCTTGTGTTAGACTGCTGGGAATTAGGAGAGGACATTGTGCACTGCCCTAAACACCTTGTTTCCTTTTTTCCCTGTGCTAGGGCAATATTGGGTTAGGCAGACCTTGGATCTGAGCCATCGTGGCTGCTGTTAGGATACATCTGTATTCTCCCTTTCATATTTCAATCAGACTCTTCTGTTATTGTCTGCCTATGTAACTGGGTACACAATTATTTAATTCTGCTTACAAGATTCAGCTCAGGTCCTTGTCTCTGCAGATGTGTCCCGAATCCTTGCAGGAAAGGACTGCACAGTTCTTTAAGTCTAGAGACAGCAAAGAAGGGAACAGGATTAGGAGAGCACTACAAAACTTCTTCAGTGTGAGGATTTGTCATTGCTATGAATGAGGGAAATTTGCTTGCTTCACTGGTCAGGTTGGTATGAATGCAGTTACACCAGGCAGGTATAGGGCGGAATGAGTGTGTTGCATTTCCAGTTTAGCCAGAAGACCCACAGAAGGGAGGAAACTCATGGGTCAGTAAAGGAGGGCTAAATTAGAGGTTAGCATATTCAAGTGTCTAGACAGCAAATACAGACATACTGCAAAAGTCAGTCTGTCAGGGAGTGGAGAGTCTAGATTAAAAAGCCATTTCAAAGGCATGTTGCCTGGATGGAGTAATCATGTGCTCAGACTTTTTCAGTACATAAGCATAAGCTGAGTGAGGAAAGAGATCAAAAAAGGACACAAAGGTTGACACAGATTCTGTAGCAGCTTAGAGTGGAATGGAACTTGATAAATTAAAAATAGCTGTTTGTTCACACTTGTGTTTCCCAGAAATGGCCAGAGCCACATCAGCTTTTTGCCATCCGTTCTGTAATATTTGAATGCCTCAGAGAAACGTTACATCCATCTTGCTGTTGTAGGGATATTGTTACACAGTCCTCCAGGCTGAGTTCATTCACGCTCTCAGGCACGCGAACTGGTCATCGGGAAGCAGAGCTCCAGTCTGATGAAATATCCGGTGTTCACTCAATCCCTGTTAGATTGGATTCTTTTAGGACAGTGTTGGGAGATGTTCCACTGCAGGATGCTGGGCAGATGAGCAGAAACAGAGGAGCTGACTCAGTTCCCAGTTGAACTGCCCTGTTGCATCCCATCTCCCACCATGCAGAGCCAGAGGCCTTGCTGTCAGCTGGCCTGCTCAGCTGTGTTTTTATGCCCTTTAGGCACAGCATTTCACACAAGTGTAGAGTTACGCATAATGACAGTTTGGGGGAAGTTCCTGGAATTTATCCACATGCAGTCTTAGGGTCTGCAGTAACACCGAAGTTCCTTTTCATCCTTCCCAAGAACATGTTGTATTCTGTCACCTCGGTCTGTTACGCTATTTGTTTTTCCGTGTGCTTTTTCTGCCGTGGTCATCTCATTAGATAGATGTTGTCTTTGTGGTGAAGCTAAACGGCCTGTGAACGATATGATGCATTCACACAGTATTTTGCAAGTAGAAGTGGCTGCTCTTCAAAACAGCTAGAAGCTATGTGAATAGTGGCATAGTGCTTAGTTTGAGCTGTTATACCCCTCTTTGTATGTTGGCATTGATAAACAGCCAAAGCGAGCTTGCATCTGAAAACTGCAAAATACTCTGTGTCTGTGTAGTGTTTCTTATCCTTGCCAGGGAAGGATTTCTGTCTCTTTGCTCCAAGAGGTCTCAACTGGTTTGCACACTGCAAGCAGCATATCCCATGCAGGGGCCTCTGAATTGGTCCTTGCACAAGGTAAAGTTTATTAATTACTCTGTCAAAGACACTGAGGTAAGGGGCATGCGTTAGATCAGGGAGGCTATCTGTGGAAGGAGCTGGTTCTGGGCAGTGTGCTGCAGCATGTGCTGCTGAGGCTGTGTCCACCAAGTCCGGCCCCAGGCACACCGCATGCACTGCCCAGCGTAAGATGCATGGATTGCCATGGCCAGACCCTTGTTTGTCAATACTGAACAGGAACTCTCGAGAAATAACTAAACATTGTCAGCACCTATAGCTGTTGGGTATTTTGTGGTGGCAAGCCTAGAAGTGGTCAGTCTTTCACAGTTGTATTTGGGCAGTCAGCTTCACTGAGATTGGAAAGAATGGTAGCGATCTGCTATTTGCTTTCTTTGTGTCTTTTCCTGTGGCTTGTTCTATCCTTTTTACCTATTAAAGGCAATTCTGTAGTCTGTTTTTGGATAAAATAATTTATTTATCGAGTATCATCAATAGGTGTGGCTTATGACTTCTACAAAATAGTTAGGAAGGAGAACTGACAGCCTAGAAGTATATTATGTCATTAAAAATATAACCCAGGAAAGCTCTGGATGTCTTATGTGTCAGGTGGGTATTTGTGAGACCTCTGAAAGCAGGGGAAGGAGGTCTCACAAATTTTACAAGATCTGAACGTGGAATAGTGTGTGGCTTTGCTGAGGCAGGGAGGTTAGAGCAGTTTGAGCAGGAAGGACAGTGGGGGTGGAGCTCAGCTTGTTTTCATTCTGAACCAGTAATTTTAATCGAAAAGCTATATATATAGAAACAGTATTTGGAAACAGTTCTAAGTGTATCATTGTAGAAATTAATAGTTCGGTAACTTGATTCCCAAACAGTATAAAGTTAATTTTATTCATATTTGAGATTCTGCCAGTATAGGGTATGTGGAAGGGGACACAACAGTCTGTCGAGCATTTATATTTTGAGATGTGTGCTTGTATTTGCACTGCTGATCCCTTGCTACAGACATCCCCAAAAAAATGAGACTCTGCTGCTGAACGTGCTTCTGTTTTTTTGTCATGTTAAAATCTGACATGTGGTTTTGATGTCTGTTTATTGAATTCCCTTCAGTGTTCAAATTTTAAAAATTTACAGTGCCTAATTCACTAATGCAATTTCTTGTTTTTAACTACATTGCAGAAAATTCGTGGGAAATACTTCCCATTTGATGTGAGGGGTGAATCCAAATGATGGTGGAGGTTTTTTTGAGGAACTAAATAAGCTGGATTTTTAGCACATCTGTGATTTCAACTACTGAAGTTATATGGTGTCTGTTTTGTCATAAGCATCATGTTCTAATTGTTAATCAAAATGGTGTGAGTACCATAGTAAAAAAAAAACAAACTTCAGTCAGTTCAGAGGCATTTGAGTTTTACGTTTTTCATGTAGATTTGTGGTAGTGAGATGGGCCTGTTGAAAGTAGATGTGAAGAGTCAAGTATGATGGAACTGAATTTGCCGTTGAGCTAAAAATATGGGGAGGAAAAAAGCATTTCTGTAGTGCGGCTGGAAGCTGCTGTGCCAGGGGTCTGGTGGATGTGGTGATGGTTGGAAACTCCTGTCCTGGGTTTTGTTCTCCTGCTGTCGCCTGTGCTTCCTCCTTTGCCAGTCCTGTGTGCTCATATGAACACAGGAAGAATAATTTTCTTTGTAATTTAGCAACTGGGAATCCTATCCCAGATAAGCTTTAACATTTCCAGGAAGTCATAGGTACTTCTCTTTAAAACATAATGAGTTTGTATTTGTTTTCTCCTTCTCTAATTGGCACTTTCCATTCTAATAAACCAACACCCACAAACTATGCAGCCACATGATCTTTTCAGTTAATACAAATCGTCATTTCCAGTCCAATAGACTCAGTTAATTGTGCAAACCTGCAACACACCCATAAAGTGGCTATCTAGTTTGTTATGCAATGATGAATCATGAAGGAAATGTGGAGTATAATTAAATACAGTGATGCAAAGATAGTAGCATGAAGCCAGAATCAAAGTATAAGTGATAATCATCTGTATTAAATGTTTGTTTCTGCATGCTGTTTTCAGAAATTACTTAAATTATAAATTAATCTGGCTGCTGCACACATGCCTGGCATATGTTTTGACAAGTTAAAAAATGACCTGCAAACCTGTAAATAAACTGAATCAAGTCTGCTATCAAAAGAGTTTTTTGGGGAAGGAAAGGTATGGGGTTCAATCTCAGACTTGGCACACAGGCACTTTCTAATTCTGCTGTGACCTCCCAAGGTTTCTGGTCTTGCTGGAAGCAGTGGTCTCAAAGTAAATCCTTCATGAAATTTCTGCTGTGAAATGATGTCTAGTAATACAGTCCTTATCTCCAAGTTACTTTAGTATCCACTAAATCTAACAGGGAAAGATGCTGCTGGAGAACTTGGGGCTTACAAAGAGGACAAGTTTTCTAGTGGTGGGTTCATGATTTCTCTTAAATCTTCTTTTTATAACTTTGACGGTAAGCTTTACATACAGAAGGGCACATGTTCAAAGGGCTGGCTGCGCAGTACTCTGCAAAGATGTTATTTTGCCCTTTCCCAAGCTGCTTATTGTAGATGAGAGTGTTTGCTTATTTGCTTGTCTTCCACACACAACAAACACTGGTGGTAACCTCTGGCATGTTCATGGTAAACATGTTAAGAATTCTTTTCCTTGTCTGTCAAAGGGTATTGTGTTCCAGCACAGCAGCTGACAGCAGCTCAGCAGCATCGTCTCCTGAAGTCAGCTGGCTGCCTCCCAAAAGACAGCCTATATTTCAATGGAAAAGAGAGATAATCTAGAATTATGTGTAATGAAAATGACATCTGTTCAAGATCTCGTGTACGCGCGTAAATATCAAGACAGTGCACAAACTGAAATTGTGAATTTGAATCTTCTGTTTGACTGTGGATCCAACTAAAGCTGAGAGGTTTGTGTGTGGGAATAAAAATAACATGGGTCACACCAACAGTCCAGCTAGGCTAGTAGCTGTTTTCAGGCTTTTTAGATTGCTTTCTGGGCATTTTTTCTGGGAGCTGTTGGGGGGTATGCTTTACGTTTTAATGCTTGGAGGTTCCTAAATCAATCTATATCGTGAGGTGGTTATGGCTTATTTTAAAACAAAGACACGGTGTAAAGAACAGGAGGCTTTAAGCAGCCCGTGTTCCAGTACAGTCACCAGCAAAGGTCACGCAGGATATTGGCAAATGTCTCAGGGATAATGCCCTCCCTATCCGTTTGCTTGGTGAAGAGTTGCTGTGCAATACCTGCATGCTTTGAAATTGCCACAGGTAGTAGGAGAAATTAGACTCAGCCTAGATACGAGAGATTATTTTACACTTTCCCTTTTCCTCTTTGAGGTTGCACCAATAGCCAATGTCTCCATCTGTATCCATAAGGCTGACGGGTCTGTAATTCACGTCAGGACCAGATGGCTGGGCCAGACGAGGAAGCAGGGCTTTGTATCTCACCTCAAAGCCCCAGGATGCCTGTGAATCTGCAAGGTATTTTTGCTTTGTGGCATTTCCAGAGGCCGCTTTGCTGCTTTTAAAATGGAGATGCTGAAGAATATTCTATGCCATAAAAGTAACGTTAAGTGTATTTAATCACTTGAATTTACAGGTTTGGGAAATTATGTAAACTGCACCATTGCTATCTGTACTTGAGAGAAGCTGGAGCAGCTCGCTTGTACATCAGGTTCTGGTAGCTGGTGTTTATTTTGTAAAGAAGATATCAACAATGTTATTTGGCAAGCAAGTGAACAGGAAGAAATGTCACGAGAGTCATTATTTCTTGGTGTCAAAGTGAAAGGGTTGGCTTGATAATTTGTCCTGATAGCTGAGTAACCCTGAGTCACCCAACATAACACTTGACTGCTGAAGTCAGATTTAAGGTAGCTGGGATATCGCAGTCTGTAATCTGTTGTTGTTGTTGCAAAATTGAAATCCATTTCCCTTCTGAAGTCTCTGTCACCCTAAATTGTCATATAATCCAATCAGTACCAAGCACAGGAAAACAGAAAGCTTTAGGAGTGCCTTTTTCCAGTTTGCTTGAATTCCATTTTCCAGGTGACCCTGCCCAGAATACACATGCATTGTTTGCTTTCACAATACTTAAAGCCAACACAGTGATTAACTTTTGAAGATTTCCCTTCTAAATATGCTAGGCTGAGGAATTACACTTATTAGTGTAAGGTTTTTCTTATGGTGAGTAAAGCCCTCTTATAATTTTAGAAGAAATAGTCTTCCCCAGTGAGGAGCTAAGGACAGAAACTCCTGAACAGCTGCTGTGTTTAAAGACAATGCGTTTCAGAACTGCCAGACCCAGCTGCTGATAGTATGTCCCAGAAATTCGTTTGAACACTTAGTTTAACTTTTTTTAATTTTTTTTTTTTTTTTAGTCAGCTAGCTGTGGCATGGCTAGAGAAAGGTTTATAAACATCTCAAGTCACCATGAAGGTTCAGGATTCTGTCTGAAACTAAATCTGTGTGAAGAACCTGGATTCTGTGTGTGTACAAGCCCACAAGACTCTTATTTGGGCCAAACAGTAAGAGAGAAAAGGATGTTGCTTCCTTGAGGCTGAGTCAGGAGGGGTGGGACAGGGTGAGCAGTTGGCCAAAGGTGGGGGTGCCACTGAGCCCCTCCCGAGGCGGGCTGGAGGCTCCTGGGGCCGCTGGGTGCTTGTGAGACGCAGCATCTGACTCAGGGTTTGGAAGGGACTGCACTGACTGCAGTTGCTGCAGTGCAGCATGTTAGGCATGCTCAGTTGGAAAGGGAAATAGAAAGCTGTATGTTTGTTGCTAAGACGTCAAAATATCCAGAGTACATTCTGGCAGTGTGGGAAGGAAAAGGTTAAGCAAAGGCACTGCATGTAGTGTCACAGTTACAGCCTCACCTGGGCCTCTGGCCAATAAAGCCAGTATTTCAGGTTGGATAGGATTCAGAAGAGGCTAGCCACCCTCTTAAGAATGTTAGATCTGACTGCCGTCTCTGAAGAAACTAGACTGGAAAACAGAAATGAGAGAAAAGCTGAGCTGAAGTGTCGCCTTCAGTGCTGCTTTTCTGTGGAAACAGGGAAAATGCAGTTGTGCTCCATCTGTGTATAACCAAGTGAGGAAGATCGTGCCACGGGCATGCTCCAGAGCTGCTGCAGGCATGGCTCAGGTGGGTCCTCAGGCACCGCAGCCTTTGAGGACCCTCCCTGGCTCCTGGGAGCTGCCACTTGTGCTGGAGGGGACAGGCCACAAGTGCCTCCTGTTGGCAGCAAGGCTGAGCAGTCTGCCCACAGTCCTTCGCAAAGGGTGACTCCAGCCCCAGAAGGACTCCTTGTGACTAGCAATTCTGACTTTTATTTGGTTAGGGTCTTGCAGTATTGTGTATTTAAAGCACCATTATAACTAGGCAGCAGAGTTCCTAGAGAAATTCCCTTCAGAACAGGCAAGGCCTCGTGGATGGGAGGGCAGCTTGCTGAGCCGTATGCACCCTCACTTGTATCTCCTGCCGTTGAGAGAGGCTGTTGCCTAGAACCTGTGTTAGGGGATTTCTTAAGTGCTGGCGTTTTCCACTGATCCTGTCTCACCAGGGGTCTTGTCCTGTGGTCACCTGCTGATGGTCCTTGCTGAAGGATTAATTTTCCCCAGTTGTAAAACTACTAGCTCAGACATTCGCCAAGGTGAAGTGGGAGCTGGACCTCAGCCAAAAGTCTGTTGGTGATTTTTCCAGAGAGAAGCATTGGAGCCAGGAGGATCACTTGGAGTGTAGTGGGTGTTGTTGGCCTTTATGGTTCAAAGTGATGGGACACTGCACAAAGAAAACTTGGTAACCAGGTTAGCTCTTTCTTTGTGAGGAAAGCTCTTATCTGTAGGGCTTTTGTTTTGCATCCTGCTTTAAGGAACTTGGTATTGGCAACTCTCTTAAGCAAGACACAGAATTAGATGGATCCTTTTTTTTTTTTTTTTTTTCCCCTCTCTCCAGAATATCTACTCTTTTATTGCTACCAGCAATGGAAGGGCTAGCTCCTTCTGTGCTTAATGCAACAACTGCTATTGTTCATTGTGATGTTGTTAAGAAGTTAGAGCAGTTATTTGCATTGGGCTCAGCACACAACCTCTGGAGTTGTTGCAGCAGGCAGCTCAAGTTTGCTTTGCAGCTTCCCCTTGATGTGACGAATGTGTTAACTACAGAAATGTTGTCCTAACCTCATGGCCTCTTTTGTAGTTAGCCTTTCGTAGAACCAGTAAGGCAATTTCCATCACTCTAGCCTCTGCTTGCATAATGCAGATGTTTCTTAAGCAATATCAAAATATGTCCGGCACTTGCCATGTGTAAATTTATGTGTGTGTTAATCAGAGGAAAAGGCAAAAACCCTTTGTGCTGATTCTTCTGCTGGGAATGCTGAGAGAGAAAGCTGGAATGCTTACTGGGCCACGAGTGGTTCTGGGGCCAAATAGTTTCTGCTTCTTACTGAGCAAAGAAACTAAGGGAACGGAGATGTTTTCTGGTTTGTTGAAAGTTGGCAAGGCAAGGTGTACTTTTAATCTCTGCCTCCTCCAAGCCTTTCTAAAACGTGCTCATGCCTATCAAGAACCAGTAGTGTAAAGGCCTTGAGCTGATTTTTATGAAGCTGAAACAATGTCAGGCTTACTATCTGCATCCTGAAGGATAAGAAAATGGAAGTCCACAAAGCTGCTAGTAAGGAAGAGAAATAGATTTACACAAGCGCAAAGCAAAAATTGGAGATGATCAGTCTCCAGCGATGGAGAGCCTGAAGTTCCCAGGGGCTCTTTTCTCTGAGGTGGGAGGTGATGCGTATAGCTGAGTGTGTACTGATTGGAGGGGAATCCATTGCTCAGTTGTTTGCCCTTCTCCTTGTTATTCTGCTCCCACAGCCTTGTTACAAACATGGGATGTAAGGGCTGTGCAGAAGCTGCAGCTTCAGTCGTGTGGCTTGGAGTATATTGGGAACCACTTACATATCAGCCAGATGTCACTGCCTGTCTGCAAAGACCATGTGCAGTTAGTGAGGGTACTTTATTCAGCAGCGTAAGAAACTGCTTGATGGCGGTCTGAGATTTTTGCCTATTAATATATGTTCTTTTTTCGTTTAAGCTTATTTACCATTCTGATTTTACTGTATAAACTGTAGAGGCTAGTGAAGCATTAACCCAGGCCTGCTGTCCAAATACACACAAATTCCCAGCTGCATAGACAACAGCAGATTCTTTTTCTTAATCGAACATGCTAATTCCTTTTCTTTCCAACTCACATTTAAGAGATCTGGGCCTGTGTTGCTGAGAAGGTAAATGAAGCTGGCAAGTTGAACAGTGCAGCTTTCCTTGCATCCTGGCCTTGCCAGCTTTCAAGTATTTAGCCTTAAAATAAGTAAATATGTGTTCATGCTAGAATATGGCAAATACTAAGGTGCTTTCTGCCAGGATTCTTTTATGAAAACTGTTTGCAATTTTGAGTTAATTTTTTTTTGTAATTAGAAGTTAAAATCTCTTGATGTTTTGTATGGAAAAGGAAAGTGAAGCATTCATGGGATAGAGAAGGCTTTTCTGGTTTTGTCAGAGTAACCATGACCTGGAGCACCAAAAGGATGGTTCCCCATTTCAACTGATCCAATGCAGAAATGCATGTGTTTTAGTGAATAGATATATGTAAACACAGAGGAGCACAGATCATGAAGCACTAGTTGGTTGGGGCACACTTCAGTGAGTCATTGATGGGATGTAGTAGGGATGTAGCCAGCATCACAGATGTGCTCAATACTATGTGCCCGGTTTGGGAAACGTTGGCTTGCAGTAGAAGAACATGAGGAGGAGTGTTACACAAAGCTGTAGGAGATGCCAAGTCTCTTTTGTTCATGACTCACCAAGGCAGTGGCAGCTTGTACTCGCTGCTTCCTGACTAATGCAGGGGTTATTCCTGCGTGTTCAAAGAATATTGGAGGTTACTAGTTCAGAATTTTTACACATTACATCATTTTGTTGCAATGACTGACTCATCGGGTCAGTGTATTTAGCAAGTAAGCAGTGGTACGCAAGGGAACTGCAACAGGGTATACCTGCATACCAGCTGACAGTACAGTCTGCTCCCTGTTCTAATTACTTCTTGATAGGATTTATCTCTTTTCCTGGAGGCAGAGATAGCATAGCAGTACCTGCAGGCAATCTGAGTCTTAAACAGAAACCCAGTTGGTGTGTGTGGGATTTATTTTGTGGATTTAAAAAAAAAAAAAGTCCATTATTTCCTGAAATCTCATTTTACATGGCTTTGTGTACAGGCAGCAGTATCTGTTATCTGTAAAGAAGATAGATATATATAGATATATATATATATATATTTTTTTTTAATTTTAAAGCTTGCCTGTGATGATACTACCAGTACTTGAATTTGCTGATGCAAGGTGGCAGATCTCAAATGGTTCAAGGCTCAGGACAGATGTCTTCCATACACCATGATGTGTTAAATCACAAGGAATATTTCCTATTCTGAGGCAAAAAGAAACTGCCTTACTTTTACTTTCACCAGAACATAATTGAGTTTGATCTCAGCACCTGAAAATATTCCACATGCAAGACATTATAATACAATATTTCTAAAAGGGCTTATACTAATCAGCTGGAATACATTTAACTGGTGTGGTCTTTTCAGTCAGGAGTGGTGGGCTTCGCTGTTGGTAAAGCCCACCGAAGTTACTCTGCGATTTTTCAGATGTGGCAGATGTTTGTTATGAACTATGTTCAAGACATGCCTGTAGAACTGTGCTGCCATCTTTGTGATGGTCCTGTCCACTGCCCCTGCACAGTAACTGCACTAATTCACCTATCACTGAGGCACTGCTATGGACACACATTCTGATGTCACTTTTGGTGTTGTCGTAAGGTTATGGATGCTCTCAGCATCTTGCAGCAGAAAGCTGCAATCTGGAAGGATTTGTGAAAAGCCTTTGTGAAAAGACAAGGTAGAGAGAAGGTGGACAATCTGGGGTAGGTCTGTGTACTAGTGGAAAAATCAGGCGAGATAAGCTTCCTGCAGAAGGAATGTGGTGTTAGAACAATTTTAGCATGGACTGGAGCAACTGATTTGGTTTGAATTGGTGCTACCAAGATTCTGTTAAGGAGCTAAAAGATCATGGGCGTTTTAGAGGGCTTATCTCCTCTTCTTGCCCCAGGACCTATTATGTCTTTTGTTGTGTGTGCATTAGCTGAAGAAATCAAATTCACCGAACTCCATAATTTGACTTGCAGTCCCTCAGTTTAGAAGGTAATTTAGAAAGCTACATTCCCTGCCTGATTTTAGCTCTTGTCAGGCACAGGATCTTTCCCCTGATGCGGAGAGAAATGCTGTTACAACTGGAGCCCAAGGCACTGCTGATTCATGTACATTATCTGTCTCTTGCACTCTGAAATCACTATGCTGCAGGCTGCCCCACCCTATCTAGGCCTTCTAGAAAATATCTTCTTGCAAAAAAAAAAAAAAAAAAAAATCTTTGCCTTCTGATTTCTATAGTGACACAGAAAGTCAGTAATAGTTTAGTGAAGGATTTGAAATAGGTAGTATTTCCTTATACTACAGGAAAGCTCTCTCAGTAGTAAGACTTTTGGCAAAATTAATAGTATTTTTTGAGGAAGGGATATTGAAGGCTCTGCAGACAGTATTGAACATTTGAATGCTAGCAGAAACATGCACACAAATCCTGCCTGCGTGGTAATAACCGTAATGAAATGAGAGACTACTAAGGCTCCATGTTTACCTAAAACCCATGTGCTGATATTACAACGATCTGTGAGAACATAATGAAGTTTTCACTGAAACCTCCTCCAAAGGAACTGAAGTTTTCTATGGGTCCAATGTGGGTTTTCTTTGGTGGTTTTTGGTTTGGTTCTGCCCCCCGCTCCCGCCTTCCCCCCACCTCCTTTGTGTCTTGAATGAATATACATGCGATAACCTTTATGGTTAAGAACACTAAATCTTTGCTTGCTAGTTTTTTCTTGTTCGTCAGGAACTGTGTAGATCAATAGAGAAGTGTGCTGTGATTACTTAGGATGTAGAGATTTCAGCGGGAGTAGGCAAGCACAAACCATCATAAGAAAGGGAACAGTGCAGAGAGGCATCCCTGTTAATGCTCAGCAGAGATCAGATGCTGTGTCCAGGTTAAGAAGCAGACTCTTCAAGGTCCTGCTTCTGCAGTCATACAGGTCAGGTACCTACCTAAAGTAGAGCGTGCTCCGTCTACATGCTGGTGCGCATATTCCTTTTCTGACCGTAGAAGTGAAGCAGGGATGGAAAATGCCCAACTCTTTCTTCAGTGTAGCATCAAATCGTGGCTGGACCAAACACACATTTAGACTTAGACTAACTGTTAGAGATTTTGCTTCATGAGTTTAAAGGAAGGCACTCTAGGCTTTTTAGGAAAAAATATATTAATACTTGTGAAAAAGTTTTTGTGAATGTTTTGTACCTGTTCTTGCTTTCATTGCTTAGATGTCTGAGCATGAAGAGAGAATTCACTGTTAACTGTCATGATTGGGGGTGAAGTGGGTGGTACTGTGTAGCTGTGGCAATTGGGGAACAATTCGTGGCCTTTTCAGTTGTTCTGTAGGGTCTGTTTTTAACGTGGGAATGCTTGAGTCAGCTGCTTTCTCCTTAAAAGGACAATTGAGCTTTTTCTTCCATCAGTTAAGTGATAATAAGGCTGGTGGAAAGGAGGAGTATAGGTAATTTCCTTTCAGCAAAGTGTGGCCTAATAGATCAACTTACAATTAAGCTCCCACTCTGCTTGAAGAGTGGGAGGAAAAACTAAGAGCTTTGATATGGCTCATTCTATAAGTTTGCTCCCAAACTTGGTTAATCAGAGACATTCTCCCAGCAGCTCTGAGTCTAGCCAGACACAGTGACACAGGAGTGGGCATTGTTGCTTCCAGACTGCGATTTTTGATTTGACCAAAGATTTCTTGCCTAAAAGGAAGAAAAAGCATAACCTAAACATGAAACGTTTTCTTAGCAATTTTGCATTATGCTTTTGTCACAAGTGCAGGATATGCCTGAGGGGTAGACAAGGCTTCTCCTGGACCTTCCTGTTTGCGCTTCCTGTGGTCAACTTAAAATACAGTGCTAAATGATGTTTAGGAAGTTTTTAAAGAGGCAAGGTTAGCAAGACTAGACTTTGAACTTCACATAGATAGTTGAGAATCAATCTCTACGTTTCCGTGTTGTTGCTGTCTCAGTGAAACTCCAGGTTGCTTTGTGTGAAGGGCGGATTTCGTTGTGCAGAGTGAACTGATAACCATTATTAGTGGGCAAAGCCTAAAAACTTTAATGCAAGGCTGTAGTTAGATACGCAGGAGCTGTACTCTGTAAACTAGATTAAACAGGCAGCACCCCCTGCCCCCTCTGCATTAGAGTTAGCGTGGCACGACTGTGAACTGGCGGCTTGGAGAACCAGTTGAGCTGTTGGACCTATGCATGTAGAAGAAAACTAGGGATATGGTAGAATTTGTGTTGCGGTGTACTGCTTGTATACCCATGCAGTTCTTTCCCTGGAGTTTCTGCAGATGATCTGAGGCGCACATTACACTTGTACTGGTACGGAGCTCGCGTGGTTCCTCAGGCAGAGGCGAGGGCAGTGTGGTGGACAGGCCCTTTCCAGCCTTGCTGTGAGCGCCACAGCGTCGGCCCGGAGCCACAGCCAAGCGGGTCTCGGTCTCTAGCACCGCGCAGTGGTGCAGGACTCAGCCTGTCAGAACGACCTGTGCGCTCTCTTTCCTGCTCACTCCTTGTGAGCCTAATGCTTTGGGCTGTTGGTTGCCGCGAAACTATAAATGCTAAGAGACAGATCTTCTGGAATGCGTTTCGTGTCTGAGCGGCTGATTGACAAGGTGGTTGGTATTTTCTATGTCACAATTTGCACTCCAACTCACATTTCTTGCTTTCAGTTCACCTCATGCTGCAAACATGCCTATGAGGGTGTGAAGTGATGTTTCTAAGGCATCACTAATCTCTCATATAGAGCTGTAATTGCAGCACCTGCTTTTTAAAATGTGCGTTTTCTGGCAATTCATGCCAAAAAAGGTAACCAGACTTGGCTACCTGATGTTAAACACCAGGGCTTTATCAAGAGCATCACAGTTTCCTGGCACCATGCTGGGGTTACTAAAGATGAGTAAAAGCATACTATGTGTGTATTAGTGGTGTAGTATGAATGTAGATCCTGCAAACATCAGAATTTGGAGCACTAAATTTTTCCTCTGTGGTTTCCAATGGCCGCTTGATGGTTTCTGACCGATAGATATATCTTCCCCTTCCTGCCAATAAGAAGTAATCCCCATATGAAAACTACTCGAGAGTCAGTTTTATAGTGATGCCCATGTCTATCTGACCTCTTCTGGGAATGCATGAGTAATAAAATTAACTTCTCAGCACATGGCATAGCCATGACTGAGGAACATCCTTTCATTTCCAGATTCCATCTACATACTATCATGAACAACTTACTATAAAGAACAAGCATTGAGACTGAACAGGAGTAAAGCTCTAGGAAAGATGAAGTTTACTTTTAGCCTGCTTAGAGTGTGCATTGCAGAAAATGACTATATCGTATATATAGATCCCATTGGGATCTATAGCAGTACTTAGCATCCAGAAATAAGTTTAACACTGATATGGCTTTATTAGTACTCACCTAAGTTCCTGAGGGGAAAATACCACCACCAAAAAAACCCCAACAACAATACATACAAATAAAAAAAAGAAACAGAAAACAAACCAAGCTTGTAAGGTACCTGAAAGACCTTTACAGATATAGATAGTGTTTTAAAAATATTTGCCATGTTCATTCCTAGGTGTTAAGAAATGGTAGATAATGTTCATTCTTGTAATCAATAGAGTGTTTATGCTTATAACAGTGTGGGATTTTTATTTACTGTCATAACATCAGGAAACTGTTATTTGCATTCAATTGCATGGTAATAAGCTGTTGGAAGTATGCTCATAATGTATGTGTAAAAGTAAATAGGGCTAGTGAAACAGCGCCTGTGTTTGTCCTCAGTAGCCTGAGCCTCACCTCTCCTTGCTACAGTGTCTTTTTAACTGTCTGACAACAGACCGTATGTCATAAAGCAGTCAGTCCTAGAAATAGTTTTGGTCTTGTAGGAACCCTGCCAAAAGACCGTAAGGTCCACATAGATGGTCTGGAATACGAGTCACTTCTGAGTTCTCTGACTCACCCCCATAGATGAACAATTTTATGACTTTTAAATAGTTGCTTCTGAGTCATCTGGAGGGCTGTAAAGGAAGATGCATGGCACTCATTTTTTGCCAACACTCTTCTCCGATTGTTACAGGGTATTAGTGAATCATAATCAAGGGAGGGGAGCACTTATATGAACATCTGCAGAAGCACTGGGACCTCACAGAGAATAGAGGCAGCACAAAACATAGAATTTCTTTGCTTTCTTTTTCTTGTTAGAATTTTTGTATTTGTGTTACCTTTTCACGTCAGTATTTCTTTCCTTGAACCATTGGCCTGTTATTAATGTCTTGATGATTACACTTCTGTCCATTATTTTACTTTTTCTTATCTTGCATAGCTTTAAGCATGTACACTTTGTCACACCTTAACAGCAGTGTTCTCAGCACAACAGAACCAAAGCTACACACCTATGCTGTATTAAATTTGGCTCTGGATCACAGCCTGAAATGCTATGCTGAGTGTTACAGGGAGACAGAAGTGTCCTCCTACACTCTTTGTTCTAATGTGGACCACACCATGAGATGGGCACGAGATCTCTCTGCTTTACAGAGGTGGGGTTTCTTCAGGCTCTTTGACAAAATATATTTGATGTTTGTTCATTGCTGCCGCATGCTCTCAGATTTCCCTTCTGAGAAGGTTCAAAATGTGAGGGACAACGTCATAATGGAGCACAGCTCATTTCCGTCAGTGAGGCTTTTCTTACTAACTTTTGCCTGCCTGTTTGCATGAGAGCACGAGTCATTACCATTTCCTTGGTGTCATCAAGCTGTAATGATTCAGCTCTGAAAATCTGTATTTACAGTCAGCCAAATGAAACACCCAAGTACATGTAAGTATGTAAAGCAGAGGGCTTTTCCTTCTGATATTTAGAATAAAATATGGTGGTATGTTCTAAAAATCACTGTGGATGTTCCTATTTAAATTCTGTGTTAGCCAAGAGGCTGAGATACATGTAATTCTTCAGTAACATGGCAATGTCCACTGTTTCAAGAAATTTTGCTGGCAAACTTTTTATTGTGTCATAGTCTTCTCTGAGTCATTTTGAAGGAAAATGAAATATCTTTCATGCTTGCATTATTTCTGTGGCTGGAGGTCAGTACTTTTTTACATAATATGAAATTACAAATGCAGTAACGTCATAGCCCTTTTGCATCTCAGTGTCCCATTTTGTAAAATGGAGTGACTTGATGGAATTGGAATGGAATTCAGTAATATTGCTAAAGCACTCTGTATCGTATTACCCATTTGTGAGTTATTGGTGGAGGTGTTTCAGTCTTCAAACATAGCTTAAAATGATGTTTGAATAGGATAGCATGGGATATAAGATAGTTTGTATAGGAAAATGTTTTCTCTGTTTACCTGATGGTATTGACTTGGGAATAAAAATCCTGTTGACTTGACAAAATATACCCACAGTCATGTGGGAACTTGAAGATTTGAAGGCTTTTGACCATTTTGAAGTGAAGAGCCTGGCCTGGCTGATCAGGTCTGAGCTGTAAAAACCTGAGCTTTGACTCATAACCTAGAGGAGTGAGGAGTCTACTGGCACAGGTTGCTGTGAATGACGAAACTCATCTCTAGTAATGAGAAGAGTACTTGTGGCCAGAATAGCTGGCCCAGGAGTGTTCCCATCATCTTTGTGAAGAAGGTTTTTCAGTTGTGTCCAGGAATTTCAGTGCATTGCTGAGGTATGTCGCTGGCTGTTTATAGAATGGACGGTCCTCTAGAAATATGTGGTTTTCCAGTCAGATGTGTAATTCTGCTGCTGCCTTAGGCCAATAGTAGATGTTTTCAGCCTCTTTAATAAGACCAGGAGCTGGACACATGCTCACCATCTCAGAAGAGTGCACAGGTTGCTCTCCAGTTTGAATAGAGCTCCTGTGCTGCCAGCTAGCTACAGAACAAGTGCTGCTCACTTCGTGCTTAAGCTGCTCAGAGGGTGGAAGGTTTGGTTAATACATGTCTGCTCAGTGAGCCGTAGTTCAGGCTTTTTTAGGATTTTTTCCCCCTCCAGATTTGGGATTCCCCTGCATATGCCGGAAAAGGTCTCACTTTGTGTTTTCGAGGTTAGGGTCTTTGAGGAAGATGAAGTTTCCCAGACTCTGCAGGCACACCAGTCTCTTCAGGTCCTATAGTTGTTGCTTAACCAGTGAACTGCATACTGTGCTCGGGAATAGGCAGAGCAGGAAGGATTTGCCTGTCCAAATACAGACTTCTGCTTCGGAGCTGGTTGTCTCAGTTTCCTCGGTAGTCAGTGGAGAGAAGCAGGTGTTGCTGGGGTATGACTCATCCCATCCAAGGCTGTGTCCCAATGAACCTCTGGCCACTCAGACCATCAGAAACAGTGCGGTCAAAGTTTCATCAGAGCAGGACTCATTCATGTCTGGACTGGATATTCCAAATTTTCTTCACGAGCTCAGAGCACGTTCGCAATTAGCTGAAAATTAGATTATGTTTACTTGACCCATGCATATTCCTCTTGAAAAGAATAGCTTGATTACTATTGTGAATAGGTTTTCGTTGGCTAGACTCGGTGGTTTTTTTCCTCATGTTAATTGACAGAGGAAGGATATACATACAGGTTAAGAAAGTTTTTGCATACTTTTAATGGATTAGGTGGCCAAGCAGCTCTCCAAGTGAATTCATACTTCATCAACTGAGAGCAAAACCGCAGGTTGTCTGTTCGTAACAAGCCAAGAATAACAGTCTTATTCCTATTAAATGGTTGTTCTTATTTTACATTCATGCTGACAAATGCAGCTTCTGAAGGACTCTGAATTTGAGTAAGGTCTTCACCGTTTCAAGCAGAGAGAAGCCTTGTGGTGCAGGAAGCTCTGCACGCTCACAGCTCTGTCTGTGCTATAGCTCTTGCTTTTGAGTGTGTCAAAAAGGCTGGCCTTCACAGGTAGTCTCAAGAGATTAATCTTTCTCCATTAAACAGTCTTGGTGAATAAATCCTAGCAATATTTCTCTTTCAGGATCTTGACAGAATACTCTCAGACTTCTAATGTTTCTTCTAGAATATGAAAACAGACTGGAAGAATTGCTGGACTGTTAATTTACTACCTGGTGTGTCTCCTGGAGGAAGAGGAAAAAAACTGGAAAGCAGAGGTCTCCCACTGGAGTCTTGGCTTGAGGTGAATAGAGGAATGACAGCATCTCTGTCCTGCAGTGTGGGCTTTCTGACCTTTCACTTCCTGTTGAGTTGTGAAATAACAAAGTAAACATTTAGCTGAATGTGGCAGCCTGAGACAATTGGCCCTATTGTAGAAGGAGCTCCAGTCCCTTCTCTCTCAGCATAAATTCTCATCTCTGGCAGTGCTGATAGAGCTGCAGTGGAAGAAAGCCAGGCCTTTCATTGGGCAGGGCCCAAGTGTGAGCAGAAATTCAAGCGATGTGTGGTTTGGTTGCTGGAAGTGCCCTGGATGTGGCAGGCCTGCTGAGGATTGCCCACGGTCAGAGCCCTTTCAACAGTATTGTCTTTGTAGCACAGGAAATTGATTTGCAATGCCAAGGTCTTCAAAGCTCTGCATGGGGGCTGGTGGGCGTGGTTGGATTTGGCATCATTTTTTTACCGATATGGGGTGGAATTGCTGAGATGTGTTCCTTATAGCAAGAGGAGTCATTCTTCAAACTCCCTTCCTTGATCGCATAGCGCTGCTGTGACTCTGCATTGCTAGTGGAGTTAGGCTTCTCAGTATGAATAAAACTACAAGTTCTAAAATGCTATCAATTTACCTGAACTTATTGTTCATCCAATTCAGGTGTAAATAGTCTGTTCCCTTGTTCCAGGCTCACTATTGCATACCAGCCTTCAACTGTGCTACAGACAGCCCTTGCTTTGGGTGATCCTTGAAATTCATTACTTCTGTCATGGATGCAGAATTAGAATATTTCAGGGAAAATGTCCAAAAAAAACCACCAACCAAACCCAAAGTAAGTGGTATATACACAGCTGACCACTAAGCCCTGCAATTTTGTGAATGGGAAAGTCTTAGTTGTTTTGGACTCCCTTTCTGGATCCACTGTCTTTTTCTCTGAGACTGTTCTAGGTGGTTTTCACAAGCATTTGCTTCCAAGCAGCTTTCTAGGGGGACTTCTAAATGTCATGTACTTTGATTTGCCAAATCCCTAGCCTTGCAAGGCAAGCTTGCCATTTCTCTGTGAGAAAAATTAAGGGCTTTAAAACTGACACTTCCAGAGTTTTTCAAACATGTTGTTCCTCTGTTTATTCTTCCAGCACTAGCCAATGTAGATGAGTTCCCGTTAGTCACGTAATACTTTTTTTGTAACCTAGTATGCTATGATGTACTCTCAGTCCAGTGTTCATTAAATTCTGGTACCTTCCTGTTCCTAACATGATTGTACATCAGTTCCTTGTCAGATGGGCAGCTGTAAGCTGCCTAGGAGATGTCTTACAGATCTCTTCAAATTCTCGTGGCTTAGACCTGCCAGAGTTCTCATGTCTTCTGTTTTGTGAGGCTCCATTTGCATGAGGATGCACTTCCAGAGCTGTAGTTCAGGCAGCAGTCTTAAATTGCTAAGCTTTCATTGAAATTAGTTTTCTTCAAGGTTCATTGCTTTCTCACACTTGCCACCATGACCACTGCTATGCTGAGCTTTCCTAATTTTTTATTACTGCCTGCTAGTGAATCTTTTAGATGGACTTGTTGGAGTGTAACTTGATGGGCTTTGATACATATATTAAAAGTGGACTGTACAAAAATATTATAGTATATACAAATCATAATACCTATTACTTCTGCTCTGTGGCTGAAAATGGACCGCTATGTTGTTTAAAGAGAAAAGGAGTCTAAACAACTGCATTGTTTGAGCTGTCCTAGGATGTAGAATGTTACAGCCTAAGGCTGGCTCTGCTGGAAGCACAGACAGGACAAAGCCACTCCCGTGTGTTTTTCTTCTTTGTAGCAAGCTATTTAATTCCTGAAGCAGAATTTTCACCAGAGCTGGGGATGGGAACCCTATTGTGCCTTTGTTTTTGTGGATGAAGAATTATGGGGGGAGCTGGTGTTGCCAATGAATGCCAGATGCTGATTGATGCTTCTTCCATTCTAGTCACTTTAAACTTTTAAAAGTTTATGCAAATGAGGTGCTGTGCCCTCTTCTTTTTTTCCACACTGGAAATAAGGGAGAAGTTAACTGTCTAGTAGAAGCAGTGAAACCAGACAGAACAGTATCTTGCTCTTTTATGTCTTTTCATGTGACAAACTTAACCATGCATATTTGCCTCACTTTCTGCCTCTGTTTCATTTTGTCATTGTACTTGCACTGATTTTTTTGTTTGTTTGTTTGTTTTTGTTTTTGTTTTTCCAGAGCTTATCAAAGCTTATTCCTAATAACAGACCTTACAGGCTTCTCTGCCTGTATTGCTGTATTTTTGAGTAACTATCTCTAAACAGAAAATGTTTTCCAAAATCAGGGTGGGGAGGGGGAGTGAAGAAGAGAGTGAATTGACTTTAGGGGCTAGAATGCAAGAGAGGAATGACCTCACATGGAGATATTGAAAAGGTTTTCTCCTTTTGTGCCTTTGGGGAAATAGGCTCTTTGCTGCTCATGCTAGGTGTTACCTGAATGCTGTGTGGGACTGTGTGTGTGCAGCACTGCAAGTCAAACGCAATGCTTTTGTTCACAGGTTCTTTCAAACTTGTTCCAGTGATATACTCTTTCTGCTTTAGTCTTTCATCTCCAAAAGATTATTTTAACTTCTGGAAATTTAATGGAAGGCTGTGCAGATCAATGGCTTAAAAATGATTGTTCAGCTCCTTCCCTCTTGGGAATGTTTTTTGATGTCCTGTTGGCAAGCAAAACACAGCTCTTCCTTCCAGAAGCAAAATTTATCATTCTTCCTGCCTGTTTAAATTCACTCAGTCCTTCTGCAGTTCATCCAACTGTAAGTTTTCAGACTTGAAATAAAACACTGGCATTCATTTGTTTAGACCTATCTCAAGTAGGAGAGTTTTAAAGCTGGTATTTTTAAAAAAACTTTTCTGCTCCTCTAAGTAAAGACAAATGAAGACACTTAGTCTTGGAATGGATAAATAACTTTGCGGTAATTTTGCTAATTATTGATTAATTTATCTGCTTAGTTTCAGAATAGGTCTCTTCAGACTAATTAAAATGTCCCTGTAAAATCTTGTATTGTGAAATCCTGACAGTAAGTCCTGCTTCCCTTACACTATAGTATTTGAGACAATTTGGTTTGAAATGGCATTTGTCCAATACATTTATTTACTGTCTCTTCTTATAAAATATAACTCCATGTTAGTATAGCTTTTGTATCATGCAGTTTATTCTTATTTTGGGGATCTGGAAATCTAGAGGGTTTTTCGTTGTTGTGTTGTTTTTTGTTGGGTCCCTCACCACCCTCGAGTATACTGACACAGTTTCAGTAATTTATCCATTAGGTATTACACAAATGGGGCAGAGGGAGAAGCATTGTGGCACTCTGTGAGCTTTGAGCAACATGGTAGAAATCAAAGAGACTGAATAAAAGCCTGTTATCCAGCTTGTGAAAGCATGAATCGGGTTGATGAGGCTAGAAAGAGGATTTACTGCTGTTGGATATGCCCTTCTCCAGTGGGCATCGTGCTCACTCTCCAGGTTATGCATGGTTCAGGAGGCATCAGTGGTAGAACCCAGAATTTTTGTGAAAGTTATCCATGAATCTGTGGTGTTAGCAGTTTAATGGTAAGTTTACTTTCAATATATTCTGCTCATAACAGTGTCAGTGACTTGGAGCTGTATTTGGTGGTTTCCTAATTTTGGAAGTAGAAAAACAATACAAATTTTTGAGATTAGTTTAACATGCCCCCAGACCTAGAACCTTCTGCACAAAACCAGAAAAACTGGACACTTTAGGATGAAACGTTAATGTTACGACCTTAGCATGAAAATACATAAAGTTAGCACATTTGAGGATGTCTAAGAAACACAGCAGTAACAATAGCTGAATAGCTTCTTATGAGCAGTTAGTCTTAGGAAATTTATCAGGTGCTAGCCTTTCCCTTACAGTTTTTTCCTGTCTTTGGAGGGGAGAAGGGTTGCCTCTTGGAGGTGCGGGGAGGCATGGGGCTATCTGTTTGTATGTCTTATAAGCAGGTTCTTTTTATTCTTCAGGAAAATACAGTAATACAAACTCTACCAATTGGTTTTAAATTGACATAGGGTTTCCAAAGCAAGACAAAAATATACACGTGTAGTCTGGATTCAGTCCAAAGCATCTTTACCTCTAAACTGGTTTAGGCTAGAGAGACAGGATGTTCCATGGAGCAAAAAAACATGTGATTAAAGAGCATGAACAAACACAGAGTATATTATTAACGAAACACCAGACTGCGTTTCAGGTTGGGTTTTCTGGCTGGTCACCATTAAGTTGACTCAAAAAGTTAACAGAGACACAAAGGTCCAGTCTGTTCTAACAGAACTAATAGTCACAAAGGACTCACTGAAGCCTCTTCCCGTATGGTGGTGTTAAAAAGCTGTTTACACTGGTCCTGACAGTGGTACAAATACACCACAGTGAGACTCTGCTTGGGAGTGTGTGCTGAATGTTTCGGCATCTGCCATGGAGGGTTTTACCTTGATTCGCTGTTCTGTAAGCGTCTAGCAATTAGGCTCCCTGATCTCCAGGGTCCTCATGCTGCCGACAACGTCTTTCATTTCTCCCTCATGTTCTGACTCACAGGTCTGTCAGTGTCATTCCATCCGTCCTACCTTGTGGCCCCTTTCCTTTTCAGGATGTGGCTGATACCTCCACATCCTGATCAGCAGCTGTCTAGGCCATGATCCCTATGGGCAAACGATGAGTCACTCTGCTTTGTGGTGAAGATGCATGTAGCAGAGGCACGAGGTGAAGGGTATAGGGTGTTTGGAGACTTGTGGAGTGCTTCTCAAGCAGCTGATGAAAAATTGTCATCATAAGCTGGTAGATAAGATGGAGGTGCCTCGGCTGGTCACATGCAAGGAAGAGAATTGAAAAAAAGTGGAACCTTTTTTGCAGTAGTTGATAGCATTGGGAAATTCTGCTTCTGGGAATTTGCATGTCTTTGGCCCCAGAAAGCCTGAAGAGATCCACAAATCTTTACCATGTAGAAGTTTCTTCAGGAAATTCAGTGAAAAAAGCATCAGAACTGCTGTGTCCCATCCTATCCATGTGCATGCCATTTTCCTGGGAGGCTGCATTTCTGCTCTCCTTCTCTGTTAGCAGAGGGCTGAGATGCCAGTGAGCCTGTGAGCGTGTGTGAATCCTGGTGGTGTTTTTCAAAAACCGCTTTCTGTTCTCTGGGCAGTGTGTGTGGATATTGGGAAAGGGAGCGTCAGGCCCATTTGCATTTATTTTTCACAGAAAATCACTTTATTACAAGTGGACTTGTGTATCCTGGGTTTTTCTTTTCAGGGTTTCACAAATTCTGTCAGTTTTTCCATTTGTACTGGACACTTTTAGCCAGAGAGAGCTCTAGCTGTAGTTTAAGTCCTCCTTACTGTTGCAGGCTTATCATATTTAACATGCATTTTAGCCAGGAGGGGAAGGAGCATTGGGTGCTGTGGAAGCAGTGGGTGTTGGATCGCTGAGAGGCAATGCGTTGCTGTTGAAGGTGACAGCTTTTCTAGTACTGCCCAAAGCATCTTGCAGTGAGGCCAGCTGCCTTCCCTTCCTGTCTGGTCCCCACTGTTAGCAGATGCACTCCACTCCTCCAGATCCAAAGCAGAAGACATTTTTGCTAGCACTTCTTCACCCTTCTTTGTTATTGCTGAAACTGAGCTTTCCTGAGGCGCTCTGGACGTGGGGTTGCTGTGGGTGCAGGAGAGGTGCTGTGGAGTAGCAGGTCCAGGAGCTGCTCGCTGGGGCACCTTCCCGCAGGGGGGGGCTGCGAGCGCGAGGCACAGGCGGCAGAACCGGGCGCAGGGCAGCCGCGCCGTCATGCTGGAGGCGGCAGAACCGGCACGAGGCGGCTGTGCTGGAGGCACCGAAGCCGGCAGCGGGTCAGCTGGCAGGGGCTGCAGCCCCAAGTGAAAGCCTACAGCTCGCCAGCCAGCGTGCGGTTCCAAAAGTGAATATCTGCATTTCATCAGCATCTCATATTGTCTCTCTGAGAAATGGTATGCAGTTGCAGGTAATTGGTGGTGCTTCAGTTTCCTGTGGCTTTTCACCTATTCATTTGTGTTGGGTCAGCTCAGCTGCTTTATAAACACGGAAATGTGCTTGAAATCTGATGAGTTTGCAATGCTAAAGAAAACCTAAAATGCCATTAGATCTCAAATGCCAGAACTGTGGGGCTTTCTACCAGGCTTCTGTTCAGGTTTGTATGTAATGGTGAAATTAAAACTTGGTGCTTCTGGTCTGAGTCAGATAAATCATTCCTAGGTACTGTAAACAATTGAAAGACCTAATTATACTTCAGTGCTTGTATTCTTCCAAAAAGACAAATACATGGGAACCCTGTAGCAGTCGAGAGGAAACTGTGGTACTAGCCAAGTCAGCTGGCCTAGAAATTGTTTCATGTGTCCTTGGTACGCATTGAAGTTTCGCAACAAAATGGCAAACATAACGTACCATGACCTGTTTACTAACCCTGGGACAAGATTAAATTAAACTGGTGACAGGTATCACAGTATTTGCCTAAGCAAACATGGTAAAAGTTGTGTTAAGCCTTTTGGAATGTTCAGTCAGCCACTTCTGCTTGATTTGCATGATAACATCTCAAAGAATGGAATAGAAACACTTTTCATATGTAAAGTAACAATCATCAAGTTCTTCCAGAATGTTCTATCTTTATACTGAAATGTTCTGCAGATTTTGCTGTGTTAGGTGGAGTAAAAGGGTAATTTTTACCACCTTAAATGCAGTTTTCTGATTGCATCCCAAATGCATTAAGCTACAATGTGCTTCCTTAATCCAAACATTTTGAAGGTAAAATTGCTTTTACTTGGAGTCTGTCACTATTGCTGTCACACCGTTTTATTTACTAGCAGGGAAGTTCTAGTCGGAGACCGTAAATCACAGGTTTCTGTCTCTTCAGTTCTTCTTGCAAGACCTCCCAAGTTCTTTGTGACTCTTAGAAGTATTCCTGTTTTTTCATGAACAGTTTTCCATGGTGCAGGCTTAGAGGTATTTTAGCTATTTCCTGGCTATTGTCTCCAAATACACGAGAGATTATTTTGTCCTGGTACCCTGCTGCACTGGTATTGAACCTTGTTTTACAGCCCAGCATCCTCCCAGCTCCGTGTTCACCCAGCTGCAAAGCTCTGCTGGAGGGTGCTCTGATCAGTCAGTGCTTGTGGAGCACCTTTGACCCAGTGCAGAACCCTGAGCATTTCTTATTAAGGCCTTTGGTGAAAACGTTGGTGCCTGTGGCTTCCTGGGGAGCTGAGCAGCTTGGCAAGAGTGTGATGGGTGGTCAGCTAGGTTGTGCCCAGGTGGCAGCTGCTTGCTTTGGGAATGCCCCCCCTTATTCTGCAAAAAGGGTGTTCCTTCTCCCGTGTTTAGGCTGGCTTTGAGTTCTTAGTCCTGGATTGTCTTGTTCATACTTCTAGAGATTAGCTTTCTCCCTGACCTATGGAGCTTACTTATTTTTCAATGACTTGCAGAAAGTCGTTGTCAGCAGTTAGATCCTCAGACATCTCTTTTAGGGCTCTGGGGTGCTGATTCACTGATATCTCACCTTTGGTAATATTTAAATATCAGTCTGAGTTGTTGGTTTTAAGAGAGATGATATATGATATGCATCATCTTGCAGTCCAGAGCAGAAATAACTATGAAAAATATCTACCTTTTCTGTGTTACTTTAACAGATTTTACCCTACAAATGTAGTATGGACAATCTGATTATTACAGATGTTTTAATAGATTGTTATATTTGGTTTTTTTCCTAACATATATAAACACTTCTGTTTGACTTCTGGTTGTCTTTGTCTACTAGAAGGTGGGTTATTTGGGGGGGTGTTTGTGTGGTTTTTGTTGTTGCTGTTTGTTTGGGTTTTTTTGTTGTTTCCCCTCCTCCTCACTGCCTCTTACTTCTGTTACCTGTTTCCCAAGCTAGTTATGTAGAGTTGCTGCTATTTTTAGCTCCTTTCTGGCTTCCATTAATCTTGTATTTCCAAAATTGTCAATATCACATCTGGGACAAGTGCTTTCTGATTAAATTCAGCTTGTTCGATCTGCCCTGATTTATAGAATCTGACCAAGAAAAGATGTATTTTAAATATAAGTTCTGATTGCTAGAGATGCACCTTTTCCTGCCACAGGTACAGTCAACAGCCCAAGGTTTGGCTACAAACCTACTTTGTTTCTTGTTTTTCAGGTCAAAGTAACATCCAATCAGACTTTGCATGGCGTGAGGCAGAAACAGGATTTTCTAGCATGGTGAGTACTTGCAGAATCAACAGGCGGCTGATTTCTAATGACCAAGAATCTGAGAGACACTGCATCCTAAACAGAAGCAAAAGGGGGTCAGTAATCACTGAGTAAATTCTGTTTCACCTCTACTGGTTTTATAGGTGGCTTCAGGGAGGAATTTAGGAAAGGCGCATTATGCAATGGCTTAACGTGAGCTCTTATGAAGATTGCAAGGAGCACTACCGGGAGATGTTCACAAATCGAGTTTTGAAGGAGCTATTTAAAATGATAATATGGGTAGGAATTTAATGATGATGTTCATGAGAAGACCTTACATATGGATCACGTAGCAGAGCACGTGTATCCCTTCAGCACTCACTGTCTTTGACTTCAATTGTAAACTCTTTTCTCTCTCATCACTTCGCTAGATGTAGACTTTTCAAGCCTCTTTTAACTTCCACAGCTGAACATAGACCAGAAGTGTCTCTTTTGCCATTTTTTAGTTTTCTAGAAAGCAATTGCATCAAATGCATTTATTCAGAGCCAGGCCCTTCCTACACAATATCCAGTCTATTACAAATATAGATTTCTCTGGTAACTGCATGTTCTTTGATTTATTTGAATGCTATGATACAAATAGTTTCTTGTGATCTAGGTGCCTGTAATATACTAAAGAGTTGCTTCTGCAGCAGAAGTAATTCTCATTAAATCTAAAAAATTAGTTACAAAGTCCACCAACTCGTACCTACCTACAGGTCGCATTCGTTGCAACCGAAACCCTCAGTGTGACAGTCTGTTGATGCACGAGAGTTGCATCCACAGGCCCACAATCAGTCCCAGTACTGCTCCACGATGACCAATAAGTGCCACTTCAGTGCTATCTTTTCCACTTACCTCTTGGCTAAAAGAAATCACTAGTGTGATGTTCAGTGACACAACAGATGTTTCAAAGTCCTCATCAACAAGGAGATCACCCTGTTACCTAAATTAGACATGTTATGGAATTTCAGAAATGCAAAAATAAATGTGCGAGCTAGGTTCAGATCGGCTAATACAGTTTTGGGATTAAACCATGTAGGGGAGGCCTCCTATGACACTGGCTCTTGACCGGAGTTTTATGGCCTTTTGTTTGTCTGGTGCCTGTTCTGTCCCTAAAACTCTACTGCAAGGAGCAGATCAGAAGAGAAGATACAACTGGACAATGTACTTGGTTTACTGTAGAAGAATCGTTTACCTTTGCATTGCTTACTTGCCTCCTATCTTCTGATTTACTGTGGCCTGCAAGGGAACATTCCTCTACCACAGCCAAGGCATTCAGGCGGAGCTAATTGGGCAATTAAAATATCAGGTGGTGGAAATAAAAATCTCATCCACACAGCAGATGGATTTAGCAATCTGACTCCTTTTAGTTTATGACTTACTATTATGTAATGTGTGTTGCTATGTAAGTGCACACTCTCTGCAAAAAAAAAAAAAAAAAAGGTAAGCAGCTGTTCTGCAGTACGCTCTAGCTGACCTGGGGTTCATGACTTCTGTCAACTGACCGTAGAAGAAGGTGACAGTGGGAGTTTCTGAGGATAAACTGTGAATGTGGACAGTCCATTTCATAGAATCTTCCTTCCCAACAACTCCTTTCTTGGAAGTCTGCTGTCAGGACACTCTTATTTTCTTGCTTGACGGGAGAGGAAAAAACCAAACAAACCCAAAAGTAGACATGTCAAACTAACAGCAAGCCTATTCTTATTCTACTAGGCAGGAGATTAATTAGATTATTTTGAGGTCTGACCTCCAATTTTGTATCTAAAAGTCATGGCTCTTGTTGGAGAGGTCAATTAATATAACAGTGTATCAGGCTTAACACAGAAATGCCATCGAAACAGTGTACAGGGAACCTTTTTGTGCTGTGTATTTGCCCTAGCAGATAGTTAATCTGGGTTACTGCTTGCTACCTGTTCCATTTGTCTTGCTCAATAGCATTAGCAAATGTTTATTTGACAGAATGTTCTGTTCCTCTCCTCTCCAATTTTTTTTTCGTTCCCTCCTCTCTTCTAAGGAAATGCAGGCTAACCCCAGAGCGACTCCAGGCTGCAAACATGGTGTTGCATGCTGGATTCCAGTCAGAGGAGTTTCTTTACTGCTGATGGGGGAGTAGAAAACATCTTGAGAATGATCTGCCAAACAGGGAAAGGGCCTTTAACTCAAGGGTAAGAAATCAGAAGAAATAAGATACTTGGAGAACTTTGACTTCCCTAAAAAAACTCAACAAATTGAATACCAGGGTAAATAGTTTATTTAGACCAGCAGAAGCAAAAAGCTGGCTTGTGAATAGCAGCAACCAAGTGTCCGCTACTAACCCCTGCTGGAAACAGGACTGCTATCTGATCTAGTGTTGTAGCTTTGGTGTTTTAGGCAGACAGAAGCCCTGAAAGAGACTGCCAAGCTCCGAGAGTGGCACGGGAGTGTCCTTGTTCTGTTACTTCACCTCTGACCTTCTCTCTGCCTCAGTGGATGTGAGAGGCAAGGAAGGCTGTCAGAGCGGCTTTGGGGCCATCCAGGAATGTTAAAGCACCTGTCTGTATCTGTTTACAACAAGTAGCCGTACTGCACCCCAACATCTGTCAGTCTCCATCAGGTAACTGATTGTTTGGGATGGCATGTAGACATCCCTATAGTCTCTGCCTCGTTGCTAGACACTTTCAGGCAGAAAGGGGATGACAGCCCCTGCCTCTCCTGTCTGACAGGCACTCTGTATGGATGGCAGAGACTAAATTAAAAACAGCAGGAGCAGACTTTCTGGTTTTTCCTGATAACTGGTATAAAGGAGAAAAGGGAGCAGTCTGTTCACTGCAATTAACGTTGGGTGCTATTGCAACTCATCCTGTAATGTGATATAGATACAATCTCAGCAGAAAATTGAATGCTGCACTGAGTCAGAAACATAGAGCAATGCTGGGTTTTGAAGAAAGTAATTAGCCCCAGGGACTTGGTGATTTCTCATTTCCCCTGTGGTAAACACAGGCAAGCAGGGCAGTACTTCCCATAAGCTTCCAAAGTCAGTTTAGACAAGGTACAGAGCCAGTTGATAAACCCAAGTTTTCATGAATGCTTAGCAAGTAGCAGGCGCACCTCCAGTCCTCCTGCAGTGCCCACTACTCAAGTGTTGTGTGCGTTTCTTTGGTCAGCTCTGAGTACCCTGTTTCTGCGTGGGCACTGCCCAGCCAGCCCAAGCCCTGCTCGGGCAGTGGCTGGAGAACACAGCCCGGTGCAGCGCTGGTTTGGTTCCCTTTGCCACCTCTCCCACCAAGGGCTGTGCTGTGTGATGGACCTGCAGGGGTCACATTTCCCACCTTCCCTGCAGCCAGGTGCTGTGCCTGCCCTCTGCACGGTGCCTCGCCTGGCCACCTTGTCCTGGTACAACAGCGGTCGAGGTCTTCCTTGTGCTGCCCTGCACTTGGCCTTCACAAAAGCAGTGATTTGAGGTTTTCCAGAACTCACTGATCACATGAGTTCTGCTCTTCTTCTCCAACAGAAGATCAGAAGTGTATTGAACCACAGGAATAAGACATCCAGTAGCCAAGAAAACTTTGATCTTACTAATGACAGGGCCTACTGGCCGGAAGCTGTAGCTCACAGTTAATATGAGAGGCAAGGAATTGAGCTGTTCAGATAACATAGCAGGGATGACAGCAATCTCTATTTATGCTCTATCTTTAAATGAAAATAGAGTTTAGTTTTAAAATACATGTAGCCCATAACCGCAAGTTCCTGCATCCAGGATTCTTGCTCCTGCTTTCCTGACATACTGCTTGTCACCTTTCTGTGGTTTGTCACATCCAGAAAAAAACCTGCAGGGTCTTTGGGGCATAATCAGATCCTTGACTTTTATGAAATGTGTAGTCCACTTGAGGCATCACAGTGAAACAAAACACTGTACTTGAGTGAGTTTGCCGCACTGCTTTGTGTTCCTGCACCTCTGTCCCCTGTCACCCAACGGTGACACTTAGCACCAGTATCCTGCATGGCAAATATCTTACATGCCTGCAGTTAACACTTGTGTTCAGCATTTGCCCAGAAGCGTGTGGTCAATGTAGCCTAGCATGCGTGTTGCCTCAGAGATTTTTTCCTCAGCCTGCTTTGATTTAGTCGATGGAAAAAGAGAAGGTGATAAAACTCTTCTGAAATATAATTATGCCCGTGGTTCTGTATCTTAAAGTGTTGGTTGCAGGAGCTGGTTAGGAAGTAAACACAAAACTTGTCACTTGGACTCTTCTAATCTGTTCGTTGGACTGTAGCCTTCTGATACCAAGTGCCTTCTCAATCTTCTGGATTCTCTAAGTGCCCTCTAGTGACTAATTATCTGAACTGTACTGAGTTTTCAGTGTCGGAGAGAGACCAGCTATTCAAGGAGTTGTGTGCTGAGGGCAGGAGCTAGGTGAATGTCCTCACGGTATTTTGAGGGCAACACTAGTTTGTCCTGCAGAAGCAAATAGAAATGCTAATTGAGAAGTCACTGCACAAAGCTCAAGAAAGCAAAGGACTAAATGCATGCTATTGTGGAAATTGCATGTCTGAACTGAAACAGGAACCAAATCAAGCGCAAACCTATTGGGCTGTCACTGCACAACATTCTAACGGTTTCAGTGAAGTGTGACATTAGAGAAATTTTTCTGAATAATTGCTCTCTGAGGTTTGAGAAGGGGCCACGGCTTTCTGGTTTTCGTTTGATACAGCAACTGTAGACTAGGCTGATGGATTACTGACATTTCATTTGTACCATTAACAGCATTCCAGTTTTTCTAAAGCCAAATTGTTTTACTTACTTTACTTACTTACTGAAGACTTTGCTTGTTTAAAAAAAGTTTCATTTGTTTTGCAAAACAGTTTGAACTACAGTCCAAGACTATGTTCATCCTCTATGTATTTGTCAACAGTGGGGGCATTTCTGTCTTTTCCAGTTATTAGAGCTCAATGCGCCATGTTGTGTGTTGTAGTTGCCTGGCACACTTGTCAGGGCATCTTGAGAGTATTTCTTAATGGATAGTTTCAGGGACATGGCCTCACCTTGCATCTGAAAAGAATAGGGTAGATTTGCTTTGTTCCAAGAAAGGATAGGAGCAGACCAACTCTTTTTGTACTTTGTTATATCCACACAAGTGCAGACTTAAAAAGTACAGACAGCAGTTGTCAGAAATGCATACTTGTTTCTTTAAAAATTCACATTCTTATCTTGTATAGTCGTTCACTATGTTGAATTTCATTTCTCAATGAATTGACAACTCAATTTTAATGCAAATGGATCAATGCTGTTATCATTGCTGTTTACTCTGCAGCAAAAGACTGAGTTTAATTTCTGACGGTGTTTTGGGTGTGTGTTTTCTTTTTTTTTTCCTTGTGCTTTCCTTTTTACACAAAAATCAAGTGCCCTTTTAAATGTTTAACTGTATTTGTTAATGTAGCCAGCATAAGAGTTTGGTGAATCCAGGTTCAGGAACTGATTTATCTGGGCCGTTAAGGTCATATGACAATATGATAAGGGTCAGGTATGGAGGTGGTGTGCAAACTGGCATATATGAGACTTCTTTATGTTCTTACATTGCATTAGCCTCCCACCAACTTCCTTACACCTACTCAGCTGACGTGTAAGGGATGCTAGGGCGGTGTAATTTATGTGGTAATCTCCTCTTAACCATATAGGCATTATGAACATATAATTGAAAGGCACCTCACCTTGTTTGAACTTGCCTCTTTTTTTCTGTCTTACTCTGTATTTGCACTGAGTTCAATACCATAGGCCATAGACCTTATTGGCGGGACTGGGCATTTATGGAAATATAAATTTACTTCTTCAACAGATACAATAAGTGTTGCAGAAAGTTTCCTTTGGATTTAGAAATGGAGTAAAAGCTCTTGTGTACCTGGAATGCATGTACTTGGAAGAGTTTGAGGGACAAGATCAAACTGGCATTGGCTCCAGAAATGATCAAGAAAAGTGGACTGCAGAAGGAGCAAGGATAGTTGGGGTTTAGAGAGCACTTCAGCCTGTATGATGAATGCCTGTATTATTCTTGGTAACTCCAGCTGTAACCAGTGATAGCACATGGAGAGATGGAAGGAAGCTGAGTCAGGGAAGTTCAGATTGGACATTAGGAAAAGGTTTGTCACTAGGAGGTTGGCTGGTTGCTGGAACAGGCTCCCCAGAGGGGTGGTCTTGGTGCCAAGCCTGTCAGAGTTCGAGGAGCATCTGGATGATGCTCTTAGTCATATGGTAACCTCTGGAGATAAAATTAAGCATCCTTAATGCTCTGAGGTTGAAGTTTAAAAAAAAATACATAATGGCATTTTTGTTTGCAAACCACGAGGAAATCTGGAACACGAGCACAAAATATGGCGCTATGAAACAAAATTGCTGAATCATCTTACCCAAGGAAGGGGAAGACTGAGCACTACTGTTATTTAGAAGAGGGAGAAGTGCAGCGTCATCTATGGCATCTACTCAGCCTACCAAAAAATATCCCTGCTCCAGCTAAAAATCCTACTATCGCGACCCACTTTCCGTGCGATTCCAGTGCCAAGATGGGATAAGTCTGTGGCAGTGACGGTGCGGCGGCTCACAGCGCTCCGGGGCGAGCTTGGGTACAGAGAGCAGGCGCGGGGGCTGCGCTGGTAGCTCGAAGCGAGAGCGCTGGATTTCCTTCCCTCTCGGCTGGCGCGGAGCCAACCCCGCCGCAGCCTGGGGGGCTGCTCCTGGTCAGCCCTGACGGTTCCGGGATGGCCCTGGGGGAGCGGAGCGCGGGGACGCGGAGCCGTAAAGCTGGGCAGGGGCAGCGGGGGTCGGGCGGCCGCCCGTGCGGCGGCCGACGCGTCCGTGACGGCCCTGCGGGGGCGGACGCTTCCGCCGACGAATCGCGGGGGGCGATTCAGCCGCGCGGGCCGANCGGCCCAGCCCCGCGCCGGGGCGGTTGCTCAGCGCGGGCAGTGCGGCCCGTTCTGGCCGACACGGGCGTGGGGAAGGCGGCGAGAGCGGGCAGGGTCCGCGGGGTGTTCGGAGCCCCCGGTACCCACCGCAGAAAAATCGGGACCAGATTCTGCTAAAGAAGGAGAAACGCTTTTTGGGCGTAGGGGTGCCCGGGAGGAGCGGCGATGACCGGTCCCTGCGTACGTTTGGCGGTGCAGGCTGCTGGTGGCAGAGCTGGGATCGCCAAGGCCCTGTGGATTGAGATGTGCAGCTGTTGGTATAATGAATGTCAAGTGCCCCAAATCACAAATAACTATTGACAGTGAAAGCTAACAGCCATGTAATTGTTTTTCACCTCAAAAAAGAGGTTTCCCGCCTTGGAGCTGTTGTGGACACTGGGTGGATTCACCTGAGGACAGGCTTAAATCCTTTGAATATGTCCTCTGAGGAGCAATTTGAGGAAAACATGTGATGAGGAATAGACGCTCAGGTCACAGTTTTACACTGACCTTCTGCTGGTCCAGTGACACGCTGTCAGTAATATCCTTTTAATTTAATAGCTAAGTAATGACAAATCACCACATGTATTTTTGAGCCATGCAGAGTTCTTTCCTTCTGTCACCAAAACGTTGCTGCTTACAGCTTGCAATACAACGTCTTTGTAATGCATGGTACAGAGCAGGAAGATGAAGGAGGATCTAGGATGGGGATACATGTTGCATAGACCAAGGGCTACAGGAAGAAAGACTGATGTGTGAAATGCGCCAGAGAAAGTAACAGAAAATGGGAGCTGGTGGGATTTCTGTACAGCCGAAGTAGCAGAACAGCTGGGAGTCTTTTCTGCAGGGCAACTGTAAACAAAAACGTTAGAATCTTGTTTTGCTTACTAGTGTGTAGGTGTGAGGATTTTCCTGAAGAGGTGTGGCGTGATGCGGGGCCGTTCCTGTGCAGCAGCAGACTTTGGTCCATGGACAATAAAGCAGAAGGAAAAGGTCAGGCTGACAAGCCGTTTCCATTTCTGGCAACAAGAGGCAATAAATCACATGTGGTTCGTTAATTCAGCAGATCTGTCGACATCTATCCGGAGATGCACTTTTGGAGTCCCTTTGGCTGTTTTGTACATCACAGCGTGCACGCTTTGGCTACAGGAGTGATTCTGATGAGACCCGAGGAGGCTGTTCAACACTAAGACTGCCGTTAATCACCGAAAGAGGAGTAGCAGTGCTGAGGGTGGCTTGTGGGGTGTGTTTCATCTTCTCAGGAGTTAGTCTGAAAGTTCAGTTCATGCACTGAAAAATGATATCAACTTCTTGTTCCAAGCATATTTGCTGTCAGCTGACTTCATCCGAGTGTTCGGCTTGTGTAATCTGAACTTGAAAAACATATTCTTTGGGCAGTCCTGTAAAGTCTTATGGAAATAGAACCAGCAAGAAGCAGAGGATCAGACCTTGTCTTTGCAACAGCGCATCTCTGCTGAATTCAGGAATGCAAACAGGAAGAAAACCAAACTCAATCATTGCGAAAAAAGATTTGCATTAAGCCTTGGACTCAGCCTGGGCAGCAGGAATGCTAGGATCAGTACTGAAAAGTGATTTCACATTGCAGCAGAGGTCTGGATCTGCAGCCAAGCCACAGTTTTGCATTACTGTAAACTTAGACTGAGGTCATGATTCATCTTAATTTAGCTTGAGTGAATTGCAGATACATGTAAACCCATTGCTGTTGTGGGAACCTCTGGGGAAATGTGATGTGTCTGACTGCTAATTGTTTTAAATATTTCCGTGTTAATCCTTGATGATGGTAGGCAATTCCTGGTTAACCAAGCTGGGATCTCTGGTGTCTCCTTTGTGCAAAGATGGAGGAGACATGCCCATAAAATGTATATGCCTTGTGTCAAGAGACAGAGAGAAGAGGTTGTAACTAATATGAAGGCTATATTCAGTATGTGAAACGTTGAGAAATGGCTTGAACTTCAGTAAATGAGATAGAGCAAAGTTTTTCTTGCTCAACTGTTTTATTCTGAGCTATTTTTCTTTCAGACGCCTAGTTGTGATGATTCCACCGTCTGCAACAAGCCCTGTCAGCGATGCTGCGCTCTTGCCAGGTGTGGCTTCTCAGGAAATCTGGAGGTCACAAGTTCCAGGCTATTCTGGATCGGTCACACGGCACATAAGTCATCGGGCCAACAACTTCAAGAGACATCCGAAAAGGAGAAAACACATCCGCCCTTCACCACCACCACCGCCAAATACTCCATGTCCTGCTGATTTGATGGACTTTGGGGATCTCCAGCCTCAGAGGTCTTTCCTAGAACTCCTGTTTAATGGGTGCATTCTGTTTGGGCTCGAGTTCAGCTATGCCATGGAAACAGCTTATGTTACTCCTGTGCTGCTTCAGATGGGGCTCCCAGACCAACTTTATGGAATGGTGTGGTTCGTCAGCCCTATATTAGGTAACTATTTCTTCCCTCTTGTTTTTTCCACTAGATGGGGGTTATGTATTTTTGTTTTCCCTATCTTAGCTGTTCACAAGTATATTCTGTGGGCTCATGAGGTTAAGAAACACTAGCCATAATTTTAGGCAACTGAATGGAGAATAATTCTTGCTGTGTCTTGCCTGAAATGGTCCTGGTGTGATCAAAAGGTGTGTTCTTTTAATGGCTTCCCTACCTCTTACATCTTGTGCGAGGGTAAGTTTTGGTTACTTTGTTCCTGTATTTAAAAACTAGCAAAAGGGGTTCAGTATATCCATTTATGGCCTTACTTAAAAAAAAAAAAAAAAAGGCACACAGAAACAGTTTTCAAGGGTGTCCAAAAAAAGCGGAGTGGGATTGTCTTTTCCTGTTTAACTTCCTGAAATGAAGCGTTCTAGTCATGAAAGACTGTCGACCACTACTGTTATGGGCATTGGATCCACTTGCCTTGCATGGGTTGGGAGCGTGTCCATTACTATGGGAAGAACCACAGGATGGGCTGTTATCATTTGGAAATGTTATTCTGCCTGTTCCTTGTACTCACAGGATGTGCTTCAGAAGAAAAGAGTAGATAGGCCCCAACTCACAGGCTGGCCCAGAATAATACAGGCACCTTTCTAAGTCACGTGTTTGCTTCCTGCTGTCTTCCCAGCTGGTTCTGCAGGGGATTTCCCATCTAAGATGGGGTAAATGAAATAGCTTGTAAGGATCAGAGTCCTTTAGAAAGTAAAACTGCTGTACTTTTAATCTTCACCTGATGTCAAACTCTGCTTTATTAATGATGTAGAGTGGACTGCCATGACAGTGAGCAGCGGCACATGACATTAATCAGTCCCTGGCCTGGGAAATGCCAGGAAGCACACTGTGTGTGCGCTCGGGTGACTAGTACTGACTGGGGATATCACTGTGCCATGATGTTCTACCCTTAACTGCTTTTTAAGCTGCCTATTATGACTTGGCTGTGAAACAGGCTTGTAGAAAAATGCTACTTATTGGTGATTCCCTTTTTCCTAGGGTTCTTGCTACAGCCTTTACTGGGGGCCTGGAGTGACAGGTGCACCTCAAGATTTGGGAGGAGAAGACCTTTCATTCTGGTCTTGGCAGTAGGTGCGTCTTTTAGAAATGATGGGCATAATACTTGTAAAGTAGAAACTTTGCACATCTTTCTTCTGACATCTCCTGTAGCACTAGGCTGAACAAAATGCCTCTCAATTGTTGGGTGTTATGGGTCTGAAAAACGTGGTGAGTGGCGCCAAGGTGATGCTATGCTTTGGCAGCCAGAGATCCACACATAAAAAAGCTTGTCTTATCAGAGTCTGAAGAGGTGATGTTTTGGGGGTCAAGAATGTTTTTCCTTGACCGAAAACAACTCTAGATATTTGTAAGCTTGAACAGTGGAAAAGGATTATGTGTATCCTGTCAGCCATGCTCATTCCCCAGACTGCGATGATCTAAACAAGAACCATAGTGCTTGCCCCAGGGCTGTGCAGGTACTATAATGCTTTTAGAGCATGGAGCGATGCAGGTTTTTTGCTCACAAACAGTCAATGGTTTGATTTTGATTTGGTTTTGTTCCCAGGAGCTTTGCTTGGGCTCTCACTTACGCTGAATGGCAAAGATATAGGAAATGCCTTGTCTGACACGGCGAATAACCACAAGTGGGGGATCATTCTTACGGTCTGTGGTGTTGTCCTCATGGACTTCAGCGCAGACTCAGCAGACAATCCCAGTCATGCCTACATGATGGATGTATGCGGCCCAGTGGATCAAGACAGGGGCCTCAACATCCACGCTTTGTTAGCAGGTATGCTTTCTTGGTGCTTCCTAGGTGACGTGAACCCTAAGTAAACAAGCCCTGCTGTGAGAGAGCACAGTGTAAATTGCTGATCTATTCCTGTATAAGCATAATAACTGAATACCTGGAGAGGTAGCACTAATTAACTTTGAAAACAAGCTTCTGCTTACTGCAAAAGGCTTTTGTAACTACCAAAAGTCCAACAGGACGCAGTCCTTGGTTGTTCATCTGAAGGTTCCCCGCTTATAACACCTATGGAAAGAAAATTGTCTGTTGAGGGAGGAGGTTCAGCATCCTGCAGGTGTGGAAAATGCCTTATTTAATTGATCTATGAGAGGAAAACTTGCATCCTAGGTGCTATGATCCTTCATTGCTGCCATCTTCAATTGCTGTACTGCCCTAGTCTAGTTTTCCTCTCCATCAGGAGACTTGTTTATGCTCTTGAATGTGTTCATAAGAAAGAAAGGATAGCGGCATAAGACTTTTACCCTACGAATGGTGTGAGACAAGTATGCGGTGTCCTCAGAACTTCCCCGTTCGTTGGTAGTAATGCAGTGGCAGTTTTGTATGCTGTCAACACATTGCTGAATAATGAGTTTGCTATGCTTCTGGAGTGATTCAGTCTGTCTTGGACGCAGTTAGATCTGCGTTCCTCTAACTGAGTGAGGAAAATGGATTTTCACTTACTTTCAGGAAAACAGTCTTAGCTGACTGATTGCAGAGCCTTGCCACGAGGCTGGTGGACACTTCTGTTTTACGGACTGAAATAGCTGAAGGTAAAGTGGTTTGTTCTTGGCAAAGAAAGAACTACCATTTTTAATTCTTTGTATCATCGCTTTTACAGCACTGACCTTCTCCCTCTCTCTGTACCATGTTTGTACATCCAAACTGTCCTTGTAGCGCAGATAACTGTGTCTGTTACTGCATTTGAATTGAAAAGGGGTTGAGTAGTAAAACAGAAGTAACACATCAGATTCTACTCACAAATGATTAGACAAGTGGTGCTGTGCTGTTACTGACTTCCAGGATTGGCTAGGGAAGATAATCTTGGCTCTGTTTTTCCACCAGGTCTTGGAGGTGGCTTTGGTTATGTTGTTGGAGGAATACACTGGGATAAAACCAGTTTTGGAAAAGCTGTGGGAGGGCAACTTCGCGTCATCTATGTCTTCACCTCAGTTATACTGACTATCACTACTGTGCTGACTCTATTTAGCATTCCAGAAAGACCCTTAAGGTCCTTTAGCAGGAAGAAAAAGGTAATGAAGAGTCCAAGTCTTCCTCTCCCTCCTTCTCCACCTCTCTTCTTTGAGGAGGGCGTAAATGAAAACTTTGCTTCCGATAACTCAGCTCACTTGTATGCGAGTTTTACAAGTCCCGTGTCCCCCCTCAGCCCACTCACGCCCAAATACGGGAGTTTTGTAAGCAGAGACAATTCCTTGACAGGAATTAATGAGTTTGCATCATCATTTGGGACTTCAAATATTGACAGTGTGCTTATAGACTGTTTTACAGGCGGGCCCAATAGTTACTTAGCACTTCCAGCCAGCTTGCCCAGGCAGCCTGTCAGCGTCAGCTTTCCTCGGGTACCTGATGGCTGTTACCAAGGAGAAAATGGAGTTCTGGAGCAAGGAGAGAGCAGCATAACGCCAGGGCCTGATGGCGAGGTGCTAAGGGTGGGCTCGCTGGATGCGATAAAGCCACGGTCGTCGGGGATCCTGAAAAGACCTCAGACCTTGGCCATTCCAGATATTGTAACAGGACACTGTCCAGAAAATAGCAGAAGAAGAAATGTAACCTTCAGCCAACAGGTAAGGGCAGAAAATGATATGACCGTGTAAGCTGGACTGTCCATTTAATCTCTTCATATAGTTTTAAATGTGTGGTGCACAAATCCATCATTAAAGACTGCTTGTGACAGTTTGCCTATAAAAGTCGTCATGGGAACAGCATACCTGCTATGACTTTCAGTAAAATAGTAGTTAGGATGTGAATTATGACTGGCAGTCTGTCAACTGCCTTTGTTAAGATGGCAGAAATGGGAGTGTTCCGCTCTCACAGGGCCACATGTGAAAGTCAGGTTGGTATTGTTGGCCCTGCTTCACCACCCAGGGAGTTGTCACGAGAGCAGAAAAAGACATGTTTTTATTGAGTCTGTATCTTCCCTTTCCACAGAAATACCCGCAAGATAGGGCCAGGGATAGAATTCTCCCATGAGCTTCTTCTTATGACAGTCATTACACCTGGTTCCATCAGGGAGGTGAGGTTTCCCTTACCCAGGGATAAGACTCTGACCTCACCTCCCACTGTTGGTGATAACTTGGAATGTCTGAGACCTCTGTATGCTGGCCCCTTTTTTTAATGATCCGGGATGAGGTAAACTGTCAACTGTCCTCTGTGGTTTTTTTTTCTTCTTTGTGTGGTTTGGATGTGTGTGTGTGTGTGGTTTTTTGGTTTGGTTTGGTTTGTGTTTTTTTTTGTTTGTGTGGGTTTTTGTTGTTGTTGTTGTTGTTGTTTGGTTTGGGGTTTTTTGGCTAGGTTTTTGGGGGGTGGTGTATTGTGGTGTTTGTTGTTGTTTTGGTTGATTTGTTTGTTGCTGTTGCTGTACCTTCACCCAGTTTGTGAGAGCAGGCTTTGTTAGGGCCAAGGTTTTACATGCTGTGCATGCAGAGATTGAGCATCAAGGTTAGCATCTGATGAGAATATGTTTCAGTTAAGACTGGCCTCTTCTTCCTTAATGTCTCTACGAGTTCAGGAACCAAATTCACCTAAATGTGGGTACAACTCCTATTAAATGCAATGGAATTTATGCCTTCCCTATGCTAGCATTAGGATTTGGTTGCCAAATACCCTAGAGAAGTGCAGAGTACTGTTTCAAGTATGCTGAAAGCTGCAGCACAGTGCTGCCATTTAACACTTGTTGCAAGACTGAACTTAACAGCTGAGCTAAATACACTGTTCTTAATCTCCAAGTCAACATACTGCAGCAGCAGAGTTTGACTTTCAGATTATTAGATAGACGTGTCATATTGCACAGATTTGTTCAAAGGATGTTTGGGTTTTTCTTACCGTGTTTGTTGACCTGGGAGTCCTTATGGTGCAGGTTGCTAATATCTTGCTGAATGGTGTTAAGTATGAGAGCGAGCTGAATGGATCAGGCGAGACCTCCGAGCAGCCGCTCTCCGTGAAGCTTCTTTGTTCAACCATCTGCCAGATGCCCAAGGCTCTTCGTAACCTCTGCATCAACCACTTCCTAGGTATTCAGAAAGTGCTGTCTTGCTTTGACTGTGAAGTAGTCTACCTCGGGTGCATGTTTTTGAATATATTATCTATTGCTGTAACAGCTGCTAACTAGAGAGGACACTATTTGTTCCATATACACTCACCAATAAGGTACTTTCTGGTATTTAGTTTCTTAGAACACTGAGAAGGAAAAAAAAACCCCGATCAACCAGACAATAAAACAGTAATGCCTGCATTCCTAGAAAGGGAATAACCACGGCCTAAATCAGTGCATTAATTAAATTGAATGTTTACATTGGGATGAGAAATGCCATTGAACGAAGAACTTGAAACTATCGACCTTCTCCTTTTTTTTTTTTAACACTCTGAAACTGGCATTACTGAGCAGAAAGATAAGTTGTATTTCCCTACTTACACACCTGAGACCAGCATTCACTTTCCTTCCTGTGACAGCATGTGGATAAGGGGTCCCAGAACAGGCCATGGCAGGGCGCAGAACGTGACTGCTGGAGGGCCCGTAACCAATGCACTGTTACCTTTACTTGTACCAGCGCATGACTGATCGTTAGGAAGGGCTTGGAAGCAATTCAGTTTACACAAAACTGGACAGAAGGTAACAGGTAGTTAATACTTATTGGCTGTGAAAGGAATTAAGAGATTGCCTGCATCAGTGGCCCTGACACTGGTTTGCGAGCAGTTTTTCACTGTGTTGGAGGTGCTCTAGAGGCTGCAACCATGATGTAAGAAGCGCTCCTTCCAGTTCTGTGTGGGAGGACAGCAGCAACCTGAAACAACTATGCGATGAGCTACTCTGTGAAACTGAGCGTTGGGTCCTGTCAAAAACTGAAGGCAGCTCAGACTGCTGCAATTTGTTTTTCTGTCTTGCTAAACCAGTATTCTGTGGCCTGCAGTCAGCCTCTAGGATTCCACTTAGGAAATCCACTTCCACTTGCCAAAGGTTAAGTCTTGATCTTTAAAATCTTGAATGTCTTTGACAAACATTGTAGCATAATGCATGGGGAACAGCAGACTCAAATGTTATACAGTACTCACATCGCACAACCTGTCTTCAGTTGTGCTTTGTAAAATAACTGCTAGCATTCATGTAAGCTTACAAGGGCAAACAGTCTGCAGTCCTAATAGGTTACTTCTGGCTTCTTTCAGGATGGCTTTCGTTTGAGGGGATGTTGCTCTTCTATACCGACTTCATGGGAGAAGTAGTGTTTCAAGGGAATCCGAAAGCACCTCACAACTCAGATGAGTATCAGAAGTACAACGCTGGGGTCACCATGGGCTGCTGGGGAATGTGCATCTATGCATTCAGTGCTGCTTTCTATTCAGGTACTTAGTACAGCCATCTTAGCCACTGCTGTGAGAAAAATGCACCTGTCTCCTAAGTGGTGTTTCTGTAACAAGTAGTCTAGCATTTATGTTGCTCATAGCCTACCACACAGCGTGAGTGCTGCAGCAAAGTGTTCTTTTTCATTGTATTATCTCTGTGAGTTAGCTTGGCCTGCACTGACAGCAGTTGAGGTCACCAGACCAGGGAAAGCACATCTCTGTTAGGATATAGTTCCTTTCACAAGTGGCATTTTCAACACACATCGAATCCAGAAGTACAAGCAACCACCATAGGCACAGTTGTGGTGCAGCAGCACTCAGTGCCCATGTGCCCCTGGCAGAACACCCTGGTGTCACTCACCACCCCAGCACCTTGTCATGTGTGTTGTGTGTGTGTCCACTTCCCCCACTCCACAACAGTTCCCATTTAACTCTCTGGGACAGTGGGCACTGCCAGGCTTCAGCTCTGCTGTGCCCACCACACAGGTAGGGCAGCAAGGCTGTGTGGTGGCAGCGGGATTTGGAAGGGGGATTTTGGCACTCACTTGCGAGGCCCTGGTTACTCGAAGGTGTAACGGTTGCCGCTGAGATGTGGCTGCCCAATGACTGCGCTGTGGGGCCCGAAGGTGCACCCCTTGGGTCCACTGACCAGCTAAGTGGCTGTTCACCCTGAATGCCATACTGTTGTCTTGCAGCCATGCTGGAGAAGCTGGAGGAGCGGTTCAGTGCACGGACGCTGTACTTTGTGGCGTATTTGGCCTTTGGGCTGGGCACAGGGCTGGCCACGCTCTCCAGAAACGTCTATGTGGTGCTGTCACTGTGTGCTACCTACGGCATCCTCTTTGCCACGCTCTGCACGCTGCCATACTCCCTGCTCTGCGACTACTACCAGAGCCGCGAGGTGAGCCCCGGGCTTGGGAAGGGAGAGGGGCTCCCGCGGCAACCACTTACACTGTGTTCCCTGCAGTTTGTAGGCTCGCAGGTGGAGGGCACACGTCGTGGGATGGGTGTTGACATCTCCCTGCTGAGTTGCCAGTACTTCCTGGCACAGATACTCGTGGCCCTGGCCATGGGGCCACTGACGACGGCCGTGGGCAGCGCCAGTGGCGCCATGTACTTCGCCAGCCTGGTGTCCTTCCTGGGCTGTCTCTTCTCCTCCCTCTGTGTCACCTATGAGCTGCTGCCCACTGAGGAGCTGCTGCCTACTGAGGAGCAGCGCCCGCTCTTGCCGCGCGCACGGAATGAATAAATGGGAGAAGCTGCCACAGCCTCCGCTGCCTCTTTGCGTCGCCCTCAGCTTCTCCGTTGCAGTGCGGTGGGCTCACGCACCCCCAGGACGGCAGCAGTGGGCATGGCAAATGGTCAGAAGGTCTGTGCTGGCTTTGCCAAGCTTTCCCCTGCTGGCTGGAGGGCGAGGGGCGAGTTGGTGGCACCTGGCACCGTTCATCCTTCCCCTGAGGTGGCAAAGGGCACATCTGCGCCCAGGGGCCACATCAACAGGATGCGGTGGTGTCAGTGTGAGGCTGTTCCCTCCAGCTGCCCTGTGGTGCCGTCATTCCCCGGGGGAACAAGCGGTGTTGTCTGGCCTGAGGCAGGGGACCTGGAAGTCTGGTGCCCGGGCAGGGCAACCGCTGTCTCTCGAGCAGCAGCAGCTGCAGGGCTGCGCACCCACTGTGGGCATCGCTGCTGCGGGAGCACAGGGTGTGCGGCATTCCACCAGCTTTGTGGGCAGAATGTGCCATCTCATGGCCAAGCAGAGCGGCCCAGTCCTTGGTCACCAAGGGCAGCGGTGACTCCTGCGAGGCCTCAGGAAGCACCAGGGAGAACCTGCGGGTCCTGGCCCCTGCCTGTGGTAGGCCTGGCTCTGGAGGGTACGTTTCAAAACTTGTTAAAGGTTGACAGTGACGGGTCTTGCTCGTGTGGCGTAAATACTCTGCCAAGTGGCACAGCTGGGCTCCTGGGTGTGCAGAGCTCCCACCAGCAGAACGACTCCAAGTAAGCCGCCGTGGGGTGAAACCGCAGCAGCCTGGCTCCCAAACCCTGCTTGGTAGGCTCTGGCTGTGATCCACAGGGATGGTTGCTGATTCGTTATTTCCTTCTATCTTAGACTTTTTACTAAGGCTACAGGGACTTGCGATGACTTAGCATAACCCAGCTTTGAGGAGAAGGGTCTTTTGCTTCCTTTGGGTAGAAGCTTACTCTCCGAGTTGAGAATTTAAGAAAAATCGTTTGTGTGAAAGCTTGCAGCACATCATCCTTGTTTTTCTTACAGTTGTGCCTATGACATTAAAATCTGCATGGGGATCAGTGATTCAGCACTTGTCAGCTAAAGGTGGATCTTCCATATCTCACTGAAACTAGTAAAAGGGCTTTGGGTCTCATTTTCCATGAGAATTCTTAATTATCCTGATTTTGGAAGGTGGTAAATGTGTGAGATCTCTTACAAGTTCCGGTTAAACAAAGATGAAAATGGAAATAAAACTACTACTAGGATTCCTGTCAGCCTACCTCTGTACTTGAATAGGCAGCCAAGGTTTTACCAAGGCTGATGGGCATTTTGGTGTTTACGTGTGTTGTGTGCCGCGGCATCCCCGTAGAGGTTATTTTTGCTTACCTCATCTTTAGGTCCAGAAGAAGGGTTTTCTCTGGAGGGTCACTCTTTTAAACAAGTTGTACTTGACTGTTCACCTAAGTTTATTCTGGCTCTTGATCTATGATGCCAAGATGAAGTAACGTGTGTGATCTTTAGCTGTTGTGGCTTACTGTACTCCAGTGCTGAAAGCATAATGCACAACTTGCAAGAACCTCTTGGTTTTGTTGTCTGCCCTCGAGTGTTACTTTTTTTTTTTTTTTAATTTGAGAAGCAAATTTCATGCTACTCAGTATTTACTTAAATGGAGGAACACTACTGAAGTTATGAAGTCAAGCACTCAGGGGTAAAGGACTGTCAGATTGCTGAGTCTGTTCATCTTTGGGCTTACGTAGCATCCTATCTGTAGGAATATCTGTGATGTGCCATTTCCTTGATGATGGGACAGCTGTTTCCAAGAAAGTTCAGGATGAAGCTAGAACAAAATAGCATGAGAAATTGTACATTTGGCACATCTGATTTCTGACGATTTAAAGACTCAACTTTGGAGAACTTTTCTTTTCTTTTTGGCCCTTAATTTCTCTTCCCTATCAAACTTTTTAACACTTTTTTTTTTTTTTTTTTTTTGGTCCCACTAGCTAGTGGGGTACTACTTCTTAAAATGTTTTCTCTGCTTAAGTTTTGTAGCTAGCAGTATTGCACTAAATGGGTCACGAGCACTTTCCTTTTCTAGGTAGCTGGAGTTGCAGATCATTTTGTTGTAAGCAAGGATCTTCAAAAGATTCATAGAATGGATGAAATCAATGTATTTGATGGTAATGTTTGTCTCTGCTTCCATCTGTAAATAATATTACAAAATACCTTTCTATAGTTATAAAACTATTGCTATGCCCATATGCATTGCCTGATAGAATATATATTACATTTTCAGTTTTATGGAACGTGGACTTTATTGTGCATATGTATTTGTGTAGTGTTTACATGCATAGTACTTTTAAGTCAACGCCAATGTATGTTAATTTGAGGCTTGGAGCAATGCTGGTGGTGTCTGGAAAAAACCCAGTGCCTGGCACCATCATGCAAAGTTGGAAGTCACACAGTCTATAGAAATAACTTTGAAAATAGGCATTGCTTACTTCCTTATTCTCTTTCTTTGCCATACATTTGTGTTTTGCAGAAATTACTGTATGTGGTCACTGTTGAACTGTGAGCTGCAAAGTGGTGTTTGCCTTTTTCGATCCAAATCCTTCAAATACTATGTCTAAATCTGCAAGCAGCTGTTTAGAAGTGAGATGCATGAATTTAAGCTGGGAAGTGATTTTACACCATGATGTAGTTTAATCTCTTCAGCAATGCCAAAAGGTTAATTTGTATTAAGTCCTTATCATTAAAAGTTGTTTGATGGCAACTATTTGTGGATATTCATAAATGTATATGTAACACGTGTACAGAAGAAAGGAAAATGAGGAGAGGGATGGAGAAAGCACCTAATGGTCTCCTAATTAAACACCTAATTAACCTAGCTGTAACCATTTCAGAGTGTGTCTGCAGTTCACTTGACCTCTGCCATGTCTCTCAAAAAAGACAACCTAATGATTTAGGAAGTTCTGCTGTTATCTTTGAATGAAGAAAATGAGTATTTTCAAGAATGAAATAAAATCAAATTGCATGACTGTATATATACATATACAAAAACTATGTTGGGAACTATTTGAAAAGAGTTGTCTAGACAATTTATTTTCTGTTAACAAGCAGTTAGTCATCTTTTACTCTATAGGAGATGCACTTTATTAAAAAAATAATTTGCCTTTGGGTAAAAGGTGGCTTTCTTAAGGTATGTTCTCCCTCAGATTGGAAGACAGCCTTAGTGAGAGACTTTTAGATGCCATTACCATAACAACACCCAATGGATTGCATGCAGTACAATAACTTGAGAATTCCGTGACTACAGGAGCTGAAATACCAAGGGAAATCTCCAGCATCTGTGTAATTTGTCTAAATTGACATTTTCCATACTTCTGGTTGTTAAGACGTGATTCATTTAGCCTATCCTTTTTGCTGGAAGGTTTTTGTTGATGTTCACTAAGGAGATGGCTGCAGCAACTCTCCACTGCTGTTCCCCTGCCCTAGGCTGTTGCTTCTGTAGCAGCATCAGTGGAAAGGAAGGTGCCAGTGAAAGTGGACCTGTGTTTAAGGTGGCAAATTTCCAGCTTTCCGGTGTATGGAAAACAGAAGTATTCTTGGACCACGAAGAAAGCAGGGAATGACTAACGTTAATCAGATGAATTAAAATGTGAAATACACACAGAGTCTGCAGAGGAACAGTCTGCAGTGGGGATGATGCAGTATTCGCCATATATATATATAAACCGCATGTAAGTGTATTTGTTTTGGTTTTGCTTTTTCTAGGATCCAGCCATAGTTTCTCAATCAAAAGATAACAAATTTTGTTGCAGCAGCCAATGGCACAGCCAACAGAAGAAATCGCAGCATCAGAGCAGAAATGAAGATTTTGGTTTGTGTGAGTAGACTGCTACCCAAGCTAACGAGAGCTACTTAAACATGAAGAATTTAACAGTATTTCTGTGAAATGCTATGAAGATTTACTATGCTAGAGACTAAAACTCTTGCTTTCTTTAAGCCTAGCTTTTGCTGTGTGTCAGCCTGATGCTACTCTGCTTTCCTTCTGGCTTATGCTCCTTGTATGCTGCTACTTTTTTTTAGCCCATACAACTTTTGGGGGAGGAGAGGAAGGTGACAGTATAGCTGAGTAAGTTTAATAGCTTCTTCCTACCAAGAAAGGAAAATTCCCATTCCTTTTTCCCTAGCCCTTGCTCTAGAGTGAGTATTTGGTGGGGTGTCCACAGTAACAGATACACCCTTGAACCTCAATCCCTATGTGTTACGTTACAATGCACAGCACCCTTAGGCAACGGGCCATCATGGTCCAAAGAAAAGCATTAACTAATATCTTGAAAGGCAGGTTCAGCCCAAAGTGTAAGTGATGTTCAGTGCTTGTAGGCAACTGCTGCTGGTTTTTGCCAGCAAACTCCAGGAAGCCTCAGTCATACCCTTTTTCCAGCACTGTACTTTGACCATTTGCAAGATACTAGAATTGCTCATTGTAATTGGTTCACAGTCCTCACCTGCTGAAAGCATAACAAGAGCTGTCTGAGAATTACACTTTATGAGCTTAGTATACCAGGATTTATTTATTTCTTTATAACCTTGGGCTAAATTGTACTAGGGAAATCCCTTTTGCTTTTGCTGCACTAAATTTGGCAGCAATAGTAAATGGAGAGAGCAGCACATGCACAGTGTAGAGCGTGCAAGTGACGCTTTAATGCAGTCAGATGCACTGAGGGGACGGTGCAGCCCCTCGGCCGGGGTGTCTCAGGGCGCGGCGCTGGGCCCGGGTGAACTGTCCGCAGGCGCTGTTGGGGCCTCCTGCGCTCGTCGTCGCCGCCGCAGCCTCTCGGCGCCCGTCACGGTCATGGGGTGGAGCGGCAGGAACCCCGCCAGACCTGCAGGGAGAGGCGGTGAACTGGCCTGAGCTGGCCCGAGCTGCGCCGAGCCGCCTCGGGCCCCCGCCCGGTCGCTAGCTGCGCGCCTACCCAGGAGCTTCTCGGCGGGCCGGGAGAGCTGCGCGCCGCAGCCCAGCCAGTGGCGCAGCCGCTCCAGGTTGAGCCCTGCCACCCGCTCGCCGTGGGCGTTGGGCAGCGGGTCGAGGCAGCCGAGCTGCTCCAGGTACTTCCCGTCCCGGGCGCGCCGGCTGTGCGCCGCCACGATGCGGAAGAAGGGCCGGTTGGTGCAGCCCCCGAGGGCAAGGCGGATGACGACGTGCCCGCCGCGGTAACCCCTCAGGAGGCGGCTGCCTGCAAGAGAGGTGAGCGGTGAGCGGCGGGCCGGGGCCGGGCCGGGCCGGGCGGCTGAGTCGCGTCCACGGGCACTTACCGAGCTGAACCATGGCGGCGACCGGACGCTCCCTGCGGCGCGGCGTGATGACGTACGGGGGGCTGGGAGCGCGGTGGGGAGGAGCACACGCTGGAGCCCTGGGGACACGCAGGTGGCCGAGGAGCTCGTCAGCCTCTTCGGGAAGCACGACGGCAGCTTCGAGACCAACGCGCCGATAGACTGCACCTTCCAGGTACCCCCGAGGGGGGCCCAGGTGTCCGGGAAAGGGAGGGGGAAAACCAGGTGGGCGAGCAGCCAAGGTAAAGGAGGGGGAGATTGGACAGGCTGCGGGCAGGCTGTGCTTTCGGGCAGTATCTGAGCATGTGCCTTTGTTTTTGCAGGTGCCGCAGGCAAGCTCGGAGGGGTGGTGCTGCACGCCGACCAGCAGCCGAGAAGGTGAGGCGGTGGTGGGTGTTGAGGAGCTACAGTCATTTTGTTTCTTGCTGTCTTAGGTGCCACGAGTGATGAGGGTTTCTGCCTGCAGCCCTGGCATGACACGCTGAGTGGAACACCGTGCGAGTTAGGAGCAGGTGGGTGTTGTGGGTATGGTTGGTGTTGATGTACACGATATCTAGTGCTGGCACTGCTTAGTGAGCGTGTGTTTTTTTTTCTGTAGGTTCTTTTGATTGATGCCGTCTCTGGTCTTGGAACCATTCTTTTTGTTGAGCGGTTTGGGTGCTATTGAGCAGTCATGTTGTATATAATGTTCTGTGGTGTGGTAGTCTGTGCATGTGAGCATTTGGCTTGGAGCTGCTCTGCCTGGAGGTGTAGAGTTGGGGTGGGAGGACCGAGTTCTAGGAGTCTGTGGTTAATCTGTTGACATGTTAAACTGTGTAGGCAAAGGTTGTACCGTCATCTGGGATGGAGTCGCCGCGGGCAGGGGAGTGAACAGTCCCTTCACTGGTGTTTTACAGTTCATATCCAAGGCCATTGATGACTAGTGTTTTCTGTTGTGTACTGTTCTTTCACAGACAAATAGTGTTTTAAAGAAATCTTTTTTTTTTTTTTTCTTTGTGGGTGGCCACGTTGTCAACATAAGTCATTTAGCTTAAGAGAATGGCTCTTGACAAGAACGTATCACTTGTAATTATTGCCTTTACTTAATGGAAACAAAAGGAGCTACAGACTACTATGGGCACCTGAGATAAGGCCTGCTTTACACTTTTCTGAACAAATATGCTTCATTCAGAGAAAATGCCACATTCAAGGCTGGCACAAAGTATCTACAGACTGTAAACATATCTACAGTTGGACCAAGCAAAGACCTGTCTGAGGTAGTGCAAAGGATCCAGTGAGAAGCAGGAAGACCTCAGACTCGACTCTTGCTGATGGACTAAACCATGGTGTGAGGGGTGGGTAAATAGTCTGTAAGGGTATCAATACCCAGAGATTTCTATGCTTGGCTAGGACCTCAGCAAAGGCAGCAGCTCGAGTCAGCCCTGCTGCTGTACTGCTCCGTTTGGTTAATTGTTTTCTTGGACTTTGCCTGATAATTTGCCCCAAGAGACCAAGGATCCAGCCTGCAACCCAGCTGACCCTGTGCCCCTGGAGGGGAGGTAGGTATGTCGAGGTGTAGAATGGTGAAACTCTGAAATCCCAGCTAAGTGATATAAGGAATCGGGTGTGCACACACAATACTTTGGCCATATATACATAAAATCCCTTAGATGTTTCCCCTACCCTCTGTGTCTCTTAGACACAAACCATTGATCCAGTCTGGGGCTGAGTTTGGATCCAGCCGTACCTAGACTCCTCTCTGAGGAGGAGTTTAGAAAGCAAGGGGGTCCATTCTGAACCTCGTGACTCAGTGGGAGGACCTCCTTCTAGCCTTTTGCATCTCCTGTCCATGTAGAAATCACTCTGAATCAAGTCTCACCTGATTCTGCCTGGCATATTTTGTCCGTGCAGTAAGTAATAGAGTGACCCTTGCCATCACATTCTGTTACATCACACTGTAAGTGATCTTGCGCTGCTCTCAGCCAGCGGTGCCCTGAGTCACTCACCTGAGACAAACCGATGTTGGCAGGATGGCAGGTGATAGCACTGGTTACTTATGGAGTAAGTAACTGCAGAAACCTTTGCAGGAAAAGAGAAGAAACAAAAGTTAGAGGCAAAAATGAAGTGATACTTAGGCAGACTCATCATCCTCCTGACATTCTACCGATTAGGAAACCAATTGCATCCCCTGAAGGATGGGACAGAAATATATGGGGTGACCCTGTGACAGTGAACCAGGGAAGGACGATTCGTTCTATTTCTCAGGTCCCCCAGCGTATGCAGCCAGACCCATAATTAAAATAGAACAGTCTCAAGGACCTCCACGTGCCGCCACTGCACGATACTATATGGCAATCGCCAATTGGGGGGGTCAGGGGTAGGGGTAGGGTTGGGTTTTAGGCTAAGGGTCCATTTGGTTTAGGGTTAGGGTTTAGTGTCACAGAGGCACTCAAATATAAGTTCAGGCGGACAACAAGGTCCAAAACAAACATTATTCTGGCTGAGAAAGGACTGCTGATAAACCCATTAGATATGGAGTTTATACAATTAGTTAGCACTCCAATAACATAAGATACCGGTTCGGATACTAGGTTAGGAGATTATTTGGGGTGCAGCGAAATAAAAATAATGAAGATCCACAGCGTGCATATACGCATTCACAAGAAAACAAAAACCATAGCCCTTTCTGCCTGTTTTGCCCATATCAGAGAAACACTAGCCTGTTGCAGCAAGGACTTACGTTTGCCTGCCAGGCAAGGAATTTACACTCGTCTATCCCAGACAAGGACTTTACACCCACCTATCAGGAGAGGACTTACTAAAGCATAGGGTTAGGGTTCAGTGTTAAGGGTTAGGGTCATTAGGGTTAGGGTTACGGTTAGGGTGGTTAGGGTTATGGGTTAGCGTCAGGGGTTAGGTTTAAGGGTTAGGGTGAAGATTTGGGTTGGGTTTCAAATACGATTAGGGTTATGGATAGGGTTAGGTTTAGGGTGCGCCACCATAAGTTTTAGGGTATCCTCAGTTTGGAGGAGACTGAGGGGTGACCTCATTAATGTTTATAGATATATAAAATGTGAGTGTCACGACGATAGAGCCAGGCTCTTCTTGGTGATAACCAGCAGTAAGACAAGAGATCATGGCTTCAAGCTGGAACACAAGAGGATCCACTTAAATTTTGAGAAGAAACTACTTCTCAGTGAAGGTAACAGAACTGTAGCTTCATGTTATATTTATTAGGATTATTAGGCTTGTGGGGATCAGGCTGAGGGGTTGGGGTCGGAGGTTGGAGGTCATGGGGTCAAAGGTGGGGGGTTCAAGGGTCAGAGGTCAAAGGGCAAGGGTCAGAGGTCAAAAGGTTGGGAGTGTCAAGGGTCAGAGGTCGGGGTTAAGGGTCAGAGGTCAAAGGTCAGGACACAAGGGGCCAAGGTTAGGGTTGGAGTAGTGTAAGGGTCAGTCTGAAGAACAATATTTGCCTGAACACCGTTATGAGGGACTTTAAGAACAAAATGCTCTGGTAGAAAGAAGTGGACAATGGCTTGGGGAGAGGCCTGAAGAAAGTAATTGCGTTGCACAGGACTTTCTGATCTGGGGACTGTGAGAAACAGTAGCTCCAGGTGGATTTCGCTACTGCCTCAGCCAAATTCGTACCCCACACCCTAAAAGTAATTGTGCTACGAAGGCCTCTCCGACCTGGGGAAAATAACTGCTGCCCAGAAGATAGATTTTCACCTGTTGCCTGAGCCAGATTGCCCCGCAACCTCCTCCCCACAACAAAAGCCTACAAAGAAGAGCATGTGCAGAGGCTCTCCAAGGGTCTTGAGGTCACCCAACGGACTGGCAAGAGACCCCTGAAAAATAGTGGCGCAGGTGCAGATGGGTTCTGGCAAGCAAAGCGAGGACTTTTTGGGCCTGCGCAGTTAAGCCTGGATTGCGCAACATAGGCAGAGATTGTCCTCAATCTATGGGAGTGAGGGGGGGAGTAAAGAAGCATGAAAGACAACTCCTAACTGGACATCATGGAGATCTCCCCACCGAAGGATCCTGGACCACGACAGAAGACCGGCAGGACTCTTCACCCAGGACCGGAGACCGAAGGGATGCCTTTGGGACTCGTTCGGTGGTAACCAACCCTCTTTCCCCCCTTTCTTTTACCTTTCCCTTTTTCCTCTACTTTCTCTTTTCTGTGTAACGATGATTTAATTTTCTGAGTTGACACGTGTGCAATTTTAGTGCCAAAGGAAAAGGAAAGCTAAGGGTTTTTTCCTGGTGTAGGTAAGCATCCGCACACCTTTTTAGGGTAAAGTGAATGAGGGCGGTTTGTTGTTTGTTTTTGAATGTGGCTGTTTGAAGCTGCACGCCTCAGTGGGCTGAGGGTCCCGGCAGGGCGGCTGGAAGGCGAAGGAGGATGCAGAACGGACCAATGAGGTGGCGCGAGAGAGCTGGAGGGGCGGAGCGGCGATAGGCGGAGAGAATGGCAATGGGCGTGCGTAGGCAGCCAATCAGGTTGCCGAAGGGGCGGGTTTTGTGGTGTCCCTGGTGCGCATGCCCAAGTTGCGCAGTTCTCAATCAGGTCGGGCGCTGAGGCGCGCTGGTGGGGCCGGAGCATCCAATAGGAGGACAGCGGGGTGGGGCGGAAAGCAGCCAATCAGAGCGCGCCGACCCAATCCGGTTTGACTAGGTAGCCCCCTGGCAAGCGCGTCCGTGGTGTCTCGGGGGCGGGTAGCGGGAATGGACGGGCTGGGGGTCGGTGCGAGGGAGGGAAGGCTGCGGAGCGCTCGCTGCGGCCAGCTCCCGGGCATCTGGAGGCAGTGGGCTCAGGGTGGCGCTTGGTGAGGTCCCCGGAGGACCGCAGAGGGCTCCGGGGCCCGCGGAGCCCGGCGGGAGGGTGGGAGAGAGCGAGGGGAATGGAGCGGTGAAATAGGCGGCAGGTGGGCGCGGGCGTGGTGAGCGTGACGGTGACGTTGGAACAGGGGGAACGGGAGGGGCCAGTGCGGCGAGGAGATGTTGAGTTCCGTTTCTCCCTGCCCTTATGGCAGACCTTGCGAAGGTCGTGAGAGGCGTGTGACTCTGAGGGCAGGTGGGCCTCAGGTTTGCGGTGTGGAGCCGTGTCTCCGGTGCAGCGCCCTTTCGCGGGATTGCAGTCTCTCCGGGAGCGGCGCAGCCCCGTTTTGTCAGGGGGATGTTTAAAAACAGAGAGAAAGTGTGGTTTTAGGGTCGGTGGCATGGCGAGCGGGGTGGCGCTTTGGCGGGAGTGCGGAAACTAAGGGCAGGGCCCGGCGGTTTCTGTGCCTGTAGGTGTGATTGGGTGTGTCCACCCACGCCCGGCTCAGGCTTCCTTCCCGGCCCGAGCGCCCTC
>VWYH01003354.1:0-32304 GCA_013399365.1 Pampusana beccarii
GTTTGGTGCCAGAGTTAGGTTAAATGATTGGATTTGATGATCTCAAGGATCTCTTCCAAAAAAACGATTCTATGATTTTCTGTCAGCCAGTGTGTGAGCAGGGGGAAGTCACCAGGTTCCTCTGGTACCCACCATGGCCATGGACAAATGTGTTTCACGTTTGCTCAGCTGCTGTTTGACATGCAACAAAGCTGCTGCTGCTGTTGAAAGCAGGAGAACCCCCTCCCCATCGCCCCATTCCTAACTTGCTGCCAACTCCCCCTGGCCCCAGCAGGGCAGTCCCCATCATGTGAACCGTTCAGCTGCATTCAGGCTCCTAAAACCGTAACTCTGGGCCACAAAGGGCAGGAATGGGCTACTGGGGTGGCTGTCAGAAGAGACAGTGACTTGCTGCTGCTTTTTCCAGTGGCAGTGCCAGCTTCAGTTGCTTGTCAAACCGCTGGCTCCCATCATGGTCATACACTTGGGTCAATCTGCCATAACGTGGTGCTTCTGATGGTCCCTTCACTGCGCAGCCCAGGAGCACCGGCTGGTGCGGGGAGCAGCGCAAGGTGTGGGATCAGCAGACAATGGCCTGACCGTCAGTTCTGCTAGCAGTAGGGACCTATTTGAGAGGAAGATGAGAGCCCAGCAATGGCAGTGGTTGTGAAGGTTGTTCTCAAGCAGAGGGAAGATGCTAGTGCAGCCCAGGCAAGGAGAAAACCAGCAATTATTGGGATTTCACCTGAAAACACGTAAGAGAGCTGAGAAGAGCTGAGGCAGCAGCGACTCTGCCTCAGTCACTCCCACTCTGTCAGAGACAGAGACAAATGCTGGTTCAGATGTCAAGATGCAGCAATGCACCTGCAGCTCCGCCTGGGCAGCTGGTCAAAGCTGTGAGGCTGAGGTGAGCGCTGAGAAAACCTCATGCAGCCTCTGAGATTCCAAGGAACCTGCTCTGGCTGTCATGTGAGTGTTGGTGGGAAGGGATGGGTTCTGATCCAGCCTTCTTCTCGGCGGTAGACCATCCCCAACACTAGGTCAGGTTGGTCATGGCTTTGTCTGCCTGCCCTAGTCCTGCACCCTGCGAGAAGGGCAGTTCCCCCACCTCCCTGGGCAATGTGCCTCCATGTTGCTCAGCCCCCTGTGCTGTTAAAGCCAATGCCTCCCCAAAGGCAACGCCCTGGCACGGGGGACGCTCTGATGCAGGTGACAAAAGTCCCATCCTGGCCAGCTGCTGAGCACTGGACTCCAAGTGCTCCCGCAGATTGAAGCAGAAAGCCAGGTCTGCCTGCTGCTGGGGTGGCAGGAGGATTCAAACATGGCTTTTCCAGTGCATCACCAGGCCAGGTAATGCACAACCTGTCCTCTCAACTTCCCAAAGCTCTGAGGTCACCTCTTAGGGAGAAGGGTGACTCATGGCCGCGAGTCATGGGCAGTGCTCAGAGCCTGGGCCACCAGGGCTGATGCCAGGAGGTCCTCTCTGCGCCAGTGACACAGCCCAGCTGCAGAAGATGTTTCTGGAAGCTGTATCACTAAGTGGGACTTGGTGCTAGCATAGAAGAGAGGATTATTTCTAACAGAAAAAAATAATGAGCAAAATCAGTGGAATAGCTCTGACATGCCTTGCATCATCTCGGGAGGGATTTCTCATCATGGGGTGCCACAGGAGTGAGCAGGTCTGCTGAAAGCAAGGCTGCTCAGTTTATAGCAACTCACAGTGCATGCACAGCATGGTACCACAGGCTGACCAGTGTGCATGACCGCTCCCTTAGAGGTACCGAGAATGGGTTGTGTTGGAAGGGACCTTTAAAGGTCATCTAGGTCTTCTCACCATCCAAGTGGGTGCAGACAGAAAACAAGGATGCTGGGGGTGTGGGACAAAGATTCCTCACCAGTGGTACTCCAGCCATCACTCTTTGTAATAACTGCTCCTCTGAAGTGTTAGCAAAACATTTTCCTTGAAAAATAAGAATATTCCAGAAAAAAATAATTCCCATATGTGGTAGGTGACAGCACCATCAAAGTGAGCCACTGGCAGCACTCAGAGCTCAGGCCTCCAGACACATAGCAAAGGAAAAGGATGGGAATGCATCTGGGATCAGACAGAGTTTCAACAGATTATAAGCCATTTTCAAGAAGCACCTAAGTGGTGGTTGTTTGGATGGTGCCAGGGGGTCCTCCAGACCTGTTTTTAAGCATTGTTCATTGTAAGTGAAAGGTGCAAGCCTTGAGCTGGCAGCTGCTGAGCTGCAAGCTGCAGCACTGACTCAGAGACTGCTGAAAATAGTGGGTGCTTTACCTCTTCCTGCAGGGATGTTGAGTCTTATTGTCAGGCACTGTCCACAGTCACACTTCTTCAGATGGTTTGCAACAGGATTTGGAAGTTCATAGAGAAGATATCTGAGAGTCAAAGCATGCATGAGGGGCTTGAAATAACTACTTCAACCATCGAGCTTGGGCTGCTCCTGGAAAAGGGCAGCATTTGCACACACCTCTCCTCACATTTTCTATCGACTTGCCCTGAACAGACAAGGGTGGATAAACTTTTTGTCTTCGCCCTTGACTTAAGAATGGGCCAAGATGAACCGTGTGTCTGGGGTTGACCTGCCCATAGCCACTCACCCATGGAAGAGCTCAGCTCTCATGCTCAGAACAGCCTGTGTCACTGCTGTGTCACAGCCTTTATGCCTGTCAGCATGAAAAACAATTTGGAGACCTGCATAAAAATTATCCCTGCATAAAATTATGATTAAATAATGGAAGGTCCCCTCTGTGATGGTCTATGAGCTGTTGGCTGGAGCACGGCCCAGCTGTGGCAGAGCAGGCCCCCTGCACTGTGCATTCTTTGCTGGAAGGCAGGAGGATCTGGGAAATTTGGGTTCCTGGGTGCTGCTCTTGCAGGCAAGCAAAAGGAGAGCTGTGGCAGTGAAACCTGCACATGCTTTCAGTACTTCTCACATCAAGGCAGATGCTGAATCTTATAGTCACCACACCGGAAATCATCATCACCTTCCAAGCTACGCTTCAAGGGAATGTGTAACATCTCCTTTTTCTTTGAACAGGCCTGGCTGACAGCCAGCTGCACCCTGAGGCTGTTAAGGTATTTGTCTGCTAGGAAGGGCTATGAAACAAGCAGAAGCAGCAGGGGGTGTGGGCTTTGAATACAGAATCATCTGATTGATAGCATCCCCCTCGCTCATGTGGATGTGCTGTATCACTTGGCCTGCCTGTGTTGGAAGTCAGAATGAAATGGTGCAAATAATCCAGCACACATGGGAGCTGTGAAGGGAAGTGATGGAGCATCCTCACTTGAGAAACTTTCCAGCTTTTAATAGGTGGGGCAGACTGCTGTGTCCTTGGCAGGGTGTTGTATGTGACCCTAGAAGTCTTTGTTATCTCTGATTCCCATTTGATGATGGGATGTTGCGTGTAAATTGCCTCAGTTTAAGGCAAGATGCTTTAATGCCTGGAATGCTAGACCAGGACGTAGGAGAGTGGAGGAACAGTCTTAGGTGAACTACAAAGCTTCTTAATTCTTGGACAGTCTCTGACCTCCCTTAGATCACCTGTTCCATAAAGATACATCTCTTCCCTGGGGCAAGTGCAAAGCTCTGCATGGTTCTTCAATGTCCTGAGAAATTATGGCATTGTCCCACATGAGGACTTCACTAAACATTTGCTCTGAATGTGAGGCATTATTTGTACAGAGGACACGGAAAAGTCACCAGCAATGGCATCTCAGGGAGCCTTGTGCTTTGGAGACTCCTCTGGAAGGGATTGTTGTTCATCTCCATCTATGTCCCAGGGAAGCTGCTGTTGGCAGAGCTCAGCAGGTTGCTCCCAAGGACAAAACAGCTGTTCTTCCCTCTCTTCCCCTCCCAGTGCTGCCTCTCTCAGGGCAGCTAAGAGAAGGAAGCCTGAGGATGCTGGTGGGCAGGGGATATGTGTGTAGTTTTATTGTGACCACTGAAAGATATATATCCTTGTGGCAAGCTGTACTGAGTTTCCATCAGGAAAAATATGGAAGTGAGTTTTATGTTTTAATTTGTGATACAAGTATCTACCTTCTTGCAGACGAATTTGCAAAAACAAAGGTGTAGAGTATGTTACTAACACAAGTAGGGTTACCTGAGTGATGGGATGAATACACGTGTGCAGTCCTGGGGCACACAGAAGTCTGTAGTCTCACACAAGGCAGGCTGCAGGTGTCTGGTGGGCTGTCGCTGCACACTGTAAATGTTGAGAGGTGCTTCTCTCTTAGGTGTCTAATTGATTCTCTAGCTGAGGCCATGCTGTCAAGCCACTTAGTGACCCTGATGAGTGGTTCATTCCCATCTGCCAGTGCAGTGCTTCCAGCAGGAAGGTGTACTGGAGATGGCAGGTCCTTGGAGCGGTGGGTTCATACAGAGATGGCACTCACCTCTCCTCACCATCTACATACTCCTCAGCAGAGTAAGCACATCTGCATCCGGTGCCCAGCCTGGAGAAGTGCTGCCAGGCCCTCAGGAGGGTGATGGAGTTGGAAAGCTCTGCTCAACCCACAGTGCTGGGGTGAGGGAGGACCTCTCAGGTTCAGAGTTCAGAGCTGAGAAACTATTTGAGCTGAAGCCATGGTCACTTGAGGCAGCTGTTACAGGTGCCAGGCAGGGCTCATCTGTCCCAGGCACCAGGGTCCTGCCTGCACCAGAAGCAGCCTTGCCCTGCTCATCTCTCATCTACTCAGGGGACACCTTATTGCAGCCCTTCCATACTTAAAAGAAGCCTGTAAGAAAGATGGGGGCAGACTTTTTAGAAGGATCTGTTGCGATAGGACAAGGGGTGACAGTTTTAAACTAGAAGAGCGGAGATTCAGGCTGAGCATGAGAAAGAAATTGTTGGCCCTGAGGGTGGTGAGAGCCTGGCCCAGGTTGGCCAGAGAGGTGGTGGATGAACCATCCCTGGAGACATCCCAGGCCAGGCTGGACGGGGCTCTGAGCAACCTGAGCTGGTGAAGATGTCCCTGCTCATGGCAGGGGGGGCACTGGGGGAGCTTTAAAGGTCCCCTCAACCCAAACCATCCTGTGACTGTGATCTCTCTGCAAAAGTGAGGACTGGGTCAGCACTGCAGCTCCTCCCTGGCACCTCTCTTTGCTGGGGAGCACTCTGCTGCACCAAGCCTGGTCCAGCAGCAGCAGGGATCAGTGCCAGACCCCCGTGACACACGCAGCCCCACCGACACTTTGTCCCTGATAGACGTCTTAGTAGCTCAGCAAAATCCTACATCTTTTCCTGACACACTCTCTCTCTCTCTCAGTTTTACAGCTACGGCTTCAGCAGAGAAGGACCCGTGAGCAGCTGGCAGACCAAGGCATCATGCCACGTGAGTATCTTTTTCTACTCCTGTCTCAGAGGGGCTGTGTTCACCCGGGGCACTGCTGGGGCACTGTGTGGCACCAGCTGCCTGCTCAGACCCGCTCAGCTCCCAGCAGATTGCTACCGGCAGGAATTTGTAGAAACTTTATGGTTCCTGGTGCTGTACGATGGTGCCCACCATTTCCCACATAGATTATAATGCTCAAACTGAAGTCAGGAGAGATGCCTAGCTTACACCATCCAAAGTTCAGCTGCTTAGCTCCCTGTCCCAGAAGTCATTTTATCAGGACAAGAACATGCAGCTCCAAGCAGAAGACTCACCAAGCTCTTCAAGTAGGCAAGGGCAGAGAATGTCCTGTCCTCTTGTAAAACCAGGAACCTCTGTGGCAGGATCAGACCCACAGAACAAGGAGGAGATAGAGAGGGCCCACTACAGAAAGGTGTGGGAGAAGGAAGTGGTGGGGAACCGCCGAGGCCCTGGTGCAGAAAGGCAGCCCCTGGGTGAGTGACACATACCCAAATCTGTGCCTGTGCCCAGCCAGGACCTCGCCTGGCACAACTGTCAGTGCACACTGGAGGGCAGTGAAACCAGACCTGAGTCTGCCTGCTGCAGACCAACAAATTATGTCGGTGCTTTCCTCTCTCTAACCACGTTCATCTTTGCTAACCTGGCATTCAAGCCTGAAAGACAAGCTCCAGGCCAGCATTATTGTGTAATGATTCAGCATCAGAAAGCCAGTTGCTAGACCCCAAAAAGTAAGTGAATTACAGTGATCCCATTCTGCACCTGCAGGTGAATCATGAAACCTGTAGCACTACCAGATAAATGGTGTTGGGAGTTCAGCCGGCTCGGTGGATAACTCCATCCTGAGCTAGTTCAGGCTCCATGTGCCTGAATCTGTGATTATCTGGGACCCAGGTAAAGGATCATCCTTTCTGTCTCATCAAGGGCCCCTTGGGTTCACTGCTAAGATCGCAACTTTCCAAAGTCTGTGTCATTTCTGTCTCTTCTGGCTAACCTTGGAAACGGCGATGCAGTTCTTGTCTAAACAGCAGAACAACGACTCACTAAGAGCACGGTGATAGCACTGATTGCTGCATCCTGCCCAGCCCCTGCCCTTCTTCTCAGGAAGATTGTGTCAAGGTAGCCAGCAACAGACATCTTCTCAGTACAGTATTGCCAGCATCAAGCAGCAAGAAAACTTGAACAGGATGACAAAAATCATGACTGTCATAGTGATCACATGGTTTTAAGACTGATAAATGCAGGTTCTTTTCATTTTTCTTCTGTTTATTTCTTAAAGTGTTCAGGTTTTATGCTGCCTGCCACTGAAGGGCGAGCATTTTAATCACAGGACTCCAGAAGTTGGAGCTTTAAGCAAATATTGTGACATTCGTTGTAGTATTGCAAGCACTGGCAATAGAGTCAGTGGCCAAAAACATGTCTAAGATCTCTTGAACTGCAAAGTCCACTCTGTAAAAACGGGCACACTCAGACAGGGTGCAGGACACCCCGCTGCACACACATGAGCAGCAGTGCCAGCTGAGAGCCTTGTGTACCTGGCACACGTGGGACTGCACTTCTACAAATGGCACCTAACGTTTAAAACCTTACACATTCCAGACCACATATTAGGCCCAAGGTACTTGACGGCATCTGAAGGGTATTTTCCTGTTACTTACAGCTTCTTTGCACTCCCAACTTTGAGGCTGACATTTTGCAGTCTGGTTTCTGTCCAAGAACGCCATTTTGGGAAGCTTGAGCACAGTTTACTCACTGAAAGTAGTAGGAAAAAAGGCACTTTTGCCATTATAAAAACAAATGTGCAGAATTTAACTCCTGAATTTAACCTCAGAATTAAGTGTCAAACATTAGCATTTAATATATGGGAGCCCCAGCCAGCTTCCCCATGGCTTGGGCACGTGCAGTCATTCCCTATGAAAAAGTCTTTGTTTGAGCCTGTCTTCCCATGGCCTGTTGGCTCTGAGGAAACATTGGATTAAGTCCTTAGGAAGCTGATTTTTGGTATCCAAGAGGAGAGCACAGGGAGATTGGTCAGTATTACCTGAGCATAGCACAGTGGGATGAATATCCTCACCAAAGCTCAGCCTGTGTTTGGATTGACTGGAAAAGATCAATGCCATTGCATACCTGAGCTCTGCTCACACTTCCTTGGATGTTCTGCTAAGATATGTGAAACCTTCAGACGGCCCCATCACTGGAGAAGGCAGGAAACTGCCTAAAGGAGGATGCTCAGGAGCAAAAGGCAGTAGTGTTGCACAACACTTCAGGTTGTAAACTGAATAACTGGCTGGCAAAACAATCAACACTTCTGAAAAAAGGCTCTAGAAATAAAGACAGGCACAGGCTTGTAGGCAAGGGTAGCTTGTGGGTCCCTTCAGCCCTGTGACTCCGTGAATGGGGGATCTTCTGACAGCAAGGGGAGATCCAGGTTCATTAAGACACAGCACGCTCCCGGTCCGTAGCAGCGCAGGTGAGAGCAGAACCTGCTCCATTCTGCAGGCTCACCGAGTAGGAAGTTTCCAGTTCATGCAACAGCACATGCAGTTTAGTTTTCCTATTGAAACTGGTGCAGACCCAGTAGAAGCATTTTATATCACGAGCATGAGGGGTCAGTTGCAGAAAGGCAGGCTGTAGGGCTGAGCGTGGATGAACCTTTCCTCTAGACCTGCACAGGCGTCTGCCCCTGACCCAGACGCATCCTGCTCACTACCCAAGAGGAGGGGGAGGCAGCTTGCAGGGTCAGGGATTCCTCAAGGCAGGGTTCCCCCCACTGTGATGAGCTGCAGAAATAGCTGTACTTAGAGTAAAGACACTCTTGCTGTACGCAGCCACCACCTCATCCTCCAACTCAAACCTTAGAGGCAATAGTCCCAAGGTTATCAGCACCAAGCACAGTAGCTCTGCCCTGTTGCCTCCAGACCCTCAGTGATTTCAAGCTGATTTCATCCCCTGACAAGTCGTCTGAATAACCAGTGCTAGCGATGTCTTTATTTGTTTTGCAGACTAATACAAGCTGCAGCATCCACATAATTCCTCCAAAACTCTTGGTAAATGACTAAATTCTGCGACATTTTCCTCTTGAATGGCACGGCGTTTGGTCAATGCCCATAGCACACTCCCAATGCCACAGTGGGCAGGGCTGTAGAAGTCACCTCTCTTGCTAACTTCATGTTCTCATGTGCACCGTTTTATTTTGCTTCTGATTAAACCAGCTGTCACGAGTCCTCACGGCTGCTCACCAGAGCATGGCACAGTAATGCTAGCTTGTCTGTATGTCTGCTTTCCAAATGTCAGGAGCAGGAATGTGCCTTCTGTGTTTTACTGCGATTCACAGGAGGTTAGGGGGGCTGCCCTGGGTGTTGCCTACCGAAAGCCAGTTCAGAGGGCCTCCAAACATTTCTTAGCTGCCCCCAGTCTTCTCTTCATCCTCCTCTAGACTGATGGAGGATAATATGTCCTGTGTGAAAATAATTTCTGTCCTTATTTGATCCCATAGAGAAGATGGAAAGGGAACTCCTGTTGCCAAAGAGCTGTAGCAAACTGGTTTTGTTGGTCAGGACACCTTCCCCTTCCTGTCCCAATGGGAACTGTTACTTTTGCTTGCTTATACAGCCCAGAAAGAACTTTTGCAGGATCTGAGAAATATTAGCCCCTCCACCATGCAAATTCTGTTCCGATGTGCAAGGTCCTCCATGACTCCAGTACGGACTGCTTCATGGGACTGGTGGTGACTGGTCCAAGAGCCAGGGATTTCCTTCGGGAGTCCCTCTCCCGGGTTAATTCTCCTTGGTGTACTATTTCTTCGAGAACTTGATCTGCTGCCTGGTACCTGGCCAGGCAGCTGCTCAGGGAGGGCCCATGGCACACAGATGCTTCTGGGCAGGACACAGGACAACTGTCCAGTGAGAGGGAACCTAAAGGAAGTGAGAGGTAGTCAGCAATGGGAGAGGGACAAAGGGCTGTAGCTCTGGGGTCTTGCCTTGAAACACCCTTGCTGGAGGCTGCGCCCACATGGTCCCTACAGGAGAGGCAGATCTCAGTTTTCTTGCTGGCCTCAAGCCTCAGTTGCCTGCAGGTTTTACTTGCAGGTGAGCTCCTCTCGCAGGTTGTTGCTCTTCCCAGATCTGTCTTCTGGGGCTGCGGTGCTTTCCGCAACTTGCAGGAAGCACTCCAGGGAAAAGCCGCATCTGCTCTCTGACATGTCCCACGGAGCACTACGTTCCAAAGCCTGCATCCCCTCCCTGCCCATGCGCCCCCTGTGCTCCCCGTGCTCTTTGTCCCCCCTGCTCCCTTGCCATGGACAGGCTGAGAGCACGGGATTTCCCAGAGCTTTCCTGAGTTATTTTTAGTCAGCGCAATAAAGAGAACGGCTAGTTTGTGTTGCTATTTTTATAGCACTCATTAAAACGCTGTTGCTGAGTATCCTGGTGGCTGCTTGCTTCCGCTCCTGTGCTGACTGCTCCTCTTTCTTTCCTGTTGCAGCACTGAAAAGCCCATCTGCATTCCATGAACAGCGAAAAAGTCTGGAGCAAGCCAAGGTAACTCCTGCAGCCACTCCGATGAGGGAGCACGTGGGCTCGCTTTGCATGCGTTGCGGGGTTTGAAAGCACCTTCCACCTCCTCTGGCATCCTCCATCTCAGCTCTGTGGCCAAGGATAAGGGTCAGGGCCTCTTCGCCAGTTCCAGACATGGTGGGGTCAAGCCAGGGTTCACAAATGCTCTGGAGCACCCTTCTCCAAGCAGGGGAGGTTTAAAAGGGCAGAGGGGCCATCTGTGCCCTCAGCTATGGGGTTTCACAACAATCCCTGGGCTTTACAAGGGGCCATGGCCAGGGTGTAGCTCAGCATGGCATTGGCAGTCCTTCCAGTCAATGTCCAACCAGCTGAAATGCTGATTTCCTCTCCAGGCCAGGTCCACAGCTCTCTCCCCGCTGTGCTGGCTGCTCTCCACTCCTGCTCAGGTCAGCGGGGTTAGAGCAGGGACAGCAGCAAACAGGATGGAGCTCAACTGTTAGCAAGTGTGCAGGAGGAATGCAGATGCCCTTTGTCACCTGGATCGAGTCCCCAGGGAGCCCACACTTGTCAGATGAGAGCGCGGCTTTTAGCTCAGCAGTGCAGCTTGGACATTACGACACACAACGTCCAAGGGGGCTCCCACCGGCCCTATTATCTAACTGTACTCAGGCTTCCCTAAATATTGCCGAAGGCAGAGATAAGATAAGTAGCCATTTCCAGAACACATCGAAACGCTGTGATGAGGTCACTTTTTGGGAAATCACACTGGTTTTCCAAGCACCCTCAATCCAGCCGTGACCAAGCTTAGGGTGATGTCCACAGAAAAGGGAACAGTCCTGCAGGTTTTGCTTGAACCACGAGTTTGTTCCATTAATCTGCAAAACGTGCTTACAGTCATGTGGAAATGGACCTTTGCAAGGAAGAATGATTGTAAAATATGGAGGAGTGCTCTTCGGAACTTAAACACACTCCAAATCACTTGCCCTGAGTCTCCTGTGGTAACAAACGGCTAGCATAAGAAACGTAATATGACTCTGAAAAATTAGTATGCTTACAAAATTTCAAGCAATCCAAAGTATCCTTGAAGTGTCATATATTTTACAGTTCAAGTATACATTTGTGTCTCTTTGTCTTTCTCTTCAAAGGCTTTCACTGGCTAGTTGCCTGGGGAAAAGGGAAGGATAGTCTTGTCTATTCCAAACTGCCTGCATTTTTAGAGCATGCTAACGAAGACACTAATGAGCAGAGCTCATAAACATATACTCCTTTGCAAGGCTGCCCTGCTTAGAGCTGTGACAGGGAAGGAGCAGCAGCTGTTTCTGGATAATTACTCAATGGCATTTGGTTTTCAGCTGATATTCCTCCAAACTGATGTTCTGCAAACAGCAGATAACAATAACCACTTTCATGTGTTTTGGAAGCTCTTCTGCTTCAGCTGATGCTAAAAAAACCCCCCACATCGGAGGTCTTTCTCCACTCTTTGCACCCCAGTGACACAAATGCAGCAAAGGTCAAAAGGGACCGAAATCACAGCAGAAAGTCAGGCTAATGCAGTGTGAACGCTGGGTTCAGCACGAGCAATGCCACATCTGTAGGACAGCAATTCAAGCTTAGCCCAAGTCAGGACCTGATCTGAGGGTTAGCTGGAAATGCTTTAGGTGAATTTAATTGCATCCAGGTGTAGACACCAGCTTACTCTGACCTGGCACAGGAACCAGGCAAACCTACACATGGTCCAAACAAGGGATTGTGTCAGTGAAAATAACTTGGGGAAAACGCGTGGGGGGAAGGGTAAGAAATTGTAAAGACTTCAGTAAATAAAATGTCTATTATTTGTTTAAACATGTCACTGGCTACGTTAGAGGCTGGCACCAGGCCAGTGCAGCGGACTTTGAAGTCAATGTCCTGTAACAGACTGCTGGATGGGGAGACAAGGAGCAGGCTGATTTCCTGAGGCAGGCTGGCTCAGGGACCGGGGGGGACGGCTATCGCGTCCCTGCCCCCAGCAGAACAGCCTCAGCTGGGTCACTGCTGACAGACGTGTGACAACCAAGGGACATCCCACCCCCAACAACCCGCCCCAGTGCTCTCCAACCTGTGCTCTCAGCAAGTGTCCCCCAATTCCCAGCCCAAGCTTTTCTGCTGTAGTTTAAGCCCATTACTTTTTCTCCTCTATGCATGCTCAGGCAGGACCATTTATCTTCTTTCTTGTAGCACTTTTAAAAAGCCTTTTCCATCCTGTTTCTCTACAGCCACCTCACCTCCGGACTGCCCACCCTCCCCTCACTGCTCCCATCTCTTGCTCAGAAGGGTTTCTGTAACTGTCCTCCAGACCCTTCCCACAGACGCAGGGCACAGACAAGACCTCGCTGTTAGTCCATCTGACGTTCTTCGCTGTTAGTCCATCTGACATTCTTCATCGTGTCTCCTAGAAAGCTGCCTGCTGGTCTGGGGAAGTGATTCAGCTGCTGACCACTAGATTCTCCAGAGCCTTTTATTTTTTTCTCTATTTATGCAGTAACTAATTTCTGCACTGTCCAGTGACGACTACAGAAGCATCTCTGGTGGATTAAGTCTTCATCCACCCCAGTGCTTAACCAGCTGGCTTAGCTGTGTCTAACTGTGACAGTCCTTTCCAGATATCCTTCTTTAAACTGTACCAAATGGATTTCAGATCTTTTCTTCAACTATTCCAAATCATGTTGCATTGTAATCTGTTAGCCTTGAATGATTCAGAGTTAAGGAGTATGTCTTCTGCCATCCAAGGCATTAATGAATATATTGACTAGCAGGAAAAAATACTGTGTAACATGATTTGATATATTCTTCTGTTTAGACTGTGAACCACTCCTAATTCCTCTGGTGACCCAGAGCTATGCTCCTTCTTTATGTTAGTCTTATCCAGACCAAATTTCTCTGGCTTGCATATGAGAAAGCCATGTAAGATAATGTCAAAACATGCTTAATGTCAAGCTACATGACATTCATTGTTTATTCCTGTAACAGAAATCTGTCATCTCTCCATAGAAGGAAATCAGGCTGGTGTGATGTGGTTTGTTCTTGATGAATCCATCCTGGCTGTTAATCAGCTCCTTTCTGTCTTCAAAATCCACTTATACAGATTGTTTGATTACTTGGTCCAATATCTTTCTGGCTGGTTTATAATTTCCTGGTTTCTCCATCTCTTGTGAAGCTCTCCCTTGCCCAGTTTCCTGGAAGCCCACAAACAGCTGCTATTACTCTAGCGTTGTGCATCTCAAACTGTTTGGGAACATTTAACTCGAGTATTCTCCGACCTGTTCTCCAGCTTGATAACTGGAGCTTCTTCTCTTTGGTTGCTGAAGGTTCTTGGCTTAGTCATCTGATTGATAAATAGACATTTATATGTATTTTTTTAAGATGGTTTAAAAAAGACATTAAATCCTGTACCCATCTCAGCAGAATCCATAATTATTTCTCCTGTTTATGGAACACAGACAGCACTTTCCATTGCCTTCTCCTGGCTACAGAAGTGCTTACAAAATCTTTTTCTCATGATCCTGTACACTTTGTACTGTGGGTTTTCCAGTTTTGCTCCATCTGCTTGTGCTATTCTTTCATATTTATCCTTAAGAGTTTAACCTCTTCGAACCATGTGCATTTTTTTTTTTTTACTATTTCTTCTTGCATCTCAACTTAGAAAACAACTAATAATTCGTCCAAGCCGTGCTCTAGCTTTTCCTCACCTGGGTATAAGCTTATATTTGTATTCTTGAGGTCAGCTGCCCTCAACACTGACTTTTTTGGCCCTAAGGGAAGGAGTTATTGTACCATGAGGAAGCTGACACAAGGCTCCAGGACCATGCATATCATAAGCTCAGCTGCAGTGATCCACAAAGCAGATTTTCCCAACCCCACATGATAACTGAGGTGAGGAAGCACAGTGCTACGGGACTGCAGGAAGGCCAGACCTTGTGGCTGACCTGGGCAGAGAGCCGGGGCAGCTTCCTGACGGGCTCAGCTTTATATCTCAGCCCAGAGTGCCAGGCTGCCCGCAGAAGCCATCGCTAACAGTGCAGTCCGGAGCTGCCTTGGTGCAGCTCTCAAAGGTGACGTGGTGTGCTGAGCTAAGAGCAGATCCACCACTCCCAGGGAACAGGTCTCATCCATCTCATAAGCTCTTGTAATGCTTCAGGCATCAGAAGCCCAAGGGAAGTTGGAAAGGACACAGCTTAGGAGTGGGGATAGTGAACAGCCAGCAGCTCCATGCACACTGTTCCCTTTCTGAAGAACTTCTGCCCAAGAACAAGCCGGGGTTTGAGTGAAGAAAAAAAAAAAAGATGCCATTTAGGAGCTCGCTCAACCCAGTTTGTAATAAATCCAAAATAACCATGGAATGGCACAGGGGCAGACACTCTCTGTACCTTATTGCTGCTCTAGCCAGGTAACACTCTCTGCATTTGTATTCTGCAGACTGAAGATTATCTCAAGCACAAGATCAGAAGCAGGCCTGAGCGATCAGACCTGGTCAATATGCACATTTTACAAGGTAAGACTGCCTGAGCTTCTCCCACATGTTCCTTGTGTCTCCTGCCTTGTGACTCATGTCTCTCCTGCCCCACTTGGGTTCCCTTCAGGGCTCCCATCATGGGTAACTTTGCCCCAGCTACTCGTGAGAAGTCGATTCAAATGGGACACGTGTTGTATGGAATTCAGTCCAGACCTGGCCGTCAGGAGGCAGGACACACATTTATTCCCTGACAGCAGCAGACTCAAGGCTATCTAATCAGTCCCATCTCTGGCAGGGACCAGTAAAAGATGCTCTAGAGGACAGTGGGGTAGAGAACAGCTGGGAGAGAGGACTCCATTACACAGAGGTGCCGAGGTCTGATCCTCATGAAAAGCATAACTGGGACATTTGTTGTCCAGGGCGCTGACGTCCCTGTAGCAGGTGGTTGCAATACCTTCCCAAAACTGGACATCTTTTGTTTTTCCTTGATTCTGGATATTTTATGTGGCAATTCATGGTGATACAGTCAATGATCCAAGCACAGCCATAGGAAAAGCCCTGCTATCAGTCTGGGAGCAGCAGCAGCTCTCCCTTCTCCCATCCCAGCGTCCCCTCCCAGCCAGAGAGCTGGGACGGCTCTGCTGCATCCCATCACTGACAGCAGAACACTGCCATGTCCCCCGTTATCTCCAGAGATAACAGGCTCCTTAGAGACAGGGAGGATGTGCAGCCTCTCTCCTCAAGTCCTGTCAGTCCCGTGGAAGAAGCAGATCACGCTCTGGCAACTGTAAATGGTGGCTTCTGCTCTCAGCAGGGATGAATTCCGTATTTCTTCTTCCTCTGGCATGCAGGGTGGCTGAGCGAGGGGCCCATGTTGGATTGGTGCTGCCGCCTTGCTTTTCCCTTGGGTCTCCATCCCTAAAATGAGGCAGCATCACTGCCCGTTAAACAGGTGGAAAGTGTCTTTCCCTTAGTTAAATAATAGAAGCAATACGGACTGGAGTTGGGCCCCCGAGGCTACAAACCAGATGTGGCAGCAGCTGCAGCCACCAGGCATGGACAGGGCCAGCGAGACACGGGTGGTACCTTCCAGGCACACCTTCTGCTACTGTTCACCTCGAACAACTTATGCGTGTTCACTGCCCTACACAGTCTGAGGCCAGCAGTGACCCCAGACCAGCTCTCCCAACCCCCTGCAGAGCATTTTTCCCTCTAGCTTGTGTTGCCTACAGCATCTCTTCTAGAAGAGTGTCCCATCTTTGACAATAGCACACCCCAGGTGCAGCCCTTCTTACTTTAGACCTCTGAGGCTATAGACATGGTCTAGTTTAGGATCCTGCTCCTTTACTGCTCACGCCTGTGCCACCAGAGGAGCCAGATCACATTTGTTCCAGAAATCACCACTTTCTATGGTAACTGGCCACTCTTCTGTCACCTGTAAATAACTGGGAACTTCTCAGCTGAGTTCGGTAGAGCTGTAGCTTCCAGATCCAGCTGCCTTTGTTATGCTCCTCTCCACCGGCTTGTTTTCCCCCTGAAGGCCTGGAGCACTGTCGTCATGTCACTTCCAAATGTCCACTCCCAAAGATCTTCCAGTAAAAGTCATTTACTCCAGTTATCAAATACTGTTAATGGTTCTTTTCTCCAGTTGTTCCGCAGAAGTAGGTAACAGAGAGCCAATGGTGTCCTGGCAGGAAGGAGCTGGAGTTCACTTTGGCCCTCATGTTAGTCACAGTTTATTAATGAAGTTTCCATTGCAGATCATTCCTGGGCCTTGCAGAGGCTGCTCCAGCTGCAGGCTGGGTTTGCAAGTCTAGGCTAGAAAATACAGGCTCCTGCCTTGGAATGGAGAAGCTGGACCTCAGACTCAGAGGAGGACCCATGTCCCAAAATGCATCAGCCCCATCTAATCCATCATCCTGCTTCCCAGCCTCAGAGCAGCTCCTGCTGTGCACTGAGCCATGCTTAGGTTTTGGGCGCATCCCAGAAAGGCCGTGCTGAAGGGGGAACAGCACATTCTCCCCAAGCTTACAAGTTCCCCGGGTCCTGAACTGATCCTTCCATTTGGCCTTTTAGACTCAGCTGCAGAGGGGTCCATTCAGTCTACTCAAATGAAGCTGAAAAGAGCCCGACTGGCAGATGATCTCAATGAAAAGATTGCTCTCAGGCCGGGTCCTTTGGAGCTGGTGGAGAAGAATATTATTCCTGTCGACTCAGCTGTGAAAGAGGCCATAAAAGGTAGTTGAAGTGAACATGCATGTTGTGTGTGTGCATTGCATGGGGCAGGGGCTGGCAAGGTTATGAGGATGTACTACAGAAACTGCAGAAAGTCACCAACCTGGAGTTAAGAGCTGCATTTATTGCTTAAATGTTATTATTTTCACAGTAAGCAGCCTGGTCCAGTGCAGCCTGTGCTTTCTTACCCAAGTCTATGAAAAGAGAGCTCTTAGAGCAATGACCATGGAAACATGCACGTCTCCTTAGAACCTCCCTTCTTAAACCCTTTGCTTCCCCAAGGCTTTGAGCACATAAATGATACTGCTGGAGACAGGACATTCCTTCCTCCCTCGCATGGGAGAGAACCCGGGTGCACACGTGTGGTTGGGAGGCCAGCCTGGATTCTCCCACTTGTGCCCTGACAAACTTTTCATCCAGCAGATGGAGGTGAAGTGAACTCAGTCCAGAGAGGCGCCTTTTTTAGCGCTGATGTTGGTGGCAGGCGAGGCCCAACAGAGTAGAATGCTGCATGGCTGGGAAAGCGAAATCACCCCTGGGGTGCAGGGTCCACTTCTACCAACCGCTACCCAGCGCTTGGCTTATGCCTAAGCTGGGTTTTCCTCCACCACCTGCCTCCAGCTGGAGGAGGGAGGCAGAATCCTCCACAATTATTTCCCCCGTGCTACCGCAGGGAGGCTGGCAGGGGAGCCGATGAAGCAAAAAGATGACTCAGGTTTTGAGTCAGCCCCCATTGCAAGGACAGGGAGGTCCAAAAGAAAAGAAAGGAGCAATGAAGCCAGCAGGGTCCTGCAGTGCCAGGACAGCAGCCCGTGTTTTTGAAGCCTGGGGCCATCTCCTCATGTCCAAATTGGCCCTTGGGTCTCAAAGGAGGCAGTGAGAGGTGCTCTGCCCCATGGGAGCTCCTTGTTCTGTTGCTTCTGGTTCCTCAATTCATGGGACTAGTTCTATTGGCATGATCCCACGTTAAGTGCCTGTTCTGGGGCTCAGAGCAAGCTGGGGACAGTGGCAGGACTTCGGGACAGGAGAGGTCTTTGAATGACAGGAGCGATGCCAAAAATGGGAATTGAAACAGGAAACACTTTGACTTTTCTTTCATCTCAGAAACCAGCAGAAATGACATGAAATATTCCAGGCTCAGATACCGCTCTGTCCTGCCCTGCAGTTGTTCCTGCTCTTGTTTTCACGCTGTGAAGTGCACGCAGTGTTCACACAGCGGCTTCGCCAGGCTGGTCCTTGAGCTGCTCCATTTCCAGCATTTCACGGCTCTTGCCTTTGAAGGTGAAATGTTCCAGGACTCTGTCTGAAGAGGAATTTTTAAGAAGAGTTCAAGTAAAATCTCCCCAGCCACTTATCGAAGGAGACAAGAGTGGAAAAAAAAAAGTTTTAAAAAATTCTCCCCATCTCCCCTTTATAAACATTGAAGGCAGTTTGAGCACAACTTTATCCACTGGGGCTGAGGCTTGGAGGCTGAGCAAGTGTGCTTGAAGTTTGAACAGAGTTTCTCTCCAGCTGCCTTGTCAGGAGCTTGTGGCAAACAGAGATTTACAGGACAAATTTGTTAAAAACAAAAAGTCTGCCTCAAAACTATTTGCTCTATTTTAATTTTCTTCCTTTCACAATACCCTTCTGTCATATTGCCGTGGAAAAAATGTGCCCTGTAAGCCAGTTTTATCCTATTTAGGGTGAAATGCAGCATGTTAGGGTCAAACATGAAGTTACTTGGTGCTGTTGGGTGCCACGAGAAGGATGTGTTGCACCTGCAGCAGGAACACAACGCCAGCCCTCATTTCTGCAGAAGAAAGCCCTAGGCTGAAGGATCCTCAAGCTGATTTTCGGAGTCAGAGGTGCCTTGTGGTGCTCACAGTTTGGGGCGAAGGGCTGAACACAGAGCAGAGATGAGCACTGGCGCTTCTGAACGTTAAGCCTTTTGTTTTTGCAATACCAGAAAAATGACAGGGTTTAAAATCATTTTACTTTAACCTTGGAATCTCAACTGTTTATACAGTGGAAAGTTCAGCTGACGTGTTCCTCTAATCACCTCCGGCAGGGTGAGCAGAAAGTGCCAGAGCCCAACCGAAAGCCCTAACGTCCCAGTGACAGGAGGCCGCCAGTGCCCTGCATAGCTGAGCAGTGATATAAGAACCTTTTTTTACCAGGTCCTTGTCATCACTTTGTCCAATACGCTTGAGAGGACAATACCCAGTGCATTAGAAACAGTCCCAAGCAAACACCATTCTGCCTGAGATTACAGTAGAGACATGGGATCGCAAAACAACACAGTCAGCCCCGGGCTGGGTGAGAGCAGGACAGATAAGGGCAGCATTTCCCACCCGGCACAGGCCCCCGGTATCAAGCAGCAGGATGCAGCACATTCCTGTCGTGCTCGGGGCTGCTGCTGTGTCCTGAGGGTCCCTTGAGCTCCCAGCTTTGGCACCAATTCTCATCATATGCTTATTAAACTCCATCCCAAGACTTGCAGATCCAGCAGTGCCCCTCGCCTGGTGTCATTTTTCCCCAAGAGAGGATGCCCACGCTTGCCTGGGGAGCAGCTCCCACCCAGCCCAGCCCATAGTGCAGTGCTGCTGTTCTTCAGGGAACACCCAGTTTGGGTGCTGCCTCTGACAGAGAAGGGACAGTGGCTGTTTCCAGGGACAGATGAGGAGCCCGATGCCCCCCAGAGCGGGGAGGTGAGACTCTCGGCAGGACGCAGTTGCTCTCACATGCCCACTCCATGTGTTGGCTGGGCAGCAGCCCAGGGTGGGGAGCCAGGGCTCCCCGCACCCTCCCCACCCCGGCACCATGAGCCAGAGCGAGCAGAGATAACCCTTATCTCTCAGATAGGGGCAGGCTCAGAGCAGGAGGGTGTGTGGCAGTGAGAAGGTGCACATTGCTAGACCCGCAGCAGAGACAGGTGGAAGATTGTCCCCGGGCCCTTCCTATTTCCCCATTTGTCACCTCGCTATCGGCATGCCAAGCTGCCTGACAAATGCCAGACGGGAGCATGGGGAGATTACGAGCGTGGCCGCGCTGCTCCTTCCTCTACCCCCACCTGCAGCCCTCTCGAGGCTCACATGGGACGTTTTCTTTTTCAGCACTTTATTTATCAGCAAAAGCCAGGGGTCAAGAGCTCTTGCCCATCTGACTAGGAGATAGCGTGCCAGGAGCTTTGCAGAGGGAAGAAGTGATGTCTGGGGCAGCGAGGGGGCAATGGCAGCAGTTTGATGCATGGCGTGCGGGCAAAGCTTCTGCGTAGAGACAGGATCTGGAAGCCTCAGTTCAGCTGCAGCTGTGTCCACACCTCGGCTCTCGCACTGTGAATAGATGGGTCACCCTCAGGGTGGATTTCAACCTTAGTTTTTTTGCTGAGGATGGGGTCCCACACGTGGTGTGGGCTTGGGGTCGGGATGCTCAGCTGATAGGGAGAGAGAGTCCAACATCCTCCTCCCCGTGTCAGCTGAGCGGTGGGGCGGACAGCCCTGTGCCAGCCCCACCTGGCGATCCAGGCTCCAGGGCCTCCTCTCTCCCTCTCACCAGTGACAAGGGCCAGCAGCTGGTGCCACCTCCAGTCCCACCGGCCTCGGCTGGGGGCAACGGGCAGGAGCTGCCTGAGCACGGCTGGGACGGGAGGAGCTGCCGGAGCTCTGTGAGCACCACATCCACCCTCGGCCAGGTCTGGAGGAGGTGGGCAGGCACGGAGCCATCTCACAATGCTCGCCCTGCCGCACTCATCCCCTTCCAGCCCTGACCGCCGCCCTTCTCCCCCGGCAGGCACCCAGGTCAGCTTCCCCAAGCCAGCCGACGCCTTCGCTTTCGAGGAGGACAGCAGCAATGACGGGCTGTCTCCCGAGCAGGCCAGGAGCGAGGACTCGCCGGGCTCCACCGAGTCAGTGGCCGGCACCAAGGCCCCGGAGCCAGCCCCCGCCGCGCCCGCCGGGCCGGCCCAGGTACGGCCCAGGGCACCCGGGCGGGCCCGGCCCGGCAACCGCCCCCGGCCGCGGGGCCTGGGTGGAGCGGCACGGGCTGCGGCGCCCCCTGCTGGCGGGAGAGGGTACTGCAGCGGGGCGGGGGGGGCCGGGACGGACCGGGGGAACGGGGGGGACTGGGCGGAGACTGGGGAGACTGGGGGCACTGGGAGGACTGGCCTAGGCTGGGTGACCGGGGTGAACCGGAGTTGACTGGGGTGGCCAGGCTCTGGGGACTGGGCTGGTCTGGGGGACACTGAGGGGCCAACAGTGAACTGGGGAGAACCGGGATACAGGGCTGAGGAGGAATGAAAGGGCTTGGGGTGGACTGGAGAGACTGGGGGTCTGGGAGGGGACTGGGGAGTTCAGCCTGGAGAACAGGAGCTGAGGGGAGACCTTCTGATCTCTGAACTGCCTGAAAGGAGCTTGGAGCCAGGGGGGTCGGGCTCTGCTCCCAAGGAACAAGCGCCAGGAGCAGAGGAAACGGCCTCAAGTTGCACCAGGGGAGGTTGAGGTTGGATCTTGGGCACGATTTCTTCACGGAAAGGGCTGTCGGGCATTGGAACAGGCTGCCCAGGGCAGTGGTGGAGTCACCATCCCTGGAGGGGTTTAGAAGACGTGTAGATGAGGCTCTTAGGGACATTGGGCAGTGCCAGAGTTAGGCTGTGGCTGATGATCTCAGTGATCTCAAGGATCTCTTCCAAACAGAATGATTCTATGGTTCTGCGATTCTATGGGATAGACTGAGAGAAGTGGTGATAATGGGCTGGGATCAACATGGGGGACTGGGATGGACTGAAGCATGTGGGATGGATCGGGGGACTGAGGAAGACATGAGGCAGGGGGAATGGGGTACCAGGGGCCCCCTGTGGGCAGATGCCATCTGTGCTGGCCAGCCCTGGGCAGCGGCTCCACATCCCCTGTCCCATTGCATACTCATCTCTCCTTGGCAGGATCACCCCCACGGCACCGACAGCCACGCACCGGAGCCGGCGTCGGGGCAGGGCAGCCGGTGCGACAGCCCCAAGCAGGCAGCGGGGCAGGAGAGCCCACCCCTCCCGGTGACCTCTGCCGTGAAGGTAATGCCTGTCCCTCCAGGCTCCTCGGGAGAGGGAGTGAGCCCAGGACAGCCGGCTGTGTCCCAGCCTGTAGTGCCCCTGTGCTGCACCCCACGTGTGGGAGGTCTGGGGGTTTGTTCTTAAGGCTTGAAATAATGCAGGGAGACAAACTTTGTTGTCAAAAACTGCTATTAGACTCATTTTGTAATGGTATAAGGTATAGTACTGCATCCTGTGAGAGGTGGTACCTTAGGTCCTGCACTGGAAATGTCCCCTGGGGCTAGGAGCAGGAGATACAAGGCAAAACTGAAATATCTTCCAGACAAGAAGGGCCGTTCTCCATCTCATGTGCTCTCCAGCACAACTGAGATGAAACGTGTCCCTGAGGGAGTCCCCCATGTGCAGGCTCAGCAGCTCTTGGAGTGCCAGAGTGTCAGTAGGAGCTGCCGCTCTCTGTCCCAGGCCTCTGTGTTCTCACGGGGGTGGTAGAAGCTCTTCTCCCAGCTAATTCCTTTCCTTCTTGGACCAACAGTCCAAATCATCCAGTGATAGCAAGAACCGTCACAAAAAGCCCAAGGACACCAAGCCCAAGGTGAAGAAGCTGAAGTATCACCAGTACATCCCTCCGGACCAGAAGGCAGAGAAGTCTCCTCCGCCCATGGACTCTGCATATGCCCGACTCCTCCAGCAGCAGCAGCTCTTCCTGCAGCTCCAGATCCTCAGCCAGCAGCAGCAGCAGCAACAGCAGCAGCAGCAGCACTTCAGCTACCCAGGGATGCACCAAGGCCAGCTGAAGTGAGTGGCAATGTGCCAGTAGCATGGTTTAGACCTGTCTCCCTCCAAACTTTCCCCTCCTATAGCCGTTTGGGCCAGTGTAAGAGGTATAGATGCACGCAAGTGAAACACAAGAGCTTGGGAACGTAGCACAGTCTCCTGCAAAGCTATTCTGGCTTTGTGAGCTGGCTGGAGTACCTATAACCTGCTGGTGGGTTACCAGCAACCTCCTTACAGCCTGACTGGGTTTTCCATGGGGTTGGTGGTCCCTCAGGTCCCACACAAGAGACAGCAGCCCCAAGGGAGCAGAAAGATGGTACATTGGGCACAGAGACCCCAAAGGAGCAGACAAGTTACCCCAACTCTACTTTGTTATTTCAGGCAATCAAATGAGCAAATGGTCAAAAGTTCAAATTCTTCATCAACTTCTGTCAACAATACCCCCCTTTCTCCTGTGAAAACCACCTTTTCAGGCCAGACTTGTGTCTCATCTATCAAGCCAGGCCCTCTGCCATCTAACCTGGATGATCTGAAAGTGAGTATGAACTGTCACCATGGGAGCAGAATCTTGTAGCCTGAGCATGCTTTGCTACCCCTGAAGTGTAGTGCCACAGGCTGAGCTGGCCGAGAGTGAGCAAGAGATCAGCAAACCGAAACCACCACGCTGTGAGCAAACCCAGTGCATCATGTGGGGCCAGGAACTGGTCACCATGACGGTAACTGAAAACATGGGTTTGCTGCTCTGCAGGTTTCTGTTCCAGGGCATGTGTCAGCAAACTTTAGTTGTAACTTGAGATGGCTGCAGGCCAGGCCCTCAGGTCAAGGACTGAAGGGTGGATGATCTGTGCTGCTGCTCCTGCAGCTCACGGCTCCACACCTTCTGTGTTTTTGTGGTGGACATCACGGATGATGCTAGCAGATCAGCCACAAGCTGGGATGTCAGCATGGCCTCCACTTAGTGACTCAGCTTCTCAGTGGTCACTGCAGCCAGGCCAGCTCAGCTCTTTGCACAAGCAGGAATCTCCTTGAGTCTGCAGTTACGAGCTCTGCTTTGAGCAGTACCTAAATCTGTCATGCAGGCAAGACAGGCCGGGCACAAGTGAGGATCACTCACATCAGTGGTTCTTTTGTACTTTGCTAATGGAGCCTCAGCCGTGGGGAAGGCTGAGACGTTTTAGGAGTGGAGACCTGGGGGCAATACTCGTTATTAAGAGAAAGAGATAACATGATGTAGAAATAACATGAGTTTGGCCATAGTGGTGCCCCAGTTCAGATGCCTGAACATGGTGTATCTGTCTCCAAGGTACATGGTCACATTCTCTGAGCTAAAGGATGCCATCAGCTAGTTCCTGGTTTGTGTAGAAGTCCTCTGCTCATGTAGAAACCTACTGCTAGGAACAGAATCTTGGGTGATGTCCATGGCCCAAGGAGCACTGCTGGTTCATGGAGTGCAGTCACAGCTCCTGGAAGAAGAAGGGAAGTTTTCCTGTTAGGAAAGGTCAAGGTCCTGCAAGATGTGCAGTGGTCAGGGCTGTGCATGGTGACTCTGGTGACTGCAGGTGAAACAGTGACCCTGTGGGGGTCAGAGCTTTAAAGCAGAAAGCTGGAAGCCTCTGATCTGGGGCTCCTTGTTAGGAATGTTGGGTTTCTAAAGGGCTCATCTGCCATTGGGACTGATCATTGGCGATTTTCCTTCTAGGTGTCAGAACTGAGACAGCAGCTCCGAATACGAGGCCTGCCTGTGTCAGGTACCAAAACAGCTCTGATGGAACGGCTGCGACCCTTCCAGGAGTGCGGCAGCAACACGGTGCCGAACTTCAGTGAGATCACCACTGTCACCTTCCCAGTCACTCCGACAAGCACCCTGTCAAGTTACCAGTCACAGTCCTCCACCAACATGTTATCAAATGGCTTCTACCACTTTGGCAGCACCAGCTCCACCCCACCCATCTCTCCAGCATCCTCCGATCTATCTGTGAGTGGCTCTTTGCCAGACACGTTCAACGATGGGCCCATGTCTTCTCCACAGTTCGGTCTCCAGCCATCTCCCGTTCATGGCAATGCCGAAGAAAGCCTCATGAGCAGCATGAATGGAGGGAGCATCCAGCTGGAGCTGGAGGGGATCGACACAGAGAAAGACAAGATGCTGGTGGAGAAGCAGAAGGTCATCAATGAACTGACGTGGAAGCTGCAGCAAGAGCAGAGGCAGGTGGAAGAGCTACGGATGCAGCTCCAGAAGCGAAAGAGAAGCAATGGCCTTGAAGAGAAGCAGCAGCAGCCTGCTCAGCATTTCTTTGGTGTCCCCATCAAGCAAGAAAATGCAGTGTCCAGCTGTCCGTTTGCATCCAAACAAACTGCCTTGAAAGGCCAAGCCAGCAGCTCGGATAAGTTGAGTAACTGTGGGGTGCCGCAGCTGCCTCACATTGTAAATAGCCACTGCTTGGAGCCTACGGGGCAAAGCACCATCACCTCCTCGACATTCCTGAGCCCGCAGTGCTCCCCCCAGCACTCCCCGCTGGGGGCCGCAAAGAGTCCCCAGCACATCAGCCTGCCACCATCCCCCAACAGCCACTATCTCCTCTCGGTGTCCCCTGGCTCACAGGCAGAAGGGCGCAGCGGGTCCCCACAGACCAACAGTTGCCTTCGCACAGCATCGGTAAGTGGAGAGCACCCGGACGGCATCGCACTGGTGAACACACTGGTGTCTGTGGGGTGTCAGTCAAACATCCCAGTTTGAGTGCTTTCCTATCAGCCTGGGGCTGCTGGCACCCACGGTGGGTACCCGGGGGATGTGGCAGCATGTGGGGCTGCCTGGAAAGGCAGAGAGTACCCCAGAGGGACAAGGGGGTGGGAGCTGATGGCACTGCAGGGTCCTGTGCAGGGAACCTCCTGGGGAGCCCTGCTGCCACCGCACCCGCTTGCCCTGGGGGATCACAGCACAGCTCCTTCTGCCCCATGGAGCCCCAGCACAGCTCCTTCTGCCCAAGGGGAGCACTGGCACAGCTCCTTCTGCTCCAGGGGACCCCAGCACAGCTCTCTCTGCCCCTGGGTGAGCACTGGCAAAGATCTCTGTGTCCTGGGAGAGTCCTGGCACAGCTCCCTCTGCCCTGCAGAGATCTGGCACAGCTCCCTCTGCCCCTGGAGGAGTCTTGGCACATCTCCCTCTGTCCAGGGGGAGCATTGGCACAGCTGCTTCTGCCCTAAAAGAGCCCTATCTCAGCTGCCTCTCCCCTCAGGGGGATACCTGGCACAGCACTGTCTGCCCCATGGAGCCCTGGCATGGCTCCCTCCACCCTGGGGAAGCCCTGGCACAGCTCCCTCTGCCCCATGGAGCTCTGAAAAAGCTCTGTCCTCAGTGGCAAAGCACCGGCACAGATCCCTCAGCCCCTGGGAGAGCCCTGGCACAGGTTCCTAGACCCCTGGGAGAGCCCTTCTGCAGTGCTGCAGGCTTTTCAGCATCTTGCTGAGAGGCTCCTAGCAGTGTGTGAGGGATTTTGACCACTAAGTTGAAGGAAGGCAGTTACCCTGGTCATATGGGAAGCCTTTTCTTGGGAAGACAGAGCAGGGCTTGCAGTTGGGGTCTGCAGTCAGATAGAGCTCATGCCTCCCCACAAGGAAACCAGCACAAAAGAGAGCTGCCCCTTCAGCATCTGCCAGTCTTTACTCGGCCCTCTGCACCGGTACGAAAGCTTGAAAAGGGGCACACATTGCCATCACACAAAAGCAGCACAAGTTGTTGCTGGTCACAGTCCCAGTTAATCTCAACATCCTATCAGTGTTTCCTGGGCAGCAGCAATACCTATTGCACGGTCTGTAAAACGCACACAGCGGTGCAAGGCACGCACACTGCATTCGGGAAAGACGGACAGCAAGTGCCCGCTGAGTGCACAACAGCACACGACAGAGCAGCAGCTGCTGCGAAACCATCGGCGCTCGAGCAGGGCAGCTCAGGAATGGCACTGAGCACATGGAGCAGTGAGCAGCAGGAGCAAGGCTGGGAGTGTGTTGCTGCAAGGTGGCAGAAAGGGGATGCAGTGTGGGCTCTAAGCCATTCAGAGGACGGTGAGATGGGTGACATGGGCGGGTGTCACACAGCACTGCCAGTGAGGTGGCAACAGGGAGTGATTCAGGGTGAGAGGTGCAGAGAAACTGGTGCTGCCAGTGGGGTGGGCAGTGGCTGCAGTGCTGCTGCGGTGAGGGGGCGATGGGGCTCGCTGCTGGGGTGAAATGGGCAATGGGGAGCAGCACTGTGGGTGAGCTGGGCAGTGGGGCAGAGCTGTGGGTGAGCTGGGCAGTGGGGCATAGCTGCGGGTATGACAGGCTCAGTGCTGTAGGGTAATACTCCAAGAGAGGCAGCGGGGCTGACCTGCACGACTGGGCAGCGGTCAGTGAACATCAGCAGGGAGCACTGACTGCAGTGTGCGTGCCTTGTCATCTCTCCTGCATGGGAGAAAGCCCTTTGTGGGATCCAGAGCCACCTACCTGGCTTGTGGCTGGAGGGACTCTCCTCCTAACGCCCTCTACTCTCCTCTTTGTCGTTTGCTGCAGCAGATAACACGAAGTCAGCAGATGGACGAGCTCCTGGATGTGCTGATTGAGAGTGGAGGTACGCGCTGCATCCCTGTTCCCCTCCAGGGCTTCCCCGCCAAGGCAGCTTCAGTCCGTGGGGCTCAGTACACCCAGCAGAGCTGCTGGAGTTGAGCACAGTTTCCGTTTGTCCTTCCTGTGCCAGCAGCTGCTGAGACTGAATCCAAAAGCACATTGGTCCCGTTGGAGCCAGCTCCTGCATGTGCAGACCTGGTGGGCTGGTCCAGGCTTGGCCATCGCCTGTGCAGGCTGCGCAGAGAGACGGGACGGTGGGGGCAGCCCCGTGCACAGCACTGCCAGCCCCCTCCCCACACAGAACCCCCAGTGTCCCCCACCATTCCCAGTGCTGCTAGTGCCACCTCCCCCGTACAGCACTGCTGGTGCCCTCCCCTCTGCAGAGTGCTGCCTGTGCCCTTTCCCACGCCCAGCCCCATGGGGACAGCTGCCAGTGCTCGTGCCCTGGGGACCATGTTCAAAACCAGGGGAGTCAAGGTCAGAAAGCAGGAATGTGTGAGGCTTCCCCCAGGGAGGGTGGGCAAGCAATGCCAAGGGGATTGAGGAGGGAGCAGGTCTCCGTAGACAGGCCCAAGAGCCCAGCTGGGGGGTGGCGGTGGTACCCTTGTGCCCAGCAGTGGTGGGCACTGCCAGAGCCCCTCAAACCCTTCTCATTTGTTAACAGAAATGCCTGCCAATGCCAAGGAAGATCGGTCCTGCCTCCAGAAAGTACCTCAGATAACCGTGTCTACAGGGAACTCCAGCGCTTCTCTCCCAAAGTCATCTGCCCCCTTCGAGCAGGTCTCCTCAGCCCAGCTTCCCTTCGAGCACTGTCCGGGCAGCAGCGACACCCACCTCGAGGTTCTGCTGAACGCCCATAGCCCCCTGGGGAGGGTCAGCGAAATCTCCCTGCTGAAGATGGGGGGAGAAGAGTCCCACTTCGAAGGGATGATGGAGGGCTTCTCTGGCAAAGCCGGAGATGAACTGCTCACCTCCCAGGAGATTTTACAGACTCCCCTCTCGCCCATGGAAACCCAGCTCTCCCCTTCCCCTGCTGATGGCTCCAGTTTACACATGAGTTTCACTGAGTCTCCATGGGAAACAATGGAGTGGCTGGACCTCACCCCCCCCAGCTCTGCCACCGGCTTCGGCTCGCTCACCCCCGCGGGTCCCAGCATCTTCAATATTGATTTCCTAGATGTTACCGATCTCAACCTAAACACCAGCATGGACCTGCACCTGCAGCAGTGGTGAAAGGGAGGGTGGTGGAGGCAGGATACTGCAAAGCCCGCAGCAGCCAGCACAGCATTTCTGTCATGCTGGAGAACACACAGGGCTAATGTGATGCATCCAGGGGAAACTGGAGTCATTTTCCCAGAATATAAACTTGTTTGAATTACCAGTTGCTACGAACTGACAGCACCAAAGCTCTGGTACTTTGATTTTCGTCTATCAACACGTCCTCACAGACGACACCAGTGCCTTTAACACTACTTCTTTAGATTGTCAAGAACTTCAGTTTTGTTTCTTTTATCTTTTTTTCCCTGCAGTTTTAGCAGTCACTCTTGTGAGAACTGGAGCAGCTCATGACAAAACTGTATGGTGAGGAACCCTCACCTGGGTGGCAATGGGAAATCACGGAGAGCCCATTTCTGTGCTCTCCTCTACTCCTCTCCTGCCCATCCAGCCCTTTAGGAAATCCTGCTGGGCTCACCTGGCCGTGCCCAGGCCGGGGGTGTGGGAGCAGGACGCTCTGCCCAGCCAGGGTGACAGTCACCCTTCCCACAGCCAGGCTCACCTTCCTTCCCTCCTCCTGTCCCCAAAGCTTCGTTGCTCAGGCCCTGCATAGCTCTGCTGCAGGTGGATGTGAGATGGAGACGAACATTCGTGGTGGCACCTTGTCATGTGCACATGGTGCCTGGGGGGCTGACAGCCCAGGAGCCATCCTGGCTGTGGTCTGAACTGAATCAGGCTGAAGGCTGTGAGCTCTGGATGTTTGAGACAGCTGCTCAGGTTGTAGGTTCAGGTATCGAAGGGACATGGCATCCTGATGGAGCTGCCATGTCCCAGCTAGTGTGGTACAGATGAAGAGATGTGTCATGTGTTTGGGTTCAAGGTAGGAGCAAGTCATACAGAAAATACAGCCAGGCTTTGCAGAGCCAGAAGTCAGGATGGATCTCCACGACCACGCATGACCTGGGAGCAGGGGCAGCCAGAAACGGGCACTCAGTGACCTGCACGTGGGGCAGGGCTGAGCGGGTCCTTGGTTGGCTGCACTTTCGTGCGAGCGTCTGCTTTTGTTGCCTCCACTTCTCTGCCACCCATCCTCCCACCCTTCTTCCCATTCCTCCCTGATCCCCAGCAGGGATCCCCTTCTCCCCAAGTCACTCCAGCATCCCTGTTCTCTCAGCCCAGAGCAAGGCCATCGGAGAACAGCTGTGAATCACTGAGCCTGGAGGAGCTCGTTCTCCTGAAGCCGGCAGAGATGGATGCTCTCCTGCAGTGATGCCTCCTGTTTGAAGTCACCAGCATTTCTCCTGTGAGTCTCTGTGCAATATACTTCCTCAGGCTCTAGCAAGAAGGAGCCTTCGCTTCACTTCTTGGCTTCCACCAAAGAACTTGCTGCGGAGTGTTTGACGGACACGTCTACTTCTTTGCAATTCTGGTTTTGCCAAAGTAAATATTATTGCTGACAAAGATTGTTAAACTATTTACAGACTGAGCGTATTTAATATTTGTGTTACTGGAAGGACAGCACGTCGGAGACGCAGCGGCTGGGGAGCGGGTCCGGCATGAGGGGCCTGTGGGCAGCCCGGCCGTGTCCCCGTGGCCTCCCTGGGGACGCTGTGGCTACCGGGGGCTCTGCAGCCCCGGCTGTGTCTCGGGTCGTGGCGTTGGTGCATGCTGTATAAAGCACGTGGCAGTAGCTTTCAACTCACTATTTAAAGCACCACTTTTCTATTGTACAAATGGTCACAGTGCACTGCTAGGATAGATGATCACAGGTTGCATTTTTTTTAAAGAATTTCTTTTTCTAAGTGAGAGATTTTTCGAAGCCGGTCCGTGGAGAATATTAATAGCACTTGAAACAGCGTAGTGTTAGCTACTACACTGCATCGTTGTACAGGGCTTTCCTGATAACTTTTCTCCTCTCAGCAAATGTATTTCCTTATTTAAAGGGATGCTGTCAGCTTCAAACTTGTAAGCAAGCACATTTCCTCACCTATGTTACCAGCAACACCTTCATTATTAAAAACCCCTTTGTCTTGCCACGTGTCTGCTTGCAGTTTGCTCTTTGATTTTGCCATCTGGAGAAGCCACAGCTGTCCCAGCTATGACCCTTTGGTATCAGCTCCACATCCCGGTGCAGCTGCAGTCCTTGTGAGAGCAGAAGTATTTATTTCACAGCAACGGCTTCACCTGGAAGATTTCTAAACCAGCTCACTGGATTCTCCTGTTTCTGAAGGCTTTTTCTTCCATTGGCTTTGGTGTCACTTTGTCCTCCTGCAAACCCTGCTCCTCGGGTCAGTGTCTCCTTCAAAGGCAGCAGCTGACACGCTGCCCAAACCCTTTGCGTTTTCCAGCAGCCAAGCTCTGGCGGCAGTGGGGCTGGGGGGAGCTGTGGGGCGCTGGGCACAGGGTGGGCAGGGGCAGAGCCCCCCTGCAGCTGAACCTCCTGTTGGCACAAGCAAGCGGCTGCAGAGCTCTCCCCAAGAGGACTCTGGTTCCTTCTGCCTAATACCCATTAGTGTTGGTTTCCAGATTCATCGCATCTTTCCTTTGATTAAAAAAAAGGTTCCCAGGACATTCACCTACCTGTTTGCAGGGAAGGAATGCCTGTGTGTCCACAGACGGGCTTAAAAGGTGAAACAGTCCTGAGACATTGCAGAAGTGAATCTGAAAGGATGTAGATGAAAAAATAACTAGCTCCTGTGAACATCATTTAACCTCTGAACCACACTCTGCAGCCACTGGCCAGTTCTCCCAGAGCCTCTACCTACCTCTCACCCAAATTCACTCAGGAGGGGACCAGGGTCAATCCTTAGCCGTGCATGGACCTCCTGTAGCCCCTTGATCACTTGCAGAGAGTGAGAAGGTCTCCCCTCAGCTCCTGTTCTCCAGCTGAACCCCCCAGGTCCCTCAGCCACTCCCATCACGCTCGTGCTCCAGCCCCTTCCCCAGCTCCATTCCGTTCTCTCAACTCGCTCCAGCACCTCAAGGGCTTTCTCGGCATGAGGGGCCCAAAACTGACCCCAGGATTTGAGGTTGGGCCTCCCCAGCACCCAGCCCATGGGTCAGTCACTGCCCTGGGCCTGTTCGCCATGGGGCTCTGTGGTTCTGCAGGGACAAATGGGACAAATCCCCAACATTTGGTGTCAGGATGAGGCTTCACGGGCTCAGGCCAGGTTGGGGTCACTCTGAGGAGGGTTTGTTGCCAGCAGCAGGCAGGGGTGGGTCAGGGCTGTGATGCCAGGTACTGGGCAGGTCCCTTGGCAAACCCCACAGCACCTGGTGGGAAAACAGAGATTAGAGAGGGGTTTGGACCGTACCCAGTTCTTTGGTGTTTGATAAGCATTCGCCATGTCCAATCAATGACCGGACTTAAATTTCTGATCATCAGTTCCCATCCACACTGGTGAGGAGGAGGCAACATCCCAGCTGGCGGGCACCACTAGATCCAGACCGTGGCAGCTCCACAGAGGCTGTCTCAGGGCTTTTGTGCAGTGCACCCCGGAGTTTGTTGTGGTTGTTTTATTTAGGGTGTCCAAAGTATGTTTTGAGTTGTCTGAGAGCACCCCCTCCTGGGCATGGCAGAAAAGCACCGAGGAGAAAACTGAAAGAAGAGCTTCTGCTGGGTGTTTTGGGCCATCTTGCCTAAATCAGCACCTTGAAGGTGGCTCTCCATCCTGCCAGGTGCCTGACAGGCAGTATGGGGACACCCAGAAGGAAAGGACACTGGTTTTCCCATTCTGAAATCGAGCAAAGTAAGCATGGGAAAAGATGGATGAGCTCAGGGGCCCTCATCCTTACCAGCTATGTGAGTTTATTTTGACAGTGTGGGACTTCTCAAGCCAAAGTGAAATTCTGCAGTTCTCTCAACCTTAGCAGCTGCCCCGCACTGAAGCAGACACACTCAGACAACAGCCTTGACAAAGCCCATCCAGGAGGTTTCAGTGCTTTAAGCCGTGAGGCGTGTAGGCTTTCAAAAGAGGTTTGAAACTCCGCCGGGGGCAGCGGAGCCGCCGGGGCTGGAGCTGCCGGCGCTGCCCCGGGCCCGCCGGGGACTCCATTTCCCAGCACCCGGCGAGAGGAGAAGGGCCGGGCCGGG
>VWYH01003355.1:0-61178 GCA_013399365.1 Pampusana beccarii
AGGCTAGTAACAACTTGCCTTATATTCAGTGCATTAACAGATTGATTTCCATGGTGTTTGGCGATCCTGGCTCTAAACAACGCCTTTTGTCTCAAGTAAAGTTTTCATTGGTGGAAAGGTGTATGTTTCAGAGGGCCGTGCTCAACAAACGGCTCCTGTAAGCAGGCAAACAGCTTGACTGGAAACCATGCCATTCATTTTGGTTGTGTGCAGATGTGGGCATATGACTATAGTCACTTGGTTGCTCATTCATGCACAGGCATCAGTTCAGGAGCTTGTGGAAATGCATCTGTTTAAATATATTTTTTCTTTCTTTTCCCTACCTTTCATACAGACTTAGCAGTTGAGCCAAATAGCTAAAAATCCTCAGGAGTTTAAAGGATTAAACGAGAACAGTTGCTAAGGTGCAGGAAGGGCTGAAAAGTCCTGAAAATATGGCAGGAGGTAGATGCTGAAGGACCTTCTTAGTCAATTACAGCCTTGCTTGTTATGGGTATAAATATGAGTGGTGGACTGGTGGTTTGTTGGGGATTTTGTAGCTAGGGGGAGAAAACAAAAGGAGGTGTAGTGATGGCTGACCTGTAGCTTTGCTGCTGGGCAGTTTGGTGAAGCCAGTGGGAAGATGTTTTCTGGTTAAGGGTTGCAAATTCATTTCTCCCAGCAGATTACAAGGTCAGCGCTAGTTTTTATTCCCCCTTAGCTGGACGTTTTGTTCCCGCTGCTTCCAGCAAGTAACCTGTTCCTTCAAATTTTTCTGTTTGTCTCAGGTGCTGAAAGGTTAAGGCTGGAGGTTTTCCTGCACTATCCCTAGCTGCTGCCTGGCGCTGCCCTGAGGAGAAGTGATGGGAAGGTGAGCTCTGCCTTGAGGAGAAACGCTGGGAGGGCGGGCGCTGCCCTGAGAAGCAGCAGAGGGAAGGCAGGCGCTGCCGTTCGCTGTGGGGCTCCAGGGTGAGGCTCGTCGTGAGGCCAGCCGTGCCCCCCTGCGCTGGCCACCATGGAGACCCTGTCCCAGGACTCTTTACTGGAGTGCCAGATCTGCTTCAACTACTACAGCCCCCGCCGGCGGCCCAAGCTGCTGGACTGCAAGCACACCTGCTGCTCGGTATGCCTGCAGCAGATGAGGACCAGCCAGAAGGACCTGCGGTGCCCCTGGTGCCGCGGGATCACCAAGCTGCCGCCGGGGTACTCTGTGTCGCAGCTGCCCGATGACCCCGAGGTGATCGCCGTCATTGCAATCCCCCACACCTCGGAGCACACCCCCGTCTTCATCAAACTCCCCAGCAATGGGTGCTACATGCTGCCTTTGCCCCTGTCCAAGGAGAGGGCGCTACTGCCGGGAGACATCGGCTGCCGCCTCCTGCCCGGCAGCCAGCAGAAGTCCCTGGCGGTGGTGACGATCCCGGCGGAGCAGCAGCCGCTGCAGGGCGGCCTCCCCGCTGAAGGGGCGGCGGAGGAGCCGGACCGGAGAGGCGTTGTGAAAAGCTCCACCTGGTCGGGAGTTTGCACTGTGATCCTGGTGGCCTGCGTCCTGGTCTTTCTCCTGGGCATCGTCCTCCACAACATGTCGTGCATTTCCAAGCGCTTCACGGTGATCTCCTGCGGCTGAGGCGGGGAGGAGGGTGTGCTCCCCTGGGGTTGGGTTGGGTCGGTGGTGGTGGTGGTGGTGGAGGTGAAATCGAGTGAGACAATTCACCGCAGCTTTGCCCAATGACTGCAGAACGCTGAGCACCGGGGCAGCGGTGAGCTGGCCCAGCCGCGGCATCAGGCCCCTCGGCAGCACGCGGAGAAAAATCACATCCCGTGTGTGGCGGCAGCGGCTCTGAGGAGGACTGCATGTGTCACCATAATCATTTATCAAAGGGACTGCGACCTGCGGTGATTTTTTTCTTATCGTGTTACGAGATTGAAGACGTCTATGTAGCTGGTTATACTGTAAAGTATACGGTATGAGCTCTAAACACAGTAGATTAAAATCAAAACTGCTCCATGTAGAATTAAAGGCAAATTGGTGCGCAACTCTGTACCAGGTGTTCAATGCCAGTCCACCCATGCTTTTTTTTTTTTAAATGGGGGAAGGGAGACTTGTAAAACCAATAAATCATTTAGCTGGTAAGGCATTTTATATGTTTTAAACTGCACATTAATTAAACCAAGTTAGAGAGTTGTACAATAGTTTTTAAAAGGAAATGTTTTACGAGCAATCATTTCATTCTGTGGTGTGTGTTTTCTGCCTCTCTGTTTTTCCCCATTTTTTTCAAATACAGGGAAGTGACACTTCCAGCATCTTCTGTTTGAAGGAGCTTCCAAGCAGGGAAGCAAAGTGGGCTGGGAGAAATACCTAGAAACACAACCAAAACACTCACTTCTGCCTAACCGGCTTCACATCAAGGATAGCTTTTAATAGTGAACATTAGTCATACTGTTTTACTTCTGTTCTGGCAGCAGGGCTTCCCGGTGACCTGGGCTTCGTAGCCATTATGAAGAAGTGGGTCATGAGAAGTCCTAGGACTCCTCCTGCAAGGATGTGATAGCAAATTTTTGTTTGTTTGTTTGTTTGTTTATTTTCTAGAGGCTGGGTTTTCTTAATCGTTTTTAAAGGATTTAGGCCTTTTTTGCCTCCCTCTTTCCTAGGAGATGCCACTGTGCTCCCATGGATGGTGTGACAGAGGAGTTGCTCTAGGAAGTCTCACCATCCCAACTGAGGCCAAGGACCCTTACATGCAATCATCTAGTAATGGGAGAACCCAGACCAGCCTAACCCTCTACTGGGTGGGCTACCCCTCCTAAACCACTGTGGCTGTCCTGGTGTCAGAATGTCTGGGTGAGCATAACAGAACCTTTTCCCACATTTCAGTCTTCTAAATGTTGGTGTTTGTAAGGACAGATTTGAAAAATACACAGGAAGTGTCTCCCTCCACCTGAGAGTGTCATGAAACCCCAGTCGCTTGCAGTTCACTTCTTGGAAAGAGCCAAATTCCTTTACCTTCACTGCAGTACTACCTTGCTCTAAGCAGTCTCGCTAGCTTTAGCAGTACTGCTCCTAAGTAAAATAGAGCTCAGTGTGAATCTGGGTATTTGGCAAGTCTGGAAGCTGCAATTTGTGTGAGATTTAGGGACTGAATCAAGGGGCACATGGCAGACCTTTAATAAGACAGAAAAATGTATTGATTTGCACTGCTGCTTTTAGCAAGTTCAAAGTGTGACCTCCCTGAAGCATGACCTCTTGTTGTCTACCTACTGCTCTTTCTAATAATTAGTTTGAGATTGCTCAATGCCATATTATAACACCGGAGTACATAATTTTGGCTATGCACTGCCCGAGTTGGCCCTATAGGCTTCGGTGGTTTTCTTGTTATGTCACAAAATCCAGTTGCTGGTTCACAATAAACATTCTCAGCTAGGACTTCTGTCAGAAACATACCTCTAACTCCATGCTGGATTTCTTCCCCTCCCTGTTCCCAAGCCACCGTTTTCTTCCTTGATTCCTGTTAACTGAAGAATAGCATATACGGTGCTTAATTGTTATGGTGTGTGTTGGGTCATGTATGGAGAGGAACCATTGTGCTGGTTTTTATCTACTGTCGTATGTATGCATAGCACAGAAAAAAAAAATCCTCAGATAACACATTCAATGCCTTTTTCATGCAAGACCCACGTGCAGTATGCCTTGAACCTGGCTTATGAGTATTGTAATTACATGGACGCTTCTCTGCAGCATGGTTAATTTGGTTGCAGTAGGGAGCAGCAGGTATTCCAAAATGTGTCTTGTGAATGTGCTAGTCTGCCGTTGCCAGTGGGCAGCCAGATCTCTGCTCACATCCAAGCTACACTGCTTATTGTATAAAGGAAAGCCAGTTCACAAAAAAAAAAAAAAGAAAAAGAAAAAAGAAAATCTTGCCTTTATAAGATTCTTGAGGAAGTGACCAGAGACAGCACTCGGCCCTCTATTGCCTTATCCCCTGTAGCAACTGCTGGGTGTACCAGGAGCGTAGAGCACAGCTGGAAAACACTCCGAGAGCAGCGCTGATGTGTTTTGCATCAGCTTCTGCATTTGTTTATCCGAGTTGTCAAGGACTGCACAGAACCGCGAGGCAGTTGAAGAGCACGTCCTGGAGCTACGGTGCTGGTAACGTCAGCCTCCTTCCAGCCATCCCTGCCCGGCTGAAGCTCGTGGGGCCGGCGTTTCTGTAGCGCTGCGGAGAACGGCTGTCCTGAAAACCGCTTCTCTGTGCCTACGCGGAGGGTGCGGTAGGGAAGAGAAATCAGAAATTAGGTTAAAATACCGCACTGCGTAACGCGTTATGCAACAGGCAGACCTGGGGTTTATCCGGTATTAATGATGTAAGCATTATATTAGCAGAATGCCATCCTGTATTACGTAACACAGCACATTGTTTCGTTAATATGAATTTCCTGTGCTTTTCGTGCCTGCTGAAGTGCATGTTTGACCTAATTTCTGATCCAGACATTTGCCTGCTCGCGGCCTTGTGTAAGAGCAATAAGTAGAACCTCAAGATCTTTGCCTGCGTGTGTGCGCACGGTGTGTACGTTCATTCCCTTTTATAAATAGGAGTTCTGGAGGTGTTTTTGTTCTGGCTTTGGACTGTGACTATCATTTTAAATTTGCAGCTGCCATATCATGTTGGATCACCTAGCTTTTTTGCTGACTTGTGTAGAAGTGGACTAAATAGTTTGTTGTAATGTACAGTGTTAAAATGTTTCTCAAGTATGTCGATAGTCATAATACTTTAAAAATGCAGTGCAGTCTGTCTCATTCCTTGGTCCGATACCTGGCATTAAAAAGTGATACTGCTATGTACACCTCTAACTTTTTTTTAAAATTATTTTTAAAGAGCCTTGTCTTTGTAATTTTTCTCTGTGGAGAACACGGTTGGACTTGTGTCAAAATCATCAGGTTCTGGGCTGGTTTTTGTTCTCTGGTGTCCAATAACAAATCACTGCCCAGTTCCACCAAAAAAAAGGAAACATACTGTGACACGATACTGTTTGAGCAACCAGAATTTATGGTAAAACTTGTAGGTAATTACTCAAGCACCTGCATTTTTAGAGCAAATAATTCTGTACGAATGTGTATTTATTTGCTTGTTTAATGGGAAGGATGGGGGGGGGGCTCCCAACTTCTGTTCTGGCTTGTGCTTTCCTGGCAAACAGACTTTAGGGTTCACTCTGTGAAATTTTGTTTAGTGAATTTTAAAAATTCAGAATATGCAATTTTGGTATGCAGGACTTTTTTAGGAAATTGTGTGTTCAGTGATTGTTCATGCTTAACCAAGCTGTAAAGGAGCCTGGATATTTTGTAAACATGAAGTAATCATGAATCCAAAGTTTCATCTTCATTAATGAAGCCCCGTCTGAATAAAACATTAGCAGGACAAGAATGATATCAAGTGAATTATGGTACTTCTGTTACTTTGCCATCAACTGAAGAACATGCAAGGGAATTGGGCAGATTTCCTCCATATTTTACGTTTCAGCGTTCTAAGGCAAAGTGTTAAGTGTGGGTCACGGTAAATAGTAAAAAGTTGTTCATGTTTTAATTATCTTGGAATACAGAATTATAGCTGATGACTACTGAGCCACGCAACTTTTTTTTTTTCTGCTTTAGATTACTTAAAAGTTTTAAGTAAATGGTTTGCTTATGGAAGTGAGGGCTTATTTGTCTTACGTGTGTTTTGTGCAGACTGGCACACCGGCTCCCCCTTCCCCTTAGGCCCCTGCTTCCCAGTCCCGTCGTTATTGCTGGAGCCCTGGGCAGCCAACCTTTCTAACACCAAGTGCTTCTCTGAGCTCTTCTGTACGTGTCCCAGTATCAAAAGCTCCAGGCACCAGTCTACTGTGCAAGCTGGTCCACGTCTCTGTTTCCTGGATCTTTTCGCAGCAATGCAACATAATGGAGGATGTTGCCACCTCCCAGTCGTGGAAACAGGCTGTACCCACCATCCCCAGCGAGACTGCCCCCAGGGAACGAGGCCTGCCGGTGTGAGACACTTGCATGAATACTGCAGGAGACGTTCCTACGTCAAGTGAACACATCTCAAGTGAATGTTGGGGTTGAAACGCTTCCATATGCTAGTTACACAGAAAATGTGGCTTGAATTTTTTTTTTTCCATGCTTTTTCTATGGGTAGATGGAGGGGAGAGGGAGGGAAGAAAGTACATGGCAGCAAATGAGCCCCAGCATCATCTGTGAGGCTGTTGAAGGATCTGCTGGCCCTGAAGGCAAAAGTTTTTGTGCAAGAGCTTCGGCAGGACAAGATTGTCTGGAAATGCTGCGATGGATTTAGTGTGTTAGTGACCTTTCTGGTGCTGTACGCTGTCCGTAGGCCTGACAGCTGGGGCTGTTGTATTCTTTGTCACTTCACCTCTTGCATGCTCATGTCAACAAGCAAAGCTGCTTGCTTCATCCTCAAGCCGAACGGTTTTACAGACATTTCTTAAATTGCCCTGAGCATCTCTAAGGAAAAAATTCAGTGAAATTTAATGCTTAATAAATGTTCAGAAAAAAAAATCAGGTTTTTTTTCAAGGATTTTGTTATGCTTCAATACATTTTTATTTTAGTTTTAAATAATTCCTATAATTTTTGTGCTAAGCATGTTCCTGAACATCCGAGACAATTCCAAGGGATTAGGTAAGATCCACGTCCAGAAGAAAATATTTCCTGTCTCCCTATCCATCCCACAGTCCCCTTCGTATCTATACAAGTCTGTTTTCACTCTCATCATCTGTATCACACGGAAGCACCTAAGCATGGGGATGAAGTGCATGGAGCCCCTATACACATGAGCACAGGGGCATGTTTCCATGGTCAGGGAAGGGTATGTGCACAACACGTGCTTGCGTGACACAGAGGCCAGGAGGATTAGTAGAAGGGCCTCAGGCTCTTGCGTCTCAGGAGGGTCCTGGTGCTGGGATGGTGAGGTGCTGAAATAGTTTGGTAGCAGGAAGCCCGGGTATTGCTATTTGGATTTCACATGGGATGAGTCGCCAACCCCTCTGAGTTGTCTCCTGTAAACCCAACTCCTATTGCAGCTGGATGGGACTCGCTGCTCTGCAGGTGACGTCTTGTCTGGGGTTCAGGTGAGGAGCCACATCTGTGCCTCCAGGCTGGAGTGTTCACCCAAAAGGGAACAGCCAGATGCCTGGGCTTTTAGTTTTATTGGGAGTCTGTAAGTTCAAGTGGAGGCCTTTTGAGACAGTGCTGCATAAAGCACACCTGAAAGCTTGAAGGAAACATACGCACTTGGCCTGAAAGAGGGAAGAAAGGGTGCAGAAGGAGAAGAACACCTGGAAATGAGCAAAGCACTAGGCAGCAGCCTGGAAATTCAGATCGGTATGTGCAAAACCATCTACTGGGCATGTTTTGCAAGTGGCCTGCATATGTCATTTCTGTCAAATTGTATCTCCAGAATGGCACTGAAACTCCAGATCTTGCTTTTTACGTTCAACCAAGCTTTGAGCTGGGGAGCTGCCTGTTTCAAAAGTGCGGTTTCCCTCTAACTGAAAAATTCGATGGGTGTGCAAAAATTTTTTAGGGTGCTGAATCATCACTGAAGCTCAGGACTCGGACACAAGTTGAACAGGAATTCAGCAGGTTGAAGCTGGGATAGAAAAGAAAACAGTCTTGAATTCTCTGTACGTGCAGATGTGTCACAGTATTTAAAATAAAAACTTGTTTTATTTTCATGTGTGTTGACTGAACATAAAAAAGCACGTGGGCATCTGCCAGGATGAATAATGAAGCTGACGAAGTTGGTAATGCCAAATAGTGAAAGAGAGGATTTATTTGAACGTGTTAGATCTGAGAAGCTAAAAACAAAACAAGCGGCTATTTGGTATACCTGTTGCATTCGATTTACAAGAAATTAAACAATAGGGTTAGATTAGGGATCTATAGCTTTCTGGCTTGGTCTTTAAGACCGAGTAAATAAAAGAAATGAGAAACCTGAGTAGTTTCATGCTCAAGGTTATTTACTTGCCTGCCTTTGAGAATTACAAAACGTTGTGTGTGTGCTGTCACCGTGCTGATGGATCTTGGAAACATTGCCCTATAGGTGCCTGTGTGCACTGACTAGGTCTGAACTGTGGGGGTTTGCATCTGCTTGAGAGAAATCTGGATCTGCCTCAAGATCTGAAAAAAATCTTCCCCCACCAGGCATTTTGAATTCAGGTTGACGTTGTAAAGTATTTGATCTCACTTCGACGTATTTAAGGATGGTGATGGATCTTAGGATACTTTCAAAGAATCATGTCATGTAGTAGATGCGTGTGGCTGACTAGGAGCATAAAACGAAGCTCAGTTCCCAAGCATGGCCAATTTGCTGATTTTACTGCAAATGAATAATTTCTTGCTTAAATTATTTGGAATAATGGTCGCAGATGTTTCTCAAAGATTTGCTTAAGAAATGTATTGAAATATTTGAGACATGATTCAGGAAAATATGCTAACTGAGAAAGCACTAAAGCATTAAATCTAAGGAAGATGAAGAGATTTGGTCGCACATGATTAACTACTCTCTTGGGTAGAGGTGGACTTTACACTTAGATGTTTCTTTCCTGATACTTGGCTAGCCTGCACAATTCTTAAAGAACATTTGAAGTAATAAGCTTTGCTTTGGGGAAGGTTTTATTTTGGAATTTGAAAGCATATTGACTAGGAAAGGCTCTGTAATACCCCAAGGCTGCTGTTTGCAAGCACTTGAGTGTAGAAACCTGTGGTTCTATAACTCCTGTATTTAATTGCTCGTTGTACATAGCTGAGAATTCTTAACTCATGGTGGAAAAAAAAAATAAAAAAAGCTTACAGTTCAAACCCTCACCAAAACCCACCCTAGGAATCCAGAGTGATGATGATTTAAAAACTTGGGAGAAATAAATTGAATTCTGATCGCTTCTTTCCTGCTGTGCTGAAATGCTGAGGGATTTGCTAAACCTACAGGCTGATAAAGCTGAATCCCTGCTTAATGATTATATTTGCTAAACTGACTAACTGCAATGGATACACAGAGTGTTCTTTCTTTTCCTTTCCGACCTCCTTTGGTTTAGAGAAGACAAGATTTGGAGAGTTGTAGCTGGATTGAGCAGCGTGATAAGAGTTGTAAAATGTTACCAGCAAGGAGTGTGGTTTTGTGATAAACAAAGGATTGTAACTCTGAATGTTTTCCGGCAGCCATCCAAGCAGAACGAGCATGCGGCAACTCCAGCAAACCCCTGGGATCGAGAGAAATGTTGTCAGGAGTAGTGCATAAATGAGGATATTTTTTAATACCCTAGATACCGTCTGTGTTTGTTATTGCTGATGTCTTTGGGTTTGGGTTCTTTCTTTCATCTTTTATAACAAGAAGCCTAAAAAGCACTTGGTACTGCCTCCTTACGAGCTTGTCATCTCCTGTTTCTTTTCCTTCGCCCCGTTTTCTGGCCATCCTGTTTCACTGCAGATTTGCAAGGAGAAACTTACCTTTGTATATACCAGTGACTGCAAATATGTACTGCATTTTCAGTTATGAAAATGGTAACAAGTCTTCAAAGAAACAGGAACATCTCCAGGGCTTCATACAGATCCTTATTTGCAATACCCCTTTGTCTGCTTTGATTATCATAGTTCCTCTCTAAATTAGTATTTTGGATTATTGTTTCTTTACTACAGCCCTAATATTTTTGAAAAAAAGCACTATCAATGTGAGAGAAAACAACTCAGAGACCAGAAATCATTCCCGCAATCTGATTTTTGATTTTTAAGATAAGATCATTATTAACAGCTTAGTTTGGTTGGTTGGTTTGTTTTGATTTGTGACATTTATTTTGCGATTCCACTTCCTTTGGTGGGAGAGGGAGATAAGGAAGAAGAAAATCCATATTCATGGCTCGGATTAGGTCTGCCGAGTTTCAAAATGTACATATGTGCTTCTGTTTTGTAATACCTCATAAACCTCCTAACAGCTGAAAACTGCAATGGCACCAAAATCTTAATGAAATGTCATGTGCTGCCTATTAAGTTTAAAATACCTGCTGAAATGTGCAGAGCCTGGACTTTCTGGATGTCGAGCACACGGAGCACTATTCGTGTAATTAGTTGTGACTGTCAGTTCTCTGAGATCAAACTCAGGTCTTATGCCTCATTTAAAGCTGTTTCTGGGCTTGGCCTCTGAGGATCTCTGTCATATGTGCTATATGTAGTGCCAGTCCTCATTTTATTGATCTAAAGCAAGCAGCCTTTGATAAGGGGATATTTACGAATTTTGAGTGCAAATTATCGTTTCCTTAAGAGATTGTTAAATCTGTGACCCGACTTTTGCCAAGGAAAGATGGGAATTGGGTTAAATCGGCCTGGTGCAGTCCACCCCCCCTGCATTTCCAAGGGGAGGAGGTGGCCTGGGGTGGGTTTTGAATTGGGTGAAACATGGACGTGACTCACCCCAAACTTCAGTTGGAACAATAGGCCCACAAGGACACACTGCGAGTACTCTCCTTGCTGGAATGGTCCAACACAGCATCTCTTGGCTAGAGCCTGGGGGCTTACGGTTCCTCTGCTGCAGTTTCTTTTAAGGTTTAAAAGAAACGTGAGACCCTTTCCGTAAGATTCCTTCAGTTTTCTAAGTCGTCACAAACGTTAACTGGAGAACCTCTCCTTCTCTCCAGCTTCAGGCCAGGGGCAGTCCCAGAGCAGGCTGTCTCCTAGCAGGCCTGCTGCTCAGATGCTGTTTGTGGGAGGCTCTAAAAAAGCATTTCTCGTCCTTCCCCTTCCTCCCCCGGCCTCATTTTGCTTATAATTGTTTTGGTAAAACAGAAACAGGCACTAAAAAAAAAAAAAAGAGTAAAGCTGTTCCTAATTCAGGCCACGTTTATACCATCTGTTCCGTATCTATTTAAACTCTGTCAGGAGAAAGCAGAGGTGCCCCTGAATTTCAGCTATGCTCCAAATGAATCCCAATAGGCTCCCCGTTTCGGAGACTAAATCTTGCCGAGTATTAATAGAGGACCCATGAGAATAAAAGCGTTTTTAAGCCCCAGGAGTGGGCAGATGCGGTGGGCGGCTGCTGGAGGGCGAAGGGGGAGCAGCAGCGGCCTGTGCACCAGAGCAGGGGCTGCGGCGAGGGGGGCTCGGCCAACGCTGCGCACACGCACGCGTTCTCCAGGGGAGCGGCCTGTCAGCTTCCCAGCCTGTATTTTGAGCCTCTTGCAGTTGGTATCAGTTTAGATTACTTCAGCTACGGCATCCCTAATCGCTCCGAAGGCATGGCAAGCGAGCTGTAATCTAAAGCAGACCTGAGAAGCCCATCCCACAAGGCACTGCCCCTGTAAGCAAAGGTTTCTGTATTACTAGGAGAGACAGGAAGGAGTTGGGGGTGGTTGGATGGGTGTTTTTGGTGAATTCAGATAAACTTCGACAGGCGTTAAAAGAAAAAAGGCAAAGGATAAATACTGAACAATCTCTGTCAGCTGAGGTGTCCTCAGGACAGCTTTCAAGCATGAGCTGGTTCTCTCTCACTGCCGATGCTGAAGATGTGTGTACGTACTCACGCACTTAGTGTGTTAATTAAAACGAGAGCTGAATGAGGGTTTGGCTGTTGTTTTAAGAATCGAAGGCAGAAATACCTCCTCCTGCCTGGTAGTGGCAATGTCCTCTTCCCTCCCCCTCTGGACTTTCAGGCTCATTAATAGTTGTACCAGAATCTGGGAAGGTTGAGTCTAGCCTCGGGCACGCAGGTAGTACATGGCTCTCCTACAGCTCTACCACCCTCTCTGCTCCTTGTTTTACACTCTGTTTTACATGGTCCCTTGCCCTCCCTGGGCTCCCTCCCCACCCCTCGTTAATTATATTCTAGCTAAACAAGCAGGCTGGCACTGTTCAGTGGCTGTGAACTGAAGTCCTTGATGTGTTTCAGAGGCAAGAACACATATAACTTGGTTATAGACAATTTCCCCCTTATTTTCTTGTGAAGGGCTAACCAGCCCCTACAGATCCGTGAGCTGCTGGCTGCCATGTCAAAACTTTGCCAAATATTGACTTTATAAAGGTGAAATCAAAGTGCTGTCAATAAATCTGAATGTCTGGAGAAGCATTATTTGCTCGCTTTGTCTGTCCTAGAAGGCATCTCAAACACTACTGAATTTTTAACCACCCGTTTGCCCTCTGTTTTAATACATGGTATTTTTGTAGGCCATTCTCTGGAGTCTTGTCCTTTATATATGTGGAAGTGCTGATATGATGAGAACTGTTCAGGCACATTTGCTATGATTAAAATTCTTCAAAATGATTTTCAATAGACTAGTGTGTGCTTTTCTTTTTTAATTCAAAAAGTAAAATTGGCTGGGACTTTCACTCATCGGTTCCACTGAGAGCTTTAATAGAGTTGCACAGTAATAAAGGAGGACTGAGATCCTCAGCCAAGTTTCAGATGGGTGGAGGTGACTTTCAAGTGGTCCGTCAGAAAGCTGCTTTCATGAGCTGGCGAAAGAGAGGGAGAAAAATGAAGGGGTTGCACCCCCCTTCTTTCCCTGGGCAACTCTACTGTTGCAAGTTTAGCCTTAAGTTGGGCACAAATCTCAGTCCCTTGGGACGGGAGCTGCTGTGACATCTCCCTGTGAATGCTCTGGGATACCTGAGCATACGTGGGCTCATGCACACACAAGCCTACGCTAATGTGTAGGTCTAGAGATACCCTCTTACCTCCTTAGCTGACATGCATCCTTATAAACATGAAATTAATGGTTTACTGGTATTAGTGTAAATCAAATGACTTCAGAGGGGCTCTGAGGATTTACAACATCCAGGGCGAGGACAAATAGATCTAGATTTTTTTTTGTATTCAGCAATCTAATGTTTCAAATGAGTGTATTGCTATGAGCAAAAGTGCAGCTCGTTTTCCTTGTAAACCTTCCAATTTTAAGCCTGTTTTCCTATGGAGATGAGACATGCACAGTCACGCTGTAAGTCTGTGTGTACCTTTTCACTGACCTTTCAAACCAATTTTAACATAGTGATAACCATCTAAAAGATAATTAAATTTCTGGTTTGATGATGGTTGGGTAGAAGACCAGAGGGAAGAGAGAGACACATCCTTTATGTGCCCAGTGTTTGAAAAAGCTAGTGTGGACTCGAATCTTATTAGAAATTAGAAAATCCACATGGGAGACGCTCCCCAGTAAGTGACTCAAACAGAAAACCAACTTAAATTGGAGCTTGCAGTGAACAGTGAGACAGCAGTGGACAGGAAGTTAAATTTTATTTATGCTTCTTTTAATGTAATTCCTTTTCTTTGAAATGCTGTCTCTTCTAGCATTTATATATATATATACATATGTATATATTTCAGTCTTGAGTGATGAATTATGGTGGTACGGCTTGTCTGTTTACAGCCTAGTGCAAGTGGAATTTTGCAGTTGCAATACACTGAATCTCTCCATTCGTAGTGCCATGACATAACTTTTATGACATCACTTTGCATTTAGTGACTTTAATCAATTAAGCTTGAGCCACCCAATTTCACTGTGGTGGGACAAATACCAATTGGCAGAACTGTACAGGAGCATCATCAAAGAAGGGAAATGCCTGAAGATTATGTGGTTTATTGTTTTTTTAATATCCAAAGCAAGGCTACATCATTCATGATAGCTTAGTAAATATGATTGTTTTGGCTGGGATGAACTAAGAGTATAATTAGGTTTTTCAGGTGAAGTGATAACGTGAGGAAAACCCATGAGGTTTTGTGCCCACAAGCTCCTCTTCTTCCAGCCTGCAATAAGAGTAGCTGATGTCAAAACTGGATACAGGCAGATAATTGCCCTGAATTTGCCTTGGTTATGCCACTTAGTTGGAATACTGAGAGAGTAAGGGAGATGTGATCTGTGGAGGAGAGGGGGAATTTTACTGGGAAAGCTCTTAGCCAAACAGAACAGGCTGAGATCAAAAGAGGCAATTTCACCAGTGCAAAATTCAAGTGGTTAAGGGAGAAAAGACCTGAGGGAGATTTCTAACGTGGCATGAAATACTGATATTCAGTAGATCCCAGTCTAACAGACGAGGAAATTTCAGGATCCGCTAGAGCTCTTAACTTCCAGGCTAGATGGAAACATTCTCAAATAGCAATGGTTTGTCTTCCCCTATGCCATCAATAGACAGGTGTAATGGACATTTCCAGTGTCTTTAAATCCAGTGATGCCAAGTTGGGCTTCTGAGCAAAACTGAAAAAAAGGGAATTCGATGTTTTTAGGGTTGTAAATCTCAAATAAGGGAAGTTTGTTCAAAGACTTGATGCATTGCTTCAGTGAGTAAAAGCCTTTTTATGTTATCAGGTTGACTACCTTAAAGAGCGCTAAGCACTGAAAACACACCTGGGGAGCAGAAATTGTGTTTCAGCAGTCACTGCTTCAAATAGATGGAGAAAGAGAAGGAAGAAATAAAGAGACTGGCCTAGGCTTACCTGCGGGTCAGATAAGCATTAGGAAATCCATACTCCCCTGAATCCTGCAGTTGCAGCTACACTGCTGCATCCACAACGCGACAGTCGCATACGGTACCGCGCAGTGTGGATGAGCATCCCCCCAGCAGTAACCTGCTCAGCACTTTGTGTATCAGGCGTTGTGTGTGGGGTGCATGGGGAGACCGTGCAGCGTGGGTTCGCTCTGCTGATGGCACCTCTTGGTGTGACACTGCCGTGCTTTTCTGAGCCGGGAAGGAAAGCACAACGGGACCAGCGGTGGCCATTCTGGGCCCTCTCCCCGTTGCCCCTGTGGGAACGCGGGAGGAGGGTCCCCAGCACGAGTGAGGCAACAGCTGCACACGAAGGTGTGAAAGATTTTTGTCTCATCAAAACCACCCCTTTGCTGCCAGCTGAAGGCGTTATAAAGGATTGCTGGTAGCTGAAGTCTTATGCAGGAAGACAGGTTAAATTATTACAGTGTTCCTCATGGCCTCCTAGGCAATGAATCTGTGAAGCAGTGAAGTGGGTTGTTGCTTTCACCACAGAGGTATTCATCACAGTAGCCAAATTAATGACTGCTTTTCAAAAGTTTCTCCTGTTATCTGAAGGACTGATTTGCTACCTGCTGTTTATTATCTGTGGCATTTTTAAGCTTCAGCCAGGTGAGTATATAGCTGTGTGTGTTTAATCTCTGAATACTGCCTTCCTAACCTTGATGCTGTTCCTTGCTTTGTTTTCTTCTTTCTGTGGGCTTGATGATGATGATATTCTAACAATTTACCTCTCTAAGAGCCTGTTATTTATTTCCCATGTGGCTGTGCTGGAGTGAGTTCCCTTTGCTCCTTTGAGTGGGCATGCCTGCAAGTTGACTTGATGGTGGGAGCAGCAAGGCTGCGATGTTTTGTTGGTATTTTTGGCCATACGATCCATATTTGAAGATGTAGCATAACGGTCTCTACAGCACCAGGGAAGCCAACAGGTCAGATACGTGGCTGCAAATGAGCTTTTAAAGTCTGAACTGAAAGGCATAGTACTGACCAGCTGATTCGCTTTGCTGTCGGCATTAGGTGAATACACACCCTGAGCTGGGTTTAGTCTATGGAGGTTATTGCCGGTGCTATCCTGATCTGGGGTTATCATGTATTTTTTCCCTCTATGTGCTTCTGTCACCTGTCATGGGCTGAGAGCTGTGGAGCAACAGTTGGAAGGCTGGAGGGCAGGGGCTGAATACAAAAGGCAAGGGGTTAAATTTAACCTTCAGGGAAACCTGACAGAGTAGGAGGGTGTTGGCTGTGTACCCTGCCAGTCTGAAAAATGTGTTAGTAGAATAAATACAGTGGTATGGCTGACTATGAGTACACAGTGGTTTTCACTTGGACGCTTTTACAACAGAATATCAAGTCTCCTAACTTGTGCTAATTAATTTGAACCTTTCATCAGCCTTATATACAGCTCTTGCTGCTGAGGCATCTGAATGCTTAGTGTTGTTTTCAAGTCTGGTGTGCTCAGGACAGACCAGAATCTCCACACTTCAACAAACGAGATGTCTCCTTCGGAGTCTGTGGGCCAGGTCTGCATCCTACCTGTCTGTAGGAATAAGTTTTTTTTAAAAAAACTGTGATTTAGGACATATTCAGGGGAATCAAAATACACAAATGAACAAAACAATGTTTTTATCTGCTGCTGCCCTGGTTAGAAAGCCAGGACAATTGCTTGTGGCATGCAAGCAGCTCCCACGCTACTGTTCAGCTCAGCTGTGTCCCCAGCCTAATTAATTGGTCACAGGCACAGATGGGGACAGTAATTGCACTAATGTGTCACTTTTGACCAGTCTCAGTCATGCCTACATAAGGGGAACAATGCAACTTGTGCAACTTTCTGTGGTGGCTCTACGAGGAGGGTGGATAAATCATGAAGAAGCAAGATGCCTTGTAAGGAGAGGTTTGAAACACTGGGACTAATGGTGAGTAAAATACTCTCAGCATGAGTAAGTATCACTGAACAGCAGATTAACACACAGTGCCAAACACTTATCTAAAAGTAAGTGGTTTTTCTCTACTTACACCCTGAAATTCTTGTCTCCAATTATATTTGTTTTGTTTGCTTTTTCTTTTTTTCTGTGTTTATTCAAATATTGATAGAGGAGAAGTCTACACAGAGACCAAGGAATGGATAAGGTCTGAGTAGCACAGCAAAACAAAAGCGCTTGGGTGGAGTTCAGCTGTTAAATCTTAAGGCTATACTTAACTTATTATTGTCTTCGGCTGGGTTTGAAGTACTAATGTACCTGGACAAGAAAACAAATTCACAATGCCTTAATTAGGAGTTCCCTCTCCAGGAAGAACTAGAATAAGCAAAACATAGCCTGAAACAAGGCCAGGTTCCCCTGGGATGCATTAAAAGCGACCTTGTTGAAATCAAAACACTCATGTGCTGCTAAATCCCCTTTGGCTTGGGTTGCTGCAGGCAGACACCCAGTCCCAAGGCTGCGTTGCGGAGTGGTGGCAGCCCAGCAGGACCGAGTCCTCTCCTGTCCCAGGGCTGCTGTCGTGGCTCCTTTTGCAGCTGCTGGCGGGGCTGCTCCAGCTTTACCCCTCTCTGTAGATTAAACCACACCTGCCCCTTGGTCAGGCCCCATCAGCCTTGTCCTGTCTCACAGCTCCCCTACCAGCCCAGGCTGCTCTCGTTGATGTGCTCTTCCCCAGAGGTTGTTTCAGTGCTGGGTTCAAGGACAACCTTTCTTCCTTCTGCGTTAGCCTCCTGCCACACCATGCAAGGGAGGCCCTTATTTATCTTTTCTCCCAGAACTGGGAAGTCCTACGTCTGCCAACAGTGTGTTTGGGCAAAAGGAGCGGGGCTGGAGCATTGGGCGAGCTACAGGCCAAGCAGCGGGAGGGTGGAGACAACTGCTGGTGCAGCAGCCCTTCTGTCAGGATCCTGTCCTCGTCCTCCCCAGCATCTGGCTTGTTTTAACAGGTGTCCAGCAGAAGCAAAGTAGAAAATCAGGCTGTAGGTGTCTTCTTGTGGTTTGTGATCTGCTGCCCTAAAAAAATGATAAGTTTTCTTTTGTCAAGAGCCAGTTCTGAGGGGTGGGGGAGGATTTAAACTTCCTCAGCTGACCCATTTGGAGGTTGGGAGGTGACTACATTGGTGTATGAGGCACTTGGGCCCAGTAGGGAAACTAATAGCAGCACTGCTTTTTGACCTCAGCAACAAACACATGGCCTTCTTCAGTGCTCGTAGGCAGAATATTGAATGTAGCAGGTTGCTGCTGGCACCGAGCATCCTCTGAGATGCCTGATGACCGTGCCCTGCTCACATGCTGCGGGCCATGGTAATCAGCAAAGCTGAGGGCAGCAAGAAAGTTTCCCTCCGGGGTCAGGTGGGTGTTTCATCTTTTTATGGGCAGAGAAGTTCAACTGCTGGGGTCACCTGCACACAATGGTCAAACAGGTTAAGACACCAGAGAGCCGTCAGGCAGAGATGATACCTCTTTCCTGCTTTCTACAGGTGCCCCATCATTTGGCTTATGGAGGAATGATGCATACCTGTAGCAGCACGATATTTGGATGAACCTGGGAAATGAGATGGAATCAGGCTAGATGCCCTAAAAATCCCTGCTACCTTTGTGTTCTGTAGTGCTGTATTTTTTGAGATGTAGCACAGGATAATTCTGCAAGAAAAAACAAAACAAAAACACACAAAAAAAACCCCAAACAAACCAAAAACCAAACCAAAATGAAAGACCCCCAAACAAACCAAAAACGAAACTCAAACTACTAACCCTCTGGATTATATCTCCTGCAGACCTTGTGCAGCAACTATCTTACAATACCTTTTCAAAAATATGTTCAAGTCTTGTTTTTAAATGAAGGCTCTGACCTTGATCGTTTGTGAATACATGGCTGAATTCGAAGTAAACTGCTTAAAACTTGTTTAAAATATGGCCATGCATTATCTAATGCAGACAGACACTTCAGAATATGGTTTACATGAGAATCATGACAAAATTGAATTGCATATTAATGTATCAAAACTGTATATTAATGTAATTAAAACAACTCTTTTGTTGCTTTGGAAATTATTTAATGGTTGATAAGTTCAAAGGCAAACTAAAGTAAAAATTTCAGACAAACACTGTTTTGTTCTTTACTTTGGTAACATAGTTTTCAGTGTTAGTGAACTGTTCCTCTTGTATGTCTGCATGGTTTTAGTCGGACAGCAAGTATGATGTTGGTGTTATGTCAAAATTGGATAATTTTGTTAACAACAATTATTCCTTGAAAATATTTATATGAAATAACAACAACAACAAAAAAACAGTCAGGTGTTCTTTCACTTTTATCCACAGTCTATGTGTAAATGCAGAAATAGCACAAGCTGAAATATTTTGTAAATGTACATGTGTATAGATACATGTGTATGCGTGTGTGTGCATATACAGGTATGTGTTTAATGATACACACATTGGAAAATTTCACATGGCATTCCCTGAGAAGCCTCTGGAGCATAGAATATGTTTTTATAAGGTTATAAAAAAAACTCATAGGGAAAAGCTTGCAAAAAACCTTTCATATAAAATAAGGTGCAAGATTTGACTCTTCAGTGCACCTCAACTCAACATGGAGCTTTCCAGTTTTGCAAGGAGTGTTCTCTCTGCTCTTTCATGTATTTGCACATACAGTTAAATCTTATGTGATGTGACTCCAAATTACTTGATACCAGTGCTCTAATGCTAAAAGAACATGTCCTTATCTTCCATCTTGCAAACAATTTAATGTAAACATCCTATGCAAATCGATATGTATTGTACACTGATGTAATATGTGCATTTGAAAAACTGAAGGAATGCTTTATAATAAAGCTGGATGGACATCATAGCATACCACATATTATCTGTGGGATCATCAGTGTGTCTCAACTGTACTTTTTCACTCAGCAGTCATCAGAGAAATTACTTAGAGGCACATGAAAGTCAGAAGTATGGTGAACTGTGGCTCAATGGAGATCATATAGATCTGGTTTCTTTTTGCTGATGATTTTTTTTTAAACTCAAAATAAAAAATACATTTCTTGCACCTGCGCTATTAAGATGGTTGCTTTTGCTGCTATTCTTTTCACTAAGTATTTAAGAGAAACACAAGTGAACACTCCTGAACTCATTACCCAGTTAACAGAGCAAATGAGGAAGTTTCTAGTGTGTTTTCACTGCCAGCTGAATGCAAATGAGGCTTTTTCCCATTTCTTGTTGTTCTCTTGATTAATGTGACCTTCCTTTTTTGCTGCAACACTTCTTGGACTTTTTTTCTCTCAAGCTTCTCCAAAGTATAGTTGCTGCTAGAGCACATTTTCACGCTTACAGTGCGTACCCCCTCAAGAGCACAAGAAACACTGCAAAGGAATAATTTGTACACTCAGGTAAGTTGCAAAACTTGGAGCTGGATCCTGAAAATGTGCAAAATGTCCAGTGGGAGGCCATATGCTGGGGTCTTACTGGGTAAAAGAAATTGGGCTTGTGGGGCTTGGAGGCAGGGAGATTGCTGGGAGAATGGCAGCAGAATAAATGCCCCTTTCGTTAAGCACATGTGCCTGTAACCTAAGCTGAATTGCTGAGATTTCTTACAGTACAGCAAGTTATGTGTCATACCTTTCATTTTCCTCTCTGCAGGTCTTTCGTATTTTTCCCCTCACTTGCTGTGTGACGATACATTTTTCTGTGCTTATGGTTGCCACCTCGTGCAGGAGAAGAAAATATCGTTGTTTCCAGGGTAATCCTGCCCATGGAGTTTTGGCCACCAGGCAAAATGGTCCAGCTTCAGACTGAAAAGCACCTGTAAGCTAGAGGATGGGCTTCCTTCCACTGATGTTTCCCCAAAACAGAGTCTGTCAACTGGGAAAGTGCTGTGCAGCTGTGTTTGATCCTTGGAAGTTTTTGGGCAGAGTCCTGAAAGCTTTTGCAGCTGTGGAGTGGGAGTGAATGAACATTGGGGCTTCTCCAGAGCTCTGCTGTACCACAGGGCTTATCTGGGCTGTGCTGGCAGCTGGTCTGGTTTCACCCCTGCCAGAGCTGCGTGGCTTGTTTTCAGCCACAGGCACCTGCTCCATTTGTAGTTTGCACAGGGGAGCTGTGCTCACAGTCTGTCCAGAAAGCTCAAGGATGAGACGGCACCTTTGTCATTACTTACTCATAAGAAGAGAGTGTTTACTTCCAGATTCAAGAACTGTTCTTATTACGGTGTCTGTGGATTGCACTGGTTGCAAAAATAAGCTGGATGTAGAAAAACAAAGGCACCCTTCTGGCCTTTCAAAGCAGCAGAGAAGCTGTCACCCAGAAACCATCAGGGGTGTGTACCTTTATATCCTGTTTGGAGCCAAAGGGTAGTTACTCTCCTATTAGCTTTTCCGTGAGCTGACTTTCTGTGTATTGATTTTTGCGACCTTCTAACCAGTGTCTGTCAGTCTTCTGCACCGACAGCTTTACGAGGATCAGTTGCACAGTCAGAGCTCAGAAAATGTTTTTATCTTTGGTTCTTTCAGAGTCGGATGGGTTCACAAAGTCCTCCGGGCCGGATGATGATATCATTCCTCACCTCCAGCAGCATCATACTTCACAGGTCAAATCAATGCAGCTGCTCGGAGAATCTGAAAAATTCAGGCCACAGAATTAGCCTTTAGGGTTCATTTCTGCTTTTAGTGAATTTCAGGGGAAATTCCTCCAGGATCAGAGTGGCTACTTTTGTGCACACGTTTGTTCATGCACTCATCTAAGGAAATCTGGCTGTATGCCACTTACGTTGAATTCCCCATTTAAAAATAGCTTTCTTTGCGGAAGTGTTTGCTTTGTTCATGTTTGTTCCTTTATCTCTGACTGATTGTTTCTGTCTGTCAGCGGAAAGAAAGCCTCATTGTTTTGGTGCTCTGACTGGGAAGTGTTAAATGGATCCTATTTTCAGAAACCACCAAGCGTCCAAGCCCTTGAGATATCTGCCCATCGGGCTGCTTCACCTTGGCTAGCCCAAGATGGTGGCAGTGGCACTCACTTCCTATAGTAATATTGGCCTTGGATGCAGGTTTCTACAACTTAATAATTCAAGGCCACCTAGTTTGTAATTGCTGGGGAGAAGAGATAGTAGATTGCTCTTCAGCTATTCATTTTGGCTTTTTGTAGAAAATGATACCATTTCTTTGCCAAGTGATCTCTCACTTCTGTTTGTTCTCATGCTGCTGACCATTCATCCTCCATTCACTGGGCTCACAAACAACCTCATTTTTCATACCTACTTTTCCATTTGTTGACACTTAAGGCTCCTGCCCATTGCTCTCCCTCAGCAACAAGCTCATTCGCATTCCATATTCAAAACCCACAACGTGATTCATTGAACAGAAAAGTGCTTTTGCTGTGCACTGTTCGTCTCAGACTGACCTGGCAGATGACATTATAAATGAGTTCTTATATCTCAATTGCTTTGTCCTCATTAGCAAAGTCAGTAGAAAATGGCAAGGAGCTTTTGGCCTTGAGGGAGGTCAGCTGCTTCTCTGAAGTCTCTCTTCTCAGTGATCTTATGTCTTTGCTTCCTTCTGTTGCACGGGGTCTACCAGTTTCAATTTCTAGGCTTGTGAGGGAGAGTTTGGAAAGGACAGTTTTCACCCTCCCTCCCCACCCCCAAGCCCCAGAACAGGGGTGGTATTCGGGTATGAAGAGAGGAGGATGAGCTGAACATTGGAAATGTTGTAAACCATGAGAATTTTGCTGACACAAGAGGTCAGGGAGTTATACAGATAATTAGGAGTAATGGGAAAATTCACTCCTCAGTGGTAGAATTCAACTTACGAACTTCACATGATCATCCAATTTTTTTGCTGCTTATTCAGACCAGTATTCCAAATCCAGACATGCAGCTGCTTTTGATGCATGTCACCAAAAGGGAATAACCAAAGATCAGTATGACTTCTGTCTTCCAAATACCAGTGTGATGATATTGTCCTGTTGTGCTGTCTGTTTTTTCCAGATGTATTCAGCTTTCTTTTAGTTTCAGTCATACTGTGGATCCATGCAATCAAGGTCTCAGTAAAGCCCATTGACTACTGCTTTTGTTAACGACAAGATTTATAGAACTGTAAAACACTACGATGAGGGCTAAGACTTTATTTTGAGACATAACGAGTCTCAATAGATGCTCTCATCAAGATTGAGTGCTTTATTACATCCAGTAGTTATTGTTGTAATTCAGAACATCCCAGATAATGAAATAAAAATGGCTTTTTTTTTTTTTTAATATAATATTCAGGAAAAAAAGTTTAAATTTGCGATTTAGAATAAAACTGTCCTCAGGAGTGTGATCACAAAAGCTTAGGAGCTTTCTCAGCACCCAGTACAGTTCATTTATATGAATATAAGTCCAGAGTAATACCATTGGCTGATAAAGAGTAAAGTTTGCTCTGTTATAGAGAAATTGAAAGATGGGAGTGGAAGTGGCTAAGAAACACAAACAGATGTGAAACAGGTGTTAAACTTGTGTGTCTTAACGCTTTTGAAAATTAGGACTTTTTTGGGTTTAGTGAGTTATAATTAAAGGTATAAACGGACTTTGGTGGAGTGAAGTACTAGTCTCAAAAAACCACCAGAGTTTGGAACTTAGAACCTCTTTCAAAGCAGGTAAGGAAGGAGAGAGAAAGAGCATACCAAGGAAGCAGGAGTTGTTTTTACTTCGGGAATGGTGAAATATAAATAATACTTGTGACTAATTTACTAATTAGGTAATCATTTGTGACCTATGCCATGTCTGGCCACGGTGAGAGTGTTACAGAATCTTCTGAAGTCTGCCTTTTTCAAAAGGTTTTTGGAAAACTAGAAAGGAAACATGAAAGGCAGCAAGAGTGAATGTTTTTGGAGGGCTTGGGAATGTAGTGTTGAAACAATACTTAAGTATCTCAGTTTATTTTGTCAGCAATGAGAATCAAGAGGTGGCAGGTTTACAGCGCAGAAGTTCCTTCAAGGAGAGAGAATAATGAGGTCTAGACAAGCGTGTGACATGATCTGGTAGCTGGAAGCTAAAATTACGCTGGTGGAGACGGTGAATAAAGCACAGATTTTGAACTAGGAGCTCTGCATAACGATACAACAAAACCCCTACAGCTTTTCCCCCATCCTGATGTTCATGTTGCCTCTTTGGAAAGTGTACTTTAGCAAGTACAAGATACTGTTTCCAGTACAAGACTAGATGGGTTAATTATTGCTCTCTGTGGCCTTCAGCTCGTGAGTGTATTATGCTCGATCCTTTCAATCACAAAGTATTCGGAGATCAGGATCATTCTGTAATATTTGTTCAGATGTAGTGTCTTCCCTCTATGTCATGAATGCAGGGTATAAAAGTGATAGATACTGTCCTCGTTACTTTAGCATTCAGGTCCCTCTCCCAACAGCTCAGAGTTTAAGACTGAGATTGTGGGTGCCACTTTGTTATTCAGTCTATAAGTTTCATCACTGTCTTATCATTTAAATGGAGGATTTCAGTTTCAGATGTGGATGTTATCAGAGGATTTGGACGTAATGCCATCATTCCTGCCCTGCAGACATAGGCAGCATGTTAAACGTTTCTTAACTGAGTGTGGTCTTTTCTGTGGCTCATGCATTTGCTGTCACCCAAGTTTTAAGCTCCTACACCTTGGATGCTAACCTTGAGGCATCATTGTCCTGTGGTTAATGAATATAAAGTGGTCATTTCTGGCATGAAATGACCAGTCACATTCTGTACAATAAAACCACATTTCTCTGTAGCGTGTTTTCCTAGAGGGGGGGAAAAAAAATCTCAGAACTGTATACCTCTTTTGCTGTTATTTGTTTATGAGGACTGATACAGTAAGGACTGGGAAGAACCATTTGGAATTCTACATATATGGTAAGAAGATGCAAAGAGTGGCTGAAAGTGTCAGACGGGGTGTCAAACTCATATTCACCGGAGGTCACATCAGCCTCACAGTTGCCTTCAAAGGGCCGTATGTAATTTTAGGACTGTATAAATGTAACTACTCTTACATTTATACAGTAACTTATATTTATACAGTAACTACTCTTACATTTATAAGGGAAACACAAAATAGGTATTACACTTACTTAGCTGTTCTTGGATTTTGGAATTTAGAGTGGAGTCTGGGAAGCTTTCCTCCTAGATAGGCGTGGGATGGAGCTGCTCTTTCACTGGTACACAGGAAGTTAATCCTAGCAACTAAGATGTCCTGGTATCATATTTGGCTATTTATTGTGTGAAATACCCAATAATGAAATCCAGTAATTTTTCTCCTCTCAGAGGAAGACATGGAGTTGGTGTATCAGGACTTTCTGATCATGATGCTATAGCGGATGTCTTGGCCAGAGAGAGGTAAAGGAAACTCGAGGCATTTTGGCTGTAGGAGATAAGTGGAAAGAGGATAAAAGCATGAAGAGACAGATGTGAGGAATGAAGTCAGAACAGAGGACAGCTAATTTGGGGTGTCAGGACATTTCATATAGCTGCTTTTTCTTGCCAGCTGGGCTGGTGAAAGAGCTGCCAAGTCAGTTCAAGCGGTGCCCGTATAAAGAAGGAGCCTTGTGAAGGTAGCCTGGCTGTGCAGCCTTTGCTCTTGCAGTAGTTGTGTGCACCAGGAGCTCCAAGCCTTGAGCTGGAAGAGCAGGGAGGAGTGGGCAGAGACCTCGGAGCTGAGGGAGCCAGCCCTGCTCAGGGTGCAGAGCAGCCGTGTGAACATCGTGGCACCGAGCTGGTGAAGCCCACTGTGAGGATGCACAAGTGCTCCCAGTTCTGCCATGGGCTGTTTTGACTGCCCGGTTTTGCAGCCTGAGAGCGGCTCTTCTAAACCAGTTTGTCTGTAAAGGGTATGCGCGTTTTCTCCAGTTCTGTGTGCCCTTTTCCCAGAGAGCAGGTATATGTGACTTTACAGTGCTGTACTGCTTGAGTCATACCATTTCCATCTCCTATCTTTAAACCAGGAAGCTACAGCAACTGGTGTAACAGGGCTCACACTTTTTTACCTGAGCAATTTCTGATGTACTGTGGAGTAGGAGAGAACCTGTGTGTGTGAGTCTTGATATGAAGCCAATTTAAGCCCAAAGGAAAGATTTCCATTGATTATAACACAGTTTAAATCTGTTTTGTAATACCTACTAAACAACAAATCATGTTGTAATCCTTTCAAGTCATCACTGTTATATAAAATCTGGGAAATTATTCTTATTCATTATCCTTTACGCTTAAACCTTTTGGAGATAGCAATGCATTCAGTTTTAATGATAAGGAAAATACTGTAATCAATGGCTTTTGAAAACCACTAGAAAAAAGGCTTTGTGTACAGGATTAACTCAGTTTATATCCTGCTAAATAGCTGTTGTGAAACTGGAGTAATTTACTGAAAAGATGTGGAGAAAACTGAGAAGTTGTGGAGAAAACCTTTAAAAAGAACACAACGGTGTCAGAGGCTTTTTCACAGCTTGTAGGGTTTTCCCCACTAGAACTCAATTTCAATACGAACACAATTACCTGGAGTATGCTACTTGGAGAAGCCTAGGAGGAAATCCTTTAGTGTTTTCAGAATTGGTGATGGAAAGAAAGTAGCTGCACTTTAGCTGAGACTGAAGCTTGTTCACTCTTCAAGACCAGGTTTTACCTTCTCCAGTAAGACTACGACATACTTGAGGCTGGTAGTCTTCAATCTCGTTCCTCATTGTCATCTTTACTGCTTAAAACTGCTTGTAACATTTGAATGAAGAAATGCAGGAATGAATCACATAGCAGAGTTCCTCCTGTCTTTCTCAATATGTTCTAATTTTAATGTATGATATTATCTGAAATACTATTAATCATAGAAGCATTTTTTGTGTTACAGTCAGTGCTCAGTACAATTGCAAAAATAAACCTGTGTATTTTGGAACAGTAGAGTCATCCTACAATATGAAGGCCTTGGCTGTGCATCCTCAGCCTTGCAGGACAGCTTGGGAGTACATGACTGCTTGATGAGTTTCTTTTTCAAACAGAATTGTTTAAAACACATTAGGCATCAGAAATACTGAGATTTCTGCAGCTGACCTCCCTGTATGGGCCTCATACCACAGTAACTAAGCACCTCGTATTTCTTTTTTCCGTGAAGAGATCTATTTTCTCCTCACAGCAGACTTGGAAGTTGCCTGCTCACAGAGATTGGCATATGGTGTGGAAGTCAGCCTAGAAAGTCCTGAGTAAGTTGACTGCCCTTTATCTCACTCTCGGCTAAATGTGGATTTGTATCTTGATTTGCTGCTCAGCCTCCTTCAATATAGAGTTTAAAGCATGCTCTGGGTAGTTGTCTATCTTTGGTGGGCAGCAGAAATACATCTTTCTGCAGAATGGTCCTTCTCACAGAGTTGTTTTCCAAATTGAGTGTGTAGAATATGCCTCCTGGTTCAGTAGCAGTCTGCATCGGCTCTGTATCAGCTCTATCAGTCCCTGTAAGCTGATGCAGGCAGTGGAGCAAGCAATGCCTTCCATGATGTAAAACCTCCCTCTGAGGTCAGAAAGACCTAGATTTTTCTAGGTAGTTAGCACCTGTAGCTAGTTTTTGGTAGGTTTGTTAAAGACAGTTTTCACTCTTATACACATCCACACATCGTCTGTGAATTGCAAGTCTTCTTTTTGCACAGGCTTATACAACTGAGAAGGGGTCAGCTGGAACAGCACCTTTGCTTTTCTTTGAGTGGCTGCTTCTTGACCTCTCCATGGATAAATGCAGAAGCATTCGTGCTCACAGATTGGGTAGATTCCTCTTTTGGCCACTCAATAGACTGCCAACAGGGGACACCACAGCTACTTTTGGAGGGTTTAAGCCCATGTTGCCTTGGGGTGTTGATAGTTGACCCTGGTGTGCAAATCATCTCTTCTCAGGCAAATCCATTCTCAGTAGAAGCTATTTTATAGTTTTGAGTGATTACATTTCGAGGGCCCATGAAGGCAGCAACCCCATGCTGTGAGTCAGGTATGAACACTCCTTATAAATCACCTTTCAAAATAAAGTTTGAAAAGGGTACTTAGGCAAAGCGAAGTCTTAAATTGACTGAGGAGAGTGCCCTTCTCAGACTCAAGTCAATGTGCAGATGCATCTCCAAAACGGCTTTGCTTGCTCCTTGCTCAGAAACCCTGTGATACTCTACTTCAGAAGCGTCCTGGCACAGTGAACGCCAGACTCTTTCTGACTGAGGACTAGGGCAATATTTCCCCCTTACAACCCTGTCTTGAAGGCTTCAAGGCAAAGTTTTTCCTTGACAAAGGCAAAATATTTTATTTTGCCTAAGGGACCAGGACCTTAATAATTGCAATCTTTTAAGCTGGCTGAGGTTTTAATGCTCACAGGACTGAAATGCCTTACGAATTACAGACTGACATCTCTTTTATCAAATGAAATGATTGTTAGCCTCATTCATGGAATGTTTCTCAGCCCGAAAGTCACTCTGCTTTCTATTTCCACCAAGAGCTGATCCATGGTATTCTGGTTTATACTCACTGGTAGCCGCTGAATTATACTTATTATAAAAACTTTGTGTGATGCCATGCGTGGTTCAGTAGAAACATTCTGTCCTGTGCTACAGTGATAGCTTTAAGGTAAATAACGGCATTTTCAAAAATGTTTGAATTTTGTTTATAGCTTCATCTATCACTTTAGTACTAACGCACATTGCTTTAAGATACATGAAATCATCTGCAGGTTCTTGAAAGCATGCATTTGGGGTTTCTAGTTAATCTAGGGTCACTGAACTAGTTCTTTCTAGTCGCAAAATAAATATATGATCTTGCAATGCTGCTGAGATGATTCTTTCTTAGATGCGTACAGATCAAATCTGGCTAATCTCGGCACTCATTGGAAGAAGTAATTTCCTTTCTTATTGCGTTTTGACAGTGACTAGAAGTGCAACAATCTTGGCATTGATGGTGAAAATTTGTCATTGTGATTTTTCTTTGAGGTCAATTTCTGTAACTCCTGCAGCTTGCCAGGAAAGTCTCCCAAGGTTTCTGAAACAGTCAAGAGCATGAGAGATTTACTGCACAGGTACTGGTGAGGAAGAGCCCTGCTCATTCTAAGCCGTCCTCCAGTCTCCCCTCAGCAGCTCATGTATTTTTTTCCAGACAAATTACTTCAGGTCTACAATTTTCCACATTTGGGCTCAGACCATTTACTATTTTGAGAAGAGTTCACTTCAGTGTTGTTTGAATTCCAGGAACTCATACCCAAACCACAGAAATAACTGCTTTCAATACCTTTCCATACCTACATGTCAGACATTTTTGTTGTTGTTGCAGACAAAGATATAACTCAAGACTGTAGGAGCAATTTTTTTTTTTTTTTTTTCACGGTTGGTGTGTTTTGTTATAGTAAGAGCCAGAAACAGAAGGAGCTCATGGACCGAGTGTGGTCTCCTGCTATTCCAGCACCTGCAGCCAATAGTTGCAATCAGAAAATTTTCCATTTCCATAGTATTCCATTAAGAGATAAGTCCTGAAGTAAATTGGTTCAGCAGGTAGGCATTGAAAATGGAAAATAGTCTTAATCTAGCAGTTCCAGTTCGATTACAGTGTGAATTGCTAAGATACTTTCTTATGGTTGTGAAAAGTCTCTCAAACAACAAAACAAAGCACAGGATTATTCATAAATGCCACATGGCTGTATTTTGCCTTACGAATGCTGGACTACAACGTTGTAATCAGAAGTATTTTTAAAGCAATTTAAAATGTTGCTTCTGCAAACATATGTGCTTAAATATTAATCAAAGCTGTACCACAATCCTGCTGAAATACTTAACTATTTTCTGGCTGTCACTCACTATAATTCTGACAGTGGTAATGAAAAGCTGGTGTCAGCCCTGCTCTTCAGTGCCTTGGGAAACTGCAGCAGGTGTTGTTCCTTTTTTAAAGACAATGATGTACCGTCAACCAATTTTATTTCCATCTGGAAGTGTGGCAAGTCCCTTGCAAATGCAAAGAGCAAGGTACAAAGAGCTGCCATGACCCATCCTTTGGAGGCAGGCTGTGTAGGCCTCTCTCCCCCTCTGCTCAAGGCAGCCGCTAGAAATACCAGTGTGTGGTCTGAAGCCTCTTTCCAAGCCCAGTGCCACAGGAAGGGTCTTGTCTGAGAATATCTAATGTCTGAACTCTGGGATTTTCCCTTTTAGGGCAAAGGTGGGGTGGGGGGGTTCACAGGTTATCAGTTAAGTATGGGGCCTGGATAGGAAGTGTGTAGTTTCTGTAATAAAATGACATTTGAATGCTGCTTTTGCAGCCCATCTAGACTTACTGGAAAGGGAGTGAAATGTATTTCAGCCCTGAAACTTGATCTAGAGACCATTTAATGTACTTTTCAGACATGAGAAACAAGCATAAAATGATATTTGCCTCTGATTTTATTTGTATTATTAGGTCTTAAGCACAGAGAGAGGAAGCGAGAATGCCATTTTGATGTACCACCCTAGCCAAAGAAGTACATGTGCCTGTAAACAATAAAAGTCTTGAACCTTTCACTGGGTGGGTACCAACTTCCTGGTGTGTGGTGTGGGTTTTTTTGTTTATTTGTGGTAGTTTTTTTTCTTCTTTTTAACTGAAAAAAAAAATCTTTTTACAATGCCATACTCCCTTTAATATTTTTAGCAGACTTTAGACCGTGTTAATGTAAAAAAAAAAAAAAAAGAAGTGTGTATAATTCAATTTTGTATGGATTAAAAACTAAATTAAAAACCACTTATAAAAGGATAGGTGGCTTCTTCTTTTTTCAGGTCTTAATGATAAATTTTTTGGAAAAAGCACTACACTTTTTTGACCGAGATTTCCAGTATACTAAGATACAAAAATAGCCAACGTCTGTCTTAGAGGGTCGCAAATACTTGTATGCATTTAATTTATAAGCATTCTTTAACCTCAGCTACCTCCATTTTGAAATCCCATTCCATTTACTGTTATGAACTGGAAGGTGTATTTTAAAAGTAATGTTGAAAAATATTGGCTGGAAGATCAGATGTGCCAGCTGTGGGGGCTGCTTCTCCCAGCAGAAGGAGCTTATTTATTGGGTGGCTTAAGCATGGCTGACGTGAAGCACTCTTGTTTGTCAGTTGTTTCAATGCCAACGTAGCATTCAGAAACCACAAGTGAAATGGAACCATGGGCTACGATGATACTAATCGGTGAATTTTACCTTCTCTTCCCAGTGACCCGGACCGGCGGCTGGCCAGGCATGTTGCAAGTCCTCTGGAGCTTTCTTCCAGGAGAAAGGCAGACACAAGGAAGCTCCTTTGTGCCCAGCTCTTGCTTGGATGTGAAGGCAAGATGCCTCTGGAGCAAGGTCCCATGTGCCCCAGCTGAGACGTGGCCTCTGTAATGTGCAAGGCAGATGCAGCCTGTTATCGCTGTGTTACGGACGAGGGCAGTATCACAGAATTGCAGCATGGCAGAGGTGGCAAAGGACCTCTGGAGGTCACCTTGACCCCTGGTCAAGCAGGGCCACCTACAGCCCGTTACCCAGGACTGTTTCCAGATGGCTTTTTGATATCTCCAAGGACAGAGGCTCCAAAATCTCCCTGGGTAACCCATGCCAGTGCTTGGTCACCCTCTATTGTGGTCTAACTTGGCAAGCAGCTAAACACTATACACAGCTGTTCACCCACTCCCTGCCCATAGTGGGATGGGGCAGACACTTTGGAAAAAAAGATAAAAGTCATGGATTGAGATGAAGACAGTTTAATAAAACATAAAAGGGAAAATAAGAATAATGGTAAAAATAATATACAAACCAGGTGATGCATAATGCAATTGCTCACCAGCCACTGATTGATGCTCAGTCTGTCCCTGAGCAGCAGCCCACTGTCCAGCTTTCCCCCAGTTTATATACAGAGCATGGCATCGTATGGTGTGGAACATCCCTTTGGTCAGCTGGGGTCAGCTGTCCCAGTTGTGTCCTCTCCCAACTTCTTGTGCACCCCAGCCTACTCACTGGTGGGGTGGTGTGAGAAGTAGAAAAGGCCTTGACTCTGTGTAACCACTGCTCAGCAGTAACTAAAACATCTCTGTATTATCAACATCATTCTTATCCTAAATCCAAAACACAGCACTATACTAGGAAGAAAACTAACTATCCCAGCTGAAACCAGGACATCCTCACAGTGAAAAAGTGTTTCCTGATGTTCAGAGGGAGCCTCCTATGTTCCAGTTTGTGCCCATTGCCCCTGGACCTGTCACTGGGCACCACTGAGAAGAGCCTGGCTCTATCCTCTTTGCACCCTTCCTTCAGATATTTATAAATGTTGATAAGATTGCCCCTGAGCCTGCTGTTCTCCAGGCTGAACAGCTCCAGCTCTCTGGTTTTCTTTGCAGGAAAGGTGCTCCAGTCCCTTCACCAAGGTGACCTTGGTGGCCCTTCACTGGACTCTCTCTGGTATGTCCATATTTCTCTCAGACTAGGGAGCCCAGAACTGGACACGGTAGTCCCTAACTTAGTGCTGTCCCTGTTAGAGCACCTTAGGCCAAAGCTGCTGGCAGTGACTAAGATGACCAGCCCTCTGGAGCTCCTCAGCCTCAGTGCTGGCGAGTCACCAGGGAGGAGCCTTAGGGTTGATTCTCTCCCGTGTCAATGGGGAGATGGTGTTGAAGAACAGTTTGTGGCACATCTGACTGCTGTGTGGGCACTCTGCTCATGTCCTGCCCTGGAGGAGATGACAGCTGGCTCTCTGAGCAGTGCATGGTGCTTGGGCAACCCATGGGTCCTTGCCACCAGGTGGCCTAGTGGGGTGCTGGGCTTGCTGCTGCCATCCTTTCTGAGCAAAGGCATGTGCTATGGTGGCATCTCAGGGAAGCAGCTGTGTTTATTCTTTCCTTTTTCCCTCCCTTCTTCCAGCCTCTGAAAGTATCAACAGCAGTATGACCCTCCATGCACACTCATTTTTCCATTCTTCCTCCCCTTTGTCCAACCTCCTGAGATGTCTTTGCCCCTCCATTTTCCCAAAAAAGTAATTGCTACTCTCCCTTACCCCAACCTTCTCCTTCCCTCTTTCCCTCTCTACCTGGGACCCTAGGATTTTTTTTGTTTGTTTGGTTTTGTTTGGTTTTGTTTGTTTGGGTTGTTTTTCTTTTTTTTTTTTTTTTTTTTTTTTTTTTTTTAATTTTTTTTNAAGATATTATCTATAATGAAGATAGGACACGGATTGTACGTTTATATATGTTCATGAAATAAGCAATAATGTTTGAATCAACAAATAAAGTTAATGCATACAAAGCTACTACTTTGGGCTGCAGATGAAGCTGATCTGCATACTAAGGTAACTTTGTGCATTTTTTCTCTCTCTTAATATAGCCCTAAAATAAGCAGGAAAACAAAATGTTGAAATGAAAATGGATATTATATTGTTATTATGTAAACAAGAGTCTATGTAATCTTAAGGATCAGAAATGGTATATAGCCATACTGGAAGGATAAAAGAAATACACATTTCTAGGGAAAAAAAAACCTTTCAAAAATAATTAAACCAGCATATTTTATCTTAATGCACTATCACAGTATTATGCTAAGGGACAGGAACAACATTGGATATATGCTTAAGTTTAACGGTTAACAGCTGCCTTTGAAAATATAATTTGGCGATATTAAAAAGTCTTTAATAAAATAAGTTTATTTTTAAAAGTACATACTTATTTTAAAGTGTACATAAAGTATATAGACCTCACTAGTTGTAGAAAATATTCTTTCCTCAGAGAGAAAAACGTTTCAAATAAAAGCTTTCTGTTTTCAACTGAAACTCAATATTGAGGGTTTTTTTTTTTTCCATACTAGATTTCAGAAAACAAAGGAAACACATTTTCCTGAGTAACCTGATTCCTCTTGCCCCACCCCACTCTTCAGATCTCCTTCAGGTGAGAGGTGCTGCTGATGAGACTTCCTCCATGGGTTGCACCAAGACAATGATGCTTAAGGGGAGTGAACAAAGGGCAGAAGTAGGGGAAGAGGTGGAGAGCCTTAGAAGATGGGGAGCAGAGCACATCTTGACTTTCTCAAGTTGACTGGTAGGGATCATCACTGTTCCTTGTGAGATCTGGTGAATATGGATTTCCCTGAGGAAAAAATGGGAGCAACAGCGGTGTGTTTGCCGAGTCTGGGAACAGGAGACTCAGAGTCAGTGCTCAGCAGTTCCTGGTTAAAACACAGCTTTGTCTCTGGGCCTCCTGGCTTCTTATGAATGCTGTCAACTTTTTTTTCAGAATTTTGGGGGTGTTAAAACTTTCGGCTCTGTTCACCCTCTGCAGGTATCCACTGTTCACCATCCACAGACATGATCAGGGCTTCCTCTGAGCCTGATGAAAAGTACAGCCCTGGCTCCCCAGCCTTGAGATCTCAGAAAGGGGAGAAATGCTCAGGGCTTTCTGACTGAGGGTCAAGTGGAGGCACGAAAATTCAGGCCTTGAGACAGCATGAATAGGCTGTTTCAATGGGGAGGGAGTCTCAAAATCCAGATTTTCATCCTTGGAACTGGAGGCATCCTGACCTTGCAGCATTGCTGGCAGGAAGAGGTAATAAGGCGTAGCATGGCTTTATGCTCTCATGTCCTTTTCCAAGCAGGGAGGAGTGATGAGGAAAGTCTTGGGACATTTCTTAGCAGTATTATGAACTCCCGAGAACCTGGTGCTGAGGTGGAGCCTGGTCAGAAAGCTCCTGTGCTGCAGAGCGGGTTGTGTCATACAGGCGAAACCAGGAGTCATGGATGAGAAATGGGAAGAGATGTAAAGAGGCAAGAAAAAAAGACAAGGATAGATCTCAAGGTAGGTGGCTGCCTGGGATGGGGCAATTTCTACTCTGACCCACTTGCTGGGTGGTCTCTTCTTCTGCAGAGACTCCCCACTTCATCTGGGGCATGAGCGGCAGGGCAGCAGCAGGGAGGGGAAGGGTCTTGCTGTTGTACGTGAGACCATGTGAAGAAAACAACTACAAAAGCAACTTAAAACTGCCACTAATGAGGAGATGCTTTGTGTCCCGCTGCATGCTCTGTTCTTCCAGGAACTGCTCTGCTGCCTTTCAGAAGGGAGGCAGAGTTCATGCTTGTAAAGAGGAGGAACACGAGAATGAGGCTGATAGATTCATTTCTCAGACAGTATCGTATTTTTGGATGCTGACAGGTTCTAACGTGAATTATTGTCATCCAAGTTCACTGCTTGGTTGAATTGTTTTGCCTGCCCCAAATGTCCCTCAAATGTACTTGTTCCACAAGGCTTGTCACCTAAGTACCACTGCAATAACAGAAATCTCTTGTCATATCCACTTCGTTCGTAGTCAAGACTTGGCACTGCTGTTACTCATCAATTTGGTGGCTTCAGAACAGCTTCTAAGTACACTTGGGAAGGACTTTTTCTCAAGGTGCACCTGAGCCAAGAAAAATAACAATGAGAAAAGTTGTTACATCCGTTTCAGTCACTCACCTTTAGCGGGGATGCAGTTGCAATGCTCTTGGGTTGTATTAGTCAATATTTATCTACAGAAAGAATCAAAATGAAACAGAAAAGCCTCACTTTTTGCCTAATCATGTTATTACATCAGTCGTTCTGCCTTTGGCCATTTCTATTTTTGTGTGGATTTACTGTGCGTTATCACAGATCTGTTTAGAATTCTGCTAAGACATCTGTGTTATATTTTAAAAATAGTGTTTCCTTTTAATGAGAGCTACATCCCGTGGTGCCAACAGGCCTGCCATCCTAAGTCTCAAGTGTTCTCCTTTATGACAATAGGAGTCAAATAAGACCAGATCTTCCTGACTTGCCGTTTTTCCCAGATAAGGTTTTTTTTTTCTGTGTTTGTTTAGTATGTAATATTAAAGTGGTATTTAGCTTGTAATCTCACATTAAATCAAATGAGATGAGAGTGCTGATTTTGTTTAAGCCTGTGGTTGTGAGAGCCGCTTGCAGGAAGATACTTCTTTGCAAAAGGGACATGACTAAATAATTAATTAAACAGTGATTAATTATTTTTTTCAGACAGCAGGATAAGGAGCTCAATAGGATAAACGTTCAGGGTATATCTCATTAATTTAGCAGTCACTTTTATGAGAACAATAAAGAAGTCACTTGTCAGAAGATAATCCAAAGTTAGCTAAGCCTTGATTCTGTAGTGACAGATTTGCTGTCTCCGGTGGTTTATATTATGGCTTTAGATCAGCAGCATTGTTCTTTAAAGTTTGGTCTTGGAGTTTGATGGCAAAAGAACTAAACTTTCATTTAAAAACAAAAAGGAGCTTTCTGGAGTCTAGAGGAGGATTTGAAAATGCCACCTGAGCCAGCTGTGATTAGGATTAAGTTAGTTTGCTTATAGGTGGGTGAAGGGGCCGAAGGTGTATTTACGATGTGTCTAACCCATTTGGCACTGCTGGTGGTGACCCATGTGGGCACACAGATGCGCAGCAGAACCAAGCAGCTGAAAAAGTGCCATCCGTGTCCAAGTCCTGGCCTTTGCTGCCTGACACTTCCGCTGTCCCCGTGCCCCAGCTGTGGCTTGTGTTGGTGCTGTTGGATGGTGGAAAACCACACACTTACAAATCATGGGTGGGCTCATGTTTGAGCATGGGTCATAGCATATTAAATCAGACATTTATTTAACCTAGTGGGAAGACATTACAACCTTTGTTCAGTATGAATGAGCAGAAATTATAGCATCCACTCTGTCTGTTACTGTGTTTTGTTTGATGTCACTATGCGAGAAGACTGTGGATATTGCGAGTACAAACTTTGATATTAGTTTTGTTGCCAAAAAGGTGGATTTTTCCCAATGGATAGCTAACATAGGATACTTACAGTGATCTAAAGCCCTAGGTAAAAGAAAGCATCTGTATTTCTCACCATGTGGTAGCAAGATGAACTCCGCATTTTACCCCACACCTGTAGGTAAACTTCTAACTTGCCTAGAAGTGAAAGCTATAGGAGCTTTGTCTTCATCAAAATGTTGTTCCAGATAGCAAATGCCAGCTTTGAAAGTGTATCTTCTTTAGCAGTGAAGAGAATACCAGTCTCTGAGTACCGCCTGAATACTCTGAGTATCCTTTTTCCCTGTGGTGACCACATCCTTCCCTGAGCAGTTCTGTGGCAAGTCATCACTCCTATGCCAATACCACAAATGCTTATCCTAAGATCATACTACAGTGTGGGAGAGTGAGGAACTCATACCTCTAAGGAAACCAGGAGAGTTAATGTCTGTATAGGAATTTTTTTAAGACATTGCATCATGGCTAGTGTGCGAAAGTAAGGAAGAGTAATAAGCAATGGGAAGGAATTCACAGCAGAAGAGGTGAATTGCAATATTTGCTTAATGAGTTTTAAAAAAATTATTACGAGGAAGCATTGCCTGACAGGGAATATCTTCCCATCTCTGTGAAGAAGTTTTAAAAATAAACAAAGCCAAGGTGTGTCCATTAACTGTTATGTTATCATTACTTCAGTGGAGATGCAGCAGTTGTTGGGAGAAGGGATGGAAAGTGGAGGTTCGCAAGCATCTGGGGACCCATTGACACTAGGAGGTGTCTACCCAAATGTCTTGTTGCTCCCTGCTAATTATATATGCTTGAATTTTCACCTCAAAAGTACCTTGACTTTGATATGATAAGAACTTTCAGTCACTCTGTGTCTTTCCAGGCAGAGCTGTTATTCAGCACACAAGTAAAACCTCACATTCTCTCCCACAAAGAGATCGAGTTGTGCTCATCTGTTTCTCATGATTTTCATTACATGTCTGTAAACAAAATAATGAACAATTAAAAATATTTAGGCAGAGATAAAACAGGCTAAAAAGATAAACCAACAGATATTTTGAAAATTTATATTTATGGTTATATTAAACTCTGGTCTAAGCAAGTTGCACACCATAGAATTCAGTGCAATTATGCTATCTCGTGCCAGCAGTGAATATGACCCAAGAGCAAAAAGAAAAGAAACAAAAACATTTCTGGAGTGTTTGAATCAGGTTTATTTCAGTGATGACTTCTTGCTCAGCTGTGCACATCAAAACAAAGCGATTGTTATGCTCTCAGTGAGAACTGTATTTATACGCCGTGACACTACAAGTACTGAATCATGGCGTTCTTCCAATTCTCCTCAGAACAATGGTCTGCCTCAAAGTATTTAAGAAAATACAGCTATTATTGTTTTCTTACATGTTTTCCTATGCTGAGTATGGGAAGTCCAAAAACACAGCCAGAGTCTTGCTGAAACTTTTGTTTTCATACAAGTGTAATTTACTGTAATCTGTTTGGAAAGGAGGGTTGCTCTCCTATCAGGGAAAATCAGAGGCATCTCAGGAATATCAGTTAAAAAAATAAGATTTCCTTTCTTCGGTTGGTTAGTGGGTTGACGGCACTTTGGGCTTGCTTAGAAAGATATTCAAGGCCATGATCTGCTATCTGCTTCTCACGGTGAAACAGTTAGCAGCATGCTGTGTTCCCTGCAGGGCTTTTGCTGAGTGCTGCCTCTACTACAGCCATCTCTGGATGCTTTCACCACTGCTTTCGTGTGACCTTGTAGCTTTCCTGACTCATCAGAACTTGTTTCATGTCAGGAGACCACTTTCTTTGGCACCTTGCCTGCATCCAAATAGCTCCTCTCAAGGCCTTGTCCGAGTACTTTAGGGATATGACATTTTTGTTTGTGACCTTTCTTTGGATATGTGTGTATCTCTGTGTTTAACCAACTAAAGGCTGTTCATACTCTTTAAATCTAGACTAAGTGCCTATTTCTTACAAGGTAGGCCTTCAAAGACTTTTCTTTCTGCTGAGCAGCTATTTCTGCCTAACATCTCCAGCCCCACAGAAGGAACTAATCTCCCACTGCAGTGACTTCCACTGCAGTGGGATATATAATTTTGCAATGAAGGAAAGGAAAGCCTGTTCCCTCCCTTCTCGTTGTAACTATGTATAAGGAAGCTACCCAGCAGCCTCTCAAGGGTGATAGATATTTGACGAGCAGAAACTTGCTTCTGTTTACAACACTCTGCAATGGTCATAATGCCAATGCAGGAGTGGCTTGACTGAACTCCTTATGCTGAAGTGAAACCAAGAAGGGGTAGGGGGAAGTCTGCCCCAATCCCCATACTTTCTGGGACATACTGTCCTGGTTTTGGGTGGGATAGAGGTCATTTTCTTTCTAGCAGCTGGTGTAGTGCTGTGTTTTGGATTTAGTATGAGAATAACGTTGATAACACACTGACATTTTGGTCATTACCAGGTAGCCAAGGAGTTTTCAACTTCCTATGCTCTGCCAGGTGCGCAAGAAGCTGGGAGGGAGCAAAGCCAGGGCAGCCGACTCAAGCTGGCCAGGGGGTAATTCTATCCAAATGACGTCATGCTCAGCAAATAAATTGGAGTTGGCCGGGAGGCCAATACTGCTGTTCTGGAATGGACGAGTATCGGNGTGAGTTACATTCCAGCCTCCTTCATAGGCCAGAGCAGTGCCTTTGGAGGGGCAAGCCTAAAGACCAAGTTGATTGCTTAAAAGTTGTGGAGAGTGTCTGCCTTGCTTCTCTCCCAGTTCAGGTGCTGTGAATCCATACAACCACAGACTTGCTAAGCATCACAGTCCCAGTGGAGGGTGCTGTTGTCTATGTATTGCCCTTTCAGCTTCAGGCAAGGCCCAGATGCAGTGCCCATCATCATTGCTGCATTGCTTCATGTAGGGACTAAGTATATGCAGGCCTTCACTTCATTATTGCTAGTTTTGTTGTTCCAACAATTACTGGTTCCTGGATCATCTTCACAGTCCAGTCCAGGACCTCACCCTGACTGTGATATGACCCCATCTTCTTGAAGAATCTCTGTATCTGATCTCTATTGTGGTGGTGCAAGTACTACACAAAAGAGCCTGTTTTTTTTTACTGTAAAATTTTCTTATATTCTCCTGTTTCCCATCAGTTTTAATGGCTGATAGTACAGTCTGGAGCATTGGTGTTTGCTGTGCTGACTGATAGCCTGCACTGATATTCACCCACTCTCAGGAGGGCTAAGTTGTAATAGGTAGCTGCCCACTAACATCTTGGATAAAATTCCTATGCATCTCTGCCACTGATGTTGGCCGTATGCGGACAGAGCTTTGTAACTGATTAACGTGCCAGAGCACATTGCTATGGAGGAAACCTGAGCAGATGTGCAGGGGTGAGTGAGGATGAAATAACACTATGGATTATGATCCAGTGGCTCAGTGTATAAATTGGTGGTCAAGGGCTGTGAGGCAGGCCTGCTTTGTGGGAAATTGCTCCTGACACCCCAGGTACTCTGGTTGCTCGTACCAAGACAAGGGTGCCATGGCAACCTCTGAGTGGAATATCTGTAAGGACAATATCGGCTCCAGCTAATGAGACACTAATCCTTGTTAATATATGATCTATATCCCAAAGAGCCAGACAAAGCGGCAACAAATTCTGTGGCTAATTATGTGAAGCCAGATAATATAGGCAGCTGTTGTTCTGGGTTTGAGATGCAGTATAGAACAGATAAGGGTCACAAACATGTATAACCCACAGATTTCACCTTTAAACAGTAGTAGTGACTGGGGAAGTGTGACAGATCACCCTCTAAGTGTGAAATCCAGAAGTCACCTTTCCCATTTGTTCAGCCTTCACTGATGGAAAGAGATTGACTTTGCCCCAGCTAACTCAGCAGTTTAGTCTTGCTTTGCCCTTTGTAAAACTATGTTGTTTCGTTGAATGTTATAAATACACACATGCTTTTCCATCTCTTGTGGAGTCTCTCTGGCCCTCACTTGTACACAGTGGCAAGATAATTATCTTGGGGGCATTTAAAAAGCAACAGGACAGATCTAGGCTTTTATATTCCTGTGTGAAGAGGAGAGCAACTTTTTCTAAGCTTGCTGTTCCCAGCCCTGCTGAGTTGCAGAGAATGCGACCATGTTGTTGTACATCTTTCCTGTAGATGTTGATATATTGTTGACATTTATCTGTACATCCCATTGTTCTCTCTGATAAGTTTTAATTGAAAAAAGAAACTGCTGAGGTGTACATCTGAGTTCCTGCATCCATTCACAATGGCACGAGAAGGAATGATTTAGCAAGAAAACATAGAACCTGTCAGCAAGGTGTTTTGCTCAACTGTTTCTCTCAAGAAATAGAAATTACAATAGAAAGTCCTCTGGCGTAAGGGTCAACCCAGTCCCATGAGCCTGTCTCTAGAGCTTGACCTTCCCAGCAACATTTTCCTACCTCCTGGATACTCCATTAGCTCTTCTGAACAGGGTACAAATGGAAGGGAGAGCAGAGCTGGATTTAACCCCTTGTTCATGGCCAAGCACATACTGGATCACAAGCCATCGTTGCTGTGTCAGACAGAGTTTTTATTTTACAGCTCTGGTTCATAACACAGCACTCAAATTCCATTCCAGTCCCTGCGGTTTAAACTGCATAGGGTCATAGGAGACTCCTTCCTGCCTCAGACCATCAAGTCCTACTTTTGGAGTGCAAACGTATCACTCAGTCTCTTCTACAAACTAATCAACCTCCATTTAAAAGCAGTTAGATCTTGCTGCTTGCTTTCCTCTGTCTCCCATTAGAAGGCTGGTCATGAATCAAATTGCATTACTTGGCCTAATTTACAGGCTAAGTTTATTCATTACCTGTCTTTATCCTCTGACTCTTTGGCCTGAATAGTCCTTTTCCCCATCTCATGCTCACAGTGTTTCATGTGTTCATAAAAGCAGCTCTGACACCTGCCAACCTTTTTTCCCCCTTTCTTCTTTCTTAGGTTAAATGAGGCAATCTTGTTGTCCTCTTGTGATGTAGGGCTTCCACTTTATCTGATGATTTTGGTAGCTGATATGTCTCTTTCTTGTACATCCCTGATGCTTGGTTTCTTAGCACATGCCATACTTCCCTCAGAATTCCTCAGCCTCAGATCCTGTTACTGATCACATTAATCCAGTGGCATTCAGAGACTGCTTAAGAACACTTTAAGGCTACAGAGAAAGCTGTTTGTGTGTTGAATACCACAGGTTAATCCTTGTGAATTCAAAAAGTCATTTTGTCTTTTCATGGTAAGGTCAATGAATGTCATTTAGAAATCATAACCCCTGAAGAACAGCATCACTATTGGTACTGATGGCTAACCATGAAGAGAGGTAATACAACAGACCAACACAAATAGCTTAATTTCTTTCAACCAAAAAGCTGTTAAAAAGCTGTTAAAGTATTTTAAAATGGGTCAAGCACAAAGACACTGTTCATAAAGAACTTCTATTATTTCTATGGGTTATCAGGTGCAGTTTGTAGGCTGATATGTGAAAATGTGTATATGGAAATGATAATTTGAAAACATTAGGCCTTGTATGATAGTGAAATAACCTCTGGGCTCTCCACGTATGTATGACACCGGTCTGTACACACAGTGATGATGCCCATGTGAAACTGAAACCACTGGCAGTGTCTCTTCAAGTTTAGATTAAAATCTCAAGGGCAGGGGCTTTCTTTTTATTTGTATGTAAAGCTTTGTGTGCCTTTTTGACACCTTGTAAATGATATAACAGGGCTCAGCTCATTTTCTTCCTCGTATATGAGAAGTTTCTGTCACAGCAATAGACAAGGATAAATAATAATACATGAAGATTAAGATTGGATGTTGGGGTTGACTGATGCAGACCTTTCATTCTACTGAAGCTCTAGCTGAGAGTTTCAGGTGTAGCAGCTATTTAGACTTTGAAAATGCTTACCTGTTTGTATCTGCTCTTCCCACTCATTAGAAATCATTTAAAATGAGCTGGGAGATGGAATTCACAAGAAAAAAATATGACTATAACAATAGAATGAACACAGCTACCTGAGAAAATACAGATGGCTCTCATTTGGGATGAAGAAAAAGATACTGAATGATAATTGAGTTGTTGCCTTTGAAGGTCACTTGTTTTCTCCTTGCTGGTCCAGCTGTCCAAGCAGTCTTCCTACAGTGGCCTCTTGGCTGGGGACATAAATCTACCTGTGTAGCTCGTGCTGCTTTAAGGTTTTTTTTCTCATTGATAAGAATGGGGTAGCCTACCAAACTTTATTGTTCTTGTCAGTCCTGGAATACCGACTGTGGCATAACAGATATCCTAAAGAAACAGAATTTCAGGCCCCCTCTGACATGTTTTCTGTTCTAGTGGTTTTCACCCTTAGGGCAGTTATGATGCATGATGCTGATGTATTGGGCATTCTGTTACCTCAGCATGCTATTGGCTACACCCTGCGTGGAATTTAAGACCGTCTTTCATCTGTGCTGTCAGATCAAGTATTCTAACATCTTGGCATTCAGGTTTTTTTAATCAACCTTGAGCCAAAGGCAGAAGAAACTGATTGCAGAGGTACAAGGGTTCTTCTCTGCCTTTTTGTACTGGTGTTCCCCAACCAGTGCTGTGAGGTATGTTGCTGTACTCAAACATGCTATAGAGCATCTAACTATGAGGGAAGGCTTGACATCTGGCTGGTTTTCTTTTGTGTCATTTACATTGGCTTTTAACCTGTTTTACTCTTCCTGGTGTAATGTAGCAGCAGTAAAGCCAGGATGAAAAATAGACGCTAAAAATACCCAGTCTGGTAGGCAGGATATAGTGCTGTCACAGTAGCTGCCCCCATTTCATAGAATCATTTCAGTCGGAAGAGACCCTCAGGATCATCAAGTCTATAACCTAACTCTAGCACTAAACCATGTCCCTAAGAACCTCATCTAAATGCCTTTTAAATATCTCCAGGTATGGCGACTCCACCACTTCCCTGGGCAGCCAGTTCCAATGCCTGACAACTCTTTCTGTGAATAATTTTTTTCCTAATATCCAATCTAAACCTCCCCTGGCACAACTTGAGGCCGTTTCCTCTTGTCCTATGAAACTTATTGCCACCTAGGTGAAATGCAAAATCTCTCTCCCCAGAAGGACCATACCTCCTCAGCGCTGTGGGGAGGGCAGGGAGGACAGCCACTGTTTTGTTAGAACATCAGGAGTGGCTGTGCTGCATCAGAAGAAAAGTCCATGTGGGTCACTGTCCCCATCTCTGGCAGTGGCCAAGTGGCACAGTCTCAGGAAAACAAGAGCAGGGCAAGCCAAGAGGAATACCTTCTTGAGAAACCTTCCCTGCTGCCAGCTGTGGGAACTTCCCATATCAGAGCTTATGCTGTCCTCTTTTATTTCTCGTAAGTGATCGAGATGGCTCTTGCTGTGTTTAAAATTGGGCTGTCATGGATTCCTCTACCACCCTTAGAGAAGGTTTAAACTGGAGTCTCCTGCTTTCCCTGTGTCCTATCTCTTACTTCTGCTCTGCAGCAGTTACATGCACTGCCTGAAGGGCTTCTCCAAGTCTTGAGATATGACTTCTCCTGTCTAGCAGACAAAAGTACTAAGTTTGCCTGACATGCAAACTATGCTGGCATGTTTGCAACACTAGACACGTGTCAGAAGTTTTCCTTAAGGGGCTATGGAAAGAGGAATTCACTGAGCATAATGAAAGCCTACAGCAAAGATTATTGAAAAACTTTTTCTACATCTTCCAAGTTCCCTTAGGTGTCCCTTCTCTTTATGACTTCTCTTGCTATGGCCCTTGTAGCACTGGGTGCTGATGGTACCAGTGCAAGGGATATGAAAGATGGACAAAGCAACCAGAGATTGCATGGCCATGCGTCAGCCATTTATTTCCACTGGTATGGGGATTTCTCCCTTCAGTGAAAGGAGATGCTCCAAAAGGGTCATCTGGTCTGGATGTATCCTCTGTGACTAAAGCAGCCTACCTATTGACTACGGAGGTTCTGCTGCCGTTCCATAAGCCCCAGCTGCCAATTTGTAAATAGTGTCAGCATTAAGCTGCACTCTTCACATGATGGATGTAAATCAGAATAGCACCTGCACTGTGGCATTCAGTCAGCAGCAGTCATTTTGCACAGCAACTAAATTGTCATTACATGAGTGAATCGGGTCATCATAGACTAGCATCTAATAGCTGTCGGGTTGCTAGACAGCTACATGCTCTGGCTGGGATTTTTATTTTTGCTAAAATGAAATAAAAGAGAGTGATCCTGGCTAATGCTGTGCTGTATTTCCTGTTTTTCTTCACTGTATTCAATATACCCCGTCCCACCCACTGCTTTTTCCCATCAGGGTCTGTCACATGATAAATCTACTGTACGTCTTGCATTAATCATGCCCTTGTGAATTATCCAGCAACGTATTTCCACTGCCAGTCAGCCTCCAATTTGAAATGATGAAGCCTCCTTGGTTGTGACTACTGCTGGTTGCCTTCTTCTTGGCTTCAGTTGCAGAATAAATGGATTTAGACTCATTCATTTGTAAATCCATAGCACACATATCCACCTCTCTCCAACTCCTGAAAGTCTGAAGTCCAGATGAAGCATGGGCAATGTTTTCCAAGAGCTAATTTAGAAAAGCCTGCTTTTGGTTGTAGCTTTGTAGCAGTTTCCTGCCCTCAGAATCACTTAGGATCCAGATGAAGTTCACCCTTGCAGTATGATGCCAATACTGTAATATTTTCATTAAAGGATCCCAGATCTTTTTTTAAGAAACTGTCATGAATTAATTGAATTTAATCAGAGAAACAATACACCAACTGTATTGCATGTGCAGAGATTTCAGTTGTTAACTCAATTAGTTTGTGTCTATAAAGAACAAGTGGAATAAGTAGCCTTTACGCAGAGAATGAGTATCCTAAGGTAAAGAGAATGACAAAAGAGTTAGTTAATATATCATTTTCATGAAAACAGTCTTTTATATGTGGATTAAGGAGATAATTTAAGCTCTCAGATACACTGATGCATGGTGCCAGATCAAAAACATACACTTCTGTCTGCATGACTGTGCCTATTAATGTTACAGATTATCCAAGAGATTGCAATCCTTTTATTACATTCCTTTTGTGTATTTCAAAGCACTTTTGCATGGAATAATTTCACTTGTTCCCTGATGTGCTATCAAATTATTCCCTTGTTGCTTATGTGGATTTTTCCCACAACAGTAAAGGAGGAAAAATAATTTTAAAGGCAAGTGTAATTACAAAAACAATAAGTGTTGCCAGGGGAATCTGGGATGGCTGCAGTGCTACTATCGTCTCTTTGACAGACTGAAGACAGCAAGTCTCTTTGTTGTGCCTTTATAAATCACTCTTCTTTCCTCTCCCACTCCTTTACATATATTTTCCTGTATATGAGACTGATCTGTGGAAGTGAAAGTTCCCCTGTTTCCCTCAGAGGAAAATGCACTGCAGGTGCTAGTCACAGGCCTGCTTCTGAACACCGTTTGCTTGAGGCAGTGGAGGAATACCTAGGTCCATTTTGGGGCATTACACTGAAATACTGGCTCTTGTAAATCTTTTTGAAAGCAATGCCCTTGGCCACAGAAAAGCCTTTTAGATACCGAGTGGTTTTTATCTAGAAGGGGCAAAACTCGAAAACTCCTGAGAGCCAGCTAGCAATGCAGCTGGAAGAAAAAAAAATAATCGAAGTTTTGTTTGTCTGCATAGGACTCAATCAGTTAGTGGTAGATTACAAATTGCTAATAGCTTTCGCTTCTGTTGAGACCATCTGGAGAGGAGTACCACGTGGATGTCCATAGTACCTGGTGGCACTGACCTTCACTATGAAAACACAGATGCAAGAAACGAGCAGTTATGCTGGATGAAGGCTTGCTTTCTGCTAGTCCTGCCTGTTTCTCACAGCTGGAAATGGAAAGTGTAGTAATACTAACACAGGGCTGTTCTTGTTTTCCTGTTGATGAGCTAGAAGAGAACATTTATTCCTCCGCTGCCACCATCTTAATGGCAGGCTAGTTTTCTCTTAACTATTTTGTTCCCTACAAAGTTCCAACACAGCAGATCAGGCTGTTTTTCTCACATTCTATTTCCTTGTGTGCATGCCAAAGTTTGAAACTAGTAAATATGCCTTTTCTTTCTAAATGGACAGCTTCCGGTACTGCTGTTACTCTTCTGTTGCTCTGCAATCGCTTTGTGGAGAGCATTTCACTGGATAGCAGTATCCCTCTTGTCCACACTGGACATGCATCACTAACTCTTCCAATATGTTTATGACCTGTTGGAGTTCATATTGTTTTCCCAAGTTCTGGTCCTTTTCTTAGGTTGTGTTTTTTGTTAACTCTGAGGGTAGTAGCTTCATGTGTTGCAGGGCTTCTCATTTTCTTCAACTTCGCATGTTTTCACCAGTGCCAGTGCTCTGAGGCAGGGCACTATTAGACCTTGCTGAGTCTGACCCTGGTTCCCACCATGGGTACCGAACCCCCACCCTCAGGCCCACCTCTTGTCCCGATCTTTACCCATCCCCATCCTCAGGGAGGTGCCCAATGCCCGGGGCTGGGCCTGCCCTTGTGGCCCCAACTCCTGTGTGGTGTGGTGTGGTGGGATAGGCCCTGGCTGCCAGGGCCTGCTGTCACCCACCCAGGGGACCCCCAACACTCCTGGTGCCCGTCCCCAGGGACCCACCAGCCCCCACAGTGCCCCGACATTGAGCTCTGTATGGCCTTTGTTTTCCAGTCTTATTTTGAATAGTATCTTGTTATTTCTATCATGCTCACAGTGTGAAGCCATTGTCTGTGTTTCCTAAGCTCAACTTTGCTCTGGGTTGAGTTCCTGTATTTTCACAACTTCTCCAGAAGTTTTTTTCCTTGTGCTTGGTCCCAAGGCACAAGCATGACCTGAAAAGTGCTCCTGTTCTTTGCATTAAAATGTGTGCAAAGCTTTCGGTTTCCCTGCTTCTTGTTTGAAAGCACCTCTGCTGGCTTTTTGTCTGGTATACAGGCCTCCTCCAGCTTCTATAATTGCATTTCATAACCTCTTGCACCTGAAATAACTAAAAGCTCTTTAAAATGTCAAATGATCAGAGTCAAAGCCTATCAGGAATGGAGCTTGTCAGAGACAAAGCTATCTTCTTATTGCCCTTCGCTTTGCTGGCACCCATTTCTTGCTGATACATAACGAAGCTCTGTTTAAATCCTTGGCAGTAGCCTCCTATCTTTCTTTCCATTTCCCGTGAGTTTCAGCTCTGGCTGGGGTTTGAAGTGCTCCATTCTCTCAAGGTGTTTTTTGAGTTTGCTTTACCCACAGGACCATGTGTTACTCAGGAATTGCTCACAGCCAAGGACACCAACAAGACTCTGTCCTATCCAGGGTGTGAACCCATCACCCCAGCCTCGCACGTGGCCCAACACCTCCTTCCTCTGGCTGCCTCTTCCCAGAGCACATACAGTTCCTCACAATTGTGTTGCTTCTGCTTAATGAGGACTGGTGATTGTCAGGAAAGTCAGAGGATCTGCTAAGAGCAGTCTGACCTTTAAGTCTGTTTTATTTACCCTTGTATGGAGCTTACTGCTATACCGTTCCTGCAGCTCATTTCTCTTTCTGTTGCTTGAAAGCAGACAGTCTTTTCACAGTCCTTAGTCCCTCAGTTCTCTAAGTAACATCGGTTTTATGTTTGGGCAGTTTCTTCACTGGTTTTACATATGAGTTAGGTAGATGAGAGCAGGATCTGAACGAAGAGCTCCTTCCCACAAGTTTCTCTGTGCTTCTGAAGGAGTAATAGCTGAGTCACTTGGAGCATGAAGCCCTTTCCTTGTGCTTCTGATACAAGGAACAGGCAGATTGAGCTCTGCAATATCAAATGAGTGATAACAACTGCTATCAATCACTTTCTTTTTCCTAGAAATAGCAATTCATCTAACCTGTCTAAGGCTTTCTAAAGACGGAAAGGTTGTGAGAAACAGACTCGGTTTCTGCCCAAATCTCAAGACAAAATATGAATGTTGTTGATAAATGTTTCAAAACTTGCTGTCTCCCTCAGAACTGCTCAACTGGTTGTTCCTGTGGAGTATGGTACTTTTTATACATCTTTGCAATATTCTGACCGGGACTTTTCACTTTAAGAAATTTACTGCCCTTCGCAAGACGAGACTTTCAGAAGGCCTGTGTCCTGCTAGTTTAAGCCAGCACTGCCCTCTTCTGGAGATGACAGCAGGCCTTTCCAGTAGGAATGATGCCCTTTCTCAAGCATCAACTTCATCCAGGACCTGGCACTGGGTCAACAAAATATTTACTCAACTTGTATCTGCGATGTAAAGCATGTGAGTAGTTCTGCTTAGGTGCTTAGGGACACATCAAACTGAAACGGTTAATACTGTGTAATGTAATAGCTTCAGTGGAAACACTTGTGTGTAAAATCACGTGTATTTATACCACTCTGAACTGTGTCTCTGAATCTTAAACTTTGGGAGCAGCTCCTTACTTGACCCTTGCCAGAGGGTCAAACATTTCACCAGACTGTGATAATCTGCCCACGCTGAGCATCTGCTCTTCAGCTGCCTCACAACCACACTTCCTCTAATCTGATGTCTCTAAACGTTTCATAAGCCGTTTTTTTTCTTCCTGGCGAGGACCCTTTGCTGGAGAAGGCGGCTACGAATCTCAGTGGCCTTGTCAGGAGGAAGCCCAGGTGGCCACAGCACCTCCGCCTGATTCGGGTGCGCTGTGTGCATGCTGCAAGGTGCTGCTGTGCCCTGGCCTCTCGTGCAGCACTGGGTGTGCCTGGGGTGTGCACAGGGACCTGGCAGCTGGCAGAAAGCGCTGCGGGGTGCGCAGCTGGAGTCACAGCTGATACTTCATGTAGGTGGTGCTTGTGGAAGCCCCGAGTTTTAAGTTACCTATCAAGTTGCACAGCCTTTTTGAGAGCGGTTTTATCTTACGGGTTGCGGTGTGCTCAGGTGGTTGTGAAGGCTGAGAAGCAGGGCTAGATTAACTTTACGACTGTCACCAAGTCCAGATTGCGCTTTAAATATTTTATGTGGTGCATTTGCCGCCCAGATGAATTTGTGCCTTCCTGACAGTATTCAATTTCCTGAAAACTACAGTGTGGGGGATGAAAAACAAAACACCAACCCAAAACTAATTCATGTACCATGAAAAGCGCAGTGCTATATCGCTCACTAGTGATTTCAGCCAAGAATTAGTGCTTTTCAAGAATCAGTGCCAAACGATTTACAATTTCTTTGCAATATCTAATGTGTGTTATAATGACAGAGCCATGCTGAGTGACCGAGTAATTCAATACCTCATCTATAATTGAGGATACCTGATGTCTAATTGCTTCAAACAAGGTGGTTGTTTTGATATGATTGTCTACCAGGATTGCTAAACAAGTAAGAACTAAACTTTGTTGATGTTCAATAGAGTTCGAAATAGATGTTTGGCATCCTTTCTTTCTGAGAACTTCCTGAACTTAGACACTCCAAGAAAAAAAAAAAAAGCTAATTCATATTATAAAGATTATTATGTCACTGGCATAGGAAAAGATTGCGTATAAAACTCAGTAAGTTTTACTTCCTGATTGGTAACACTTGGGAATTCTGAGGGATTATGCAAAAGGTTGAAAGTGGATATTTACCCAAACCAGGGCTCCAAGTCCTGAATATTTCAGTCACTTTAGTTAATTATCACTAACTCTTTGTCCAGCAAGACCTTGATATTGATATACTCCGATCTTTTCCTTTCAAGTTGGCCGCATTTTTGAGAGAGTCTTTCACAATATGCTTTGGAAGTTTTCAACGCATGGCAATTGCCTTTCTGATTTTTCCCACAGGCAATGAATGTTTGTCTTTTCATTGCCTGTTGTGTGAAAAGACATGTACAAGGCTTCTCACATTCACCAACAGGATTCTCTACTGCCAGTATAGATTAGGAGTAACTCAGTCACAAGCTATGAAGCTCAACTGGTGTGAAACTGCTCTGAAGAATTGATTCAAGGGCAATTGGAGTTAATGGGTATGTTCCCATCGACTTCCATGTGCTTTGAAGTATGTCACGTGTAATGCGAAATAAGTAATGGACTTGTGGGCTGACAGCGCAGGTGAGGAGAAATGTTCAGGGATTAATTTTAGCATAGGGAGAGCAGTTCTCCCTAGTCTTCCTGTAAAGTCAAAAGGGAAAAGGTAGTTTCTCTTCTTGGCTGTTCTTCTTCATCACAGCTCTTTGAGCCAGTAATTTGCACTCACTTCTACTCCAGTCCTGCCTGTCTGATGTCTTCAAAACTCTACTGAATCAGTAACTCCCCACCCTTTCAACAGACTTGATTAGTTTGAGTTATGTTTTAATGGTTTTGCCGGCAGGATTAGTTATTCTGGATATAATCAGCTACCTTTTTCTTATAGTAGGGTCAACAATCTTTTCAGTAGAATTTTCGGTATATTTAGGGATTTGAAAAAGCTGTGAACAGGCACAACAAGTCAAGGACAATCCTCCTGAGCGTGTAGAGTCTTGTTGCTGAGGTACCTGCAAAGAGCAATAGATTTTGAAAGTAAATAATGTATTTCAGAATCGGAGGTCTCTTTTCTAAGCTTTCCTTAAAAATAGGTAGTCTGGAAAAAAATCTAGAAGCTTCACTAACAAAATGGCTGCTCAACTCTGAGCTAACAGGGACTTCCTGAAAAACAAAAGCAAGGCGATTCTTCATGGAGCCCGTGCTCTGCCCACTGCGGCTCTGCTCTGCCTTGGCAGCTTTTTTGCATGGTGATGTGTCGTGATGTAACTGCATTTTTCTTTTCATCTGCCAGAATAGCATTAATTTATCCTCCAGTACCATGCTGGAGGATTAAATGTTTTTTTGGCTCCTGTTTGGTAAATTACAGACAAAAACTGTACGGGTTTTAAAAATTATGTTTGGCCTTCATTTTGTCAAGATTTCATAGTGTTTCGTAGAGATTTTATAATATTTCTGTGGTTATAACAAGCAGGTAATTGCTATGGAAATTATAGACTGTGCTTGAATGTTTGGAATGAGAAATTATCTATAATTTCTGGTGCGTTGGTCCAGTTTCTATGGTAATTTGAATAAGTGTGAATTAATTGCCTGTTGTTGCCATGGTGTTTTATGGTAATTCCAGACACTTAATGTTTTAAATATACCAGGTTACATTTTATGCATGTCTTTAGTACTTGTTAACATGCCTCTTAGGACATTCCAAAGATTATTGTCATCTCATTTCTCCTGGTTTTGACTATCTGAGGATGTTAACATGAAGTGTTGGAAGATAATCTTCTTTAAGAAAACCCCTCTAGCCACATTCACTTCTACTTTGCACTCCAAGAAGGAGTCTATTAAGGCCAATTTCCCATTACTACTTCAGGCTCTGGTTGGGGCCCATAATCTTTCTTGTGCAGCAGTGATTGGCAGGCCATTATTTTTGACTTGCCTTTCTCTCTTGCCATTGTTAACAGATGGAACTGCTGCCAGCTTCAGAAATATCTTGGGCGAAGTAATGACCAAGTCAGCACAACAGCAACAGTCAGATCCTCCTAAACAGAGATTTGAATTAAAAAAGAGAAAAAACTGAAAAAAACCCCAAACACTGAAAAACAGAATGTTCATACTAAAATAAAATTATTCTCTTGCTAGTGTTAACCTCATGTCTGGTGGATACACATGGTAGATGATGACAAAGAATCTCTGGGCCCTGAGCGGAGTGGTACAGCAGTGGAAAATCACAATGGTATTTTTCTTAGGAGGCAATCATTGTGTTCAAGACAAGAATTAATGAGTAGTGTAAGCTATCATCAAGGGGTGAAATCTATACTCCATTTTGTGTTTGGCAATGTGGCGGGTAAGTATGTGCTGTTCTGTAAATTACAAGAACATGCAGACTGCTATTGAACATGTTATTAACTCCAAGCCCTGTGAGCTTCAGAACAGACTCAGGCTCTGCCTTATTTGTTACTCAGTTGAAATTGTGTTAAAAACTTGGCTATCTAAGCATCTGTCTTTCCTACCATGATAGGTAGATGATTATGGGTCTGTTGTATTAGTCATCATTAGTTACACACAGCCCCTAAATTAATTAATGCTATTCAGATTGTAAAGTTAAGTGTTCAGGAAATGCCAGTTGAGTTTATAAATGATAGAATTAAGGTATTTGCCTGTGCAGGCTTAATTCAATCCTCTTGTGCATGTGCTTTGTGATCCAGCCTTTGATTACGGGATCACATACTGTTTTTCCCACATTCAGTGCCAGGATGGCCAGTACTGTCTTTACGAGCCAGCTAATTGATATTTTGCACTCATACTTCTTAGTGGGTCGTGCCAGGATTATTTATGATATTCTAGTCAGACACTGTGGATGTGTTAAACTCCCTCTTATCTACGAAGAGAGTAAGACCATTTTTAGAAAAATGACATGTAAGGGAGAAAGACGAAATTCGAAAAAGACAAATTCATGATAGTATCCTTCCACATCCCCATTCAATTGAAAAATGCAGAACAAGGGGAAATATAAAAATGTAAAAAAAAAAAATCATTTCAGTGTTCTGGAACTACTCAAAGTGATCGATTTAGTATTTCAACACAAGCCTGTGAATATTTCTTGTCTGAGAGCAGTGTATCTTAATACACTGCATTAAAAACAAGCAAGAAACTCTAGAAAAACACTGAAATTGTTAAATAACACAAAAAATTGCATCAGGCAGTTGTCTTAGATTGAACAAAATAGTTTAGGTTTACCTTAAGTAAAATGTGTTGATGGTTGTGATTGTCTGGAAAATATCTGTTTTGACTGGATCTGTACCACTTTTTGTTCAATTCCTTGTTTTAGTTGGTGTGTTAAAAAAAATCAATTATTTTTTTGCAGTAAAATGTGAGAGTGACTGATAGCAGTAGTAGCTTCTCCATTAATCAAAATGAAATTTCGAAGTGATCTTATCACTAGGCGTAGGTGCTTATTGTTGGGAAACAGCTCATCTCAGGGTAGGAGAACATTACAACTTTGCTAACAAAGGCGTAAAAAGATCTAAAGATGAAATTAGACCAGTTTTATTTTGAAGTAAAAGGCAATTGCTTTGCAGTGAGACTTAAGAACTATAAAAGCTGCTGTGGGAAGTGGTGGTTTCACTAAAAACATGAATTAAGGTAATTTCTGAGGAAAAAAAATACAATTATCAAGCTGGTTCACTTATTTGGTAGGAGTGCTGGACAGGCTGGATGCTGGGGTCCCGGCTCGTTTAACACTTTGCAGATCTCCCATACCTATTCTTTTCTTCTTCGGTCTTGAGAACAACATCTTGCCTATATTGTCTTAAACATAATCCTAATATTTGCAACTCTCCCACAGATGTCTCTCTTTGAAACTAATTCAAATCATAGTTTATGTTTCAGGATAGCAGCTGTGCTTGCATTGGTGAGGAAGAATTTCTGTTTCCTTGGTTTACAGCCAGCCAACTCTATCCTATTTTTTTTCCTTTCTTCCTGAAACAGCTGGAAGATTGGATGGGTTGACACAGAATGTGCTTTCCCTGAGCTGTCTGGCTGGTGTGTCTTGCTTACTGACTTGGGGTCATATTGATCACTGTGTTTGGGGCAAGACATAAATTCTCTATGTCAGATGGGCTGAGAACTTGAGAGTTTTAATCTTTCCCCTAGTCTGACAGGGTCATTTTGTAGAAATCTCAAACACACATTGCACTTTGGCTTCACCTGTGCTTTCACAGTAACACTATGGACTGAAAAACATCCTTCCAGCTGAAATATTTATCTTTGGTACAGGTGCTACTTCAGTACAGGAGAAAACATAGTGTTCCTCTCTTGCCTTGAGCTCTGTGAAACCCTGCTTTGAATAGTAGTAGGGGGAGATGGGGAAAATACCCTTTGCCGGAGGGTTTCAGAGAGGTTTGCAAATAATAGGGCTCAATCAACTTACTCTCTGGTGGATGCATAAATGCTTCAATGATCACAAACTCTTTCACTGAATCATGGAATGGCTGGGGTTGGAAGGGACCTCTGGAGATCATCTAGTCCAATTCACCTGCTAAAGTAGGTACACCAGAGCAGATCACACAGGAATGTGTCCAGGTGGGTTTTGAATGTCTCCAGAGAAGGAGACTCAACAACCTCTCTGGGCAGCCTGTTCCAGGGCTCTGGCACCCTCCAAGTAAAGAAGTTTCTCCTCATATTCAGATGGAACCTCCTGTGCTTCAGTTTGTGCATGTTGCCCCTCATCCTATCGTTGGGCAACACTGAAAGGAGTCTGGTCCCATCCTCTTGACACCCACTCTTGAGATATTTATGAGCATAAGTGTTCTTTCATCCATTCTCTTTCTGTCTTCTTGCTCCTTCTCCTCAAATCTGCCTCAAAGAGGGGTCAATGAATGTTTGATACAATATGGTGAATCAAGTAACTGAGCCCAGGGAGTGATCTGAGAATTGAAGTTGAGAGACAGTGTCCAGGCTTCCTGTGAGAAAGCTTTGGGGTCTGGAGAATGACTTTCTGGATCCTCAGATCATAAATATATGGAGGCAACTGCATCCTGGTTTGTTTCCTTGTGTGATCAATGTTACAAGATCTCTCTTGTGTTACTGTACTTTCTTGTCTCTTTATGATGCTTCATTCAAAAAAATAACAAGAATTTTAAATTATTGTCATCTGAGGAATTTTCCCAAACAGTAAAGAGGTATGGTTGCAGCCACTTCAACTTCTGTTGTGTTTCTACATACTTTCTTAGATTTGGGTGTTTTTATGTAGAGAGATGCATTAAACATTCTGTGCTAAAATAATGTTCTTATTTCTTCTTTGTTTCTTGACTCCTAGATGGCTGCTCTAAACTTTCTTCTGTCAACCGTCTTGAAAGATTACACAAATGAATAGATATTTTGAGATTATGACGTTCTATCACATGACACATCGATTTGTTAGGACAGCTTACAGCATGTCATGCCATTACATATAATTTCTACCATTGTAATAGAATAAAGTGTAATGAAGACAGACAAACAGGAATTTGTATATTTGTATAGACAAATAACACAGTATTTTGGAATTCTTTAAGAGAAGAAAGAAAAGGAGGGCTACAAAAGGTACTGATGCGGCTAAGAGGAAAACACAGAAGGAGATGGCTCAACCAGTTTCACCTAGTGCTTTTATGCCCAAAGATCAGCTGGCGGAAGATGAATGGAATCAACAGTTTCCAAACCACCACTGAAGCTCTTCTATGTGGTGGAAGTTTGATTGCTACCCTGTAAATACACAGGTGCCTGGGAGGCGTCTTCTCTGCTGGGTGAATTCAGAAGGGCTGTAGATCTGTTAAAGAAAGATCATAAAGGGAGGTGTGTAAAAGGCCACAGCCACCTCTGGGATTTCCTCCTACGGTGTGCTCCTGACCTCCATGTGTCAACTGAGAGTGTCTACAAGGCCATCAAGTACCAACCACCTCTGCCAGATGGGGTGAGACTCTGCAGGAAGTCATTAATACACCTACCTCTCCTCTGCAAAAGAATTGTCTGGGCTGCTCCTTTTGACGGTCTCTGAAGATAACTAACATGTATAGTCCTAACAGTCATCCAGTCCTCCTCAATTTGTAAGAAAAAGAAAGTGGTTATTTACCATCACTATAAAAAGAAAACCAACAACAAATCTTCTCCATAATTTCCTTTTTAATTTTGTCTTCAGCTACTGCTCAGTACCTTTCTCTTCCCTTTTGAGGGTTTGCCAATATTTTCTGTTTAGGGTGCCTCTTCATCACCACAATTACTTCTTGATTTGTTGTTAAAGGCACTGTGCTTTTTGCCTTTGTCCCTATAGAGCTCTCAGATTTTTTAAAAATAGATTTTATTTTTTGTGCTCAGTTTTCAACATCATTCAGGAAAACTGGTGTAAAGAACTGCATATGTTTGTCTGAGATTAGCATAAAGTTCGTGAAATGGAGAGGCGATGTCACCTCCTTTTCCTGCTGATGACTCTGTTCTTTATGGATCAAGGCATCTCATCAACTGCTTTTATTACAGCATAGGAGTCTGTACGAATTGTTTGTTTGCTGTGGCCATGGTTTCCGCCCCCCCTCCGTCTTTCAATCGTGTAAGGCATAGGTTGTTCTGACAGAAGGGTACAACACTCTGTGCTTTGTTTTATTGTGCCACTTGCCAAGTTTTATATGCAGTGACTATTTTATATTTACTTTTGAATAACTGATAAAAGTATTTGTAAGTAGAGATTGTTGTTAAGAGAACACTCATCACAAATACTGTTAAAGTGATCTTCTCTGCAGGGTGCAAAAAGCCTGCTCTCCCTTCAGTCTACAACTCAAAAGGTCTGCATGCTTGGGAGCTCTTTAGTCTGACAATGTAAAGTACCTATAAAACATTCTTTTTTTTTTTTTTTCAAATTTCCACTGTAAACAATTACCGTGTCACTGTATTCCATTGCTCTGTTCTTTAAAAAAGAGAAAATACATCTAGCTTTGATTCATATTTTATATTGCATATGTAATATTTAGCAGAAACCAAGTCAAAAGAATATAGAGCGACTTGAAAATGTTCTTAAGGTGACACAATGCCAAAGCCATGAGAACTGCAATCCCTTTGATTCCTAATCTCCAGGTTCGTTGCCTTGTCTTCCTTGTCTCTATTTTCTACTTTGGGCACAATTCAGCCAGGAATTTCTGCGCGTCCTTTCATCATCTGTCATCAAAGAGAGGATTTTCTGTGATCTGCTGCCTGTGAATTTTGTCATGGTCTGGTTGAGCCTCCCTAGTCGATGGTGACCAGCTTGTGCTAGTTGGACCTAGTGTTTAAATTCTGTAGTTGAGCCTCCTTCTTCAAGCTGAATTCACTCTTCTCTTCATGATGTGGAGCTCCTCAAATGCTCTTTCAGGGGCACAAGTTTTTTTTTTTTCCTAGACCTTTTCCTGCATCTCAAAGACAATGTTGAAATATCCTAGAGTATATACATCCTTCTGAACAATTTAACCCCATTGGGATCTTTGTTGCTGTTGGAATAAGGAACACGGGATTCGCAAAGGAACTTCCAAAGCACAAATACATGACTTTCAACAGTGCAGGAGAACTGCAGGTCCATGGAAATAAATACCTGTCTGGATGCAGCACTCTCTTCATCCTCCTGAAACAATTTCTCCTGACATTCAGTGGATTAAGTCAGCAACCTTCAGTTCTCTATCTTGAGAGCTCACTTTCTTTAATGTTAACCTAACATTAGTGCAACCTTTCCTCTTACTTAGAATTTTCTGGTTATTTTTTATGGCTTAAATCGCTGTGGGATTACTATGGCAAAAAGTAATTAAAAGTCAGTGATTTTTGTTATAACTGCTGGCTGTCTGCGAGGATAATACTGTTCCAGTTAGATGACACCAAGAGGACCCCATTCAGCTTTCTGGACAGTGTTTATTCTTGTTTTTAAGCTGAAAGTCTAAGTGATACTGGAGGTTGAAATGAGAAAATTACTGTGTTTACTTGAATAAGAACTATATTCCAAGAATGTACATACCTACGGACTATTACGAAGTGGTACACTTATCACAGCTAATTCTAAAGGAAGATCCTGAAAGAAAACGTGCTGGCTATTATTTATGTACTTTATTCAGTACATTAAAGTAATAACCATCCTCTGATGTATATTCTGTAATCTGTCACAGATCTTTTTCCTAGATAATGCTATAGCTCAATCAGATGTTATGTACTCATCTGAGAAATGACTTCTTCCATCTTTTCCATAGCCTAGCAGTCACAATGGCTCAGTGGATTCTTCCGATTCTTGTCACAGAATCACAGAATGGTTTGGGCTGAAAGGGACCTTTGAAGCTCATGTAGACCAACCACCTGCAACGAGCAGGGTCATCTTCAACTAGATCAGGTTGCTCAGAGCCTCATGCCACCTCACCTTTTTGTGGTCTACACTTTGATTATGTATGTCTGATGTATCTTGGCTGAGACTTACCAGAGAGTTATATTTTTTACTATCAAACAACAGTAAAAAATACCAGAAAAACTGTCAATTCTTATTAAAATATGGAGGAGTGAAATAAATCCGCACTCCTAACAAAATAAACAAAATTGCAGTGTAAAACCACCAGAACCTCCCCAGGCTGATAGAGAGCTTGTAAGCCATGGACTACAGTCACTTTGCAGCAGAACTTGTGCTGATGTTAATGGGAATCAGATGTCTGGCAGGAGGGCAGACGTAGTCCTGAAAAACAGCTTATTGGAGAGACACCATTCTGGCAACTTCTTTGTGTTGCTGTGCACTGTTGTGTCATGGTTTGGGGGATGCAAAAGGGCACCAAAGAGGTTGTATAGAGGTGGAAGATGAGAAAGAAGGAAAAAGGTCACGATGAAGGTAAAAATGAGAGAATGTTTTAATAACTTTTGTCAGGAGAAAAAAGAAATGCTCTGTAGTGTTTTGACTCAACATCTGTGTAGCTCTGAAAAATATTGATGGTGTTTTGGAATCAGAAATGTGCGTGCCTGCAGGCAAAAACTCCACACCTCTCTTCTGAGGGTGAGCAAAAGCTGATTAAAATTTTTGGATTAAGTGAATAGACTCTGAAAGTACATGAAGGCAGGACCTGGTTGAAGACCTGAATGACGCTCTGCAGTGCCAGCCCTCACGGGTGCTATCACTGCACCTGAGTGTAGCTCTGTATTGCCCATTCTCAGGATTCACTCTCTAACTTTGGATATTCATGGTTTATGGCTCAAAAGTGAGAGAGGCTGGGACCATAAGGATGCATAAGAGAGATCGTTAGTGTCCACCATCCTCTGAGGGCGTCTGCTCAGAAGCTAATCCAGCTAATTCAGGGGTTTACAGAAAGGTAGATGTTCTCAGCAAGGGGCTGGCATACTGGGACTTGGTAACAAGAGAAATGCAAGGGTCATGTTGCAGGTGGTAGTGTGGAAGTATGAGTGTAACAGACCACTGAGGGAGAGGGTAGGGTATGCAGAAAATGCTAATTTTTTTTCCTTCTGGGAAAATGTGAAGGAAGCAATGATCAGCTTCACTTTCACCACGGCCTCTTTCCGTGTGCTTTACGTGGGAGGTGTTACAGAAAAGAAATGCTAAACAATTCAGCATTGTTTTATCCTGTCTTCCAATATTTTATGTGGTGATGTATACACTACGTAAAGCTCTGTATGCAATAAATAATGTGTTGAATGTGATTATAGGTATTGTGGCATGGCAGATACATGAGGAATGTCATGTCATGTAAACACTGATAGAGGGAGATGTAAAATGGGAGAATTTATTATAGCAAGGTTAGGTATTGGTCCCCAGGAAGGAATGAAAGCACAATCACTAACTGCTGTTTCTCCCATAAAAATTGATTTTCCTGTCTTTCTATTTTGGGTGTTCTTATGTGGTATTATAGATTTTAAAATACCATCCAAGGAGTAAAAGACGAAATCGGGTGTGAGCACTTCTCGTTTAATCCAAAATTCTTGATATAGAGGCAGTGGATCACCTTTGATTTTCTGAGATTCGTGCTTTCTTTGGACCGCCATATTTTTTCTTCAGTGAGATTGTCTCAAAAACATATATTAGAAGTATCTGGTGTTGAGATAAGGATGGTGGATGGTTACAGTGGCCGCAGCATAAAGACTAAAGACAAACTGGATTACTGGAAACCCTGCTGGTGCTGAAAAATGCTAAATGAAAGACAGGATGGGAAACAATAGAGGGACCATAATTTTATTTGAGTAAATTATTTTTCCTAAATTAATTTTTTTGCATAATCCTGTGGATCAGGTCTGCTGCTGGTTTTCTGTCGGTGTGAGAAGATGAGCAACAGGTCACAAACATTCCTGCTGCTCTGGGTGGAAGCTGGCTGAGCTCTAGAGAAACCAGTGGAGAGTCGCTGGCCCCAGTCAGCTGGCTGAAGGAAGCGGTACAAGGTGGACCGCTCTGAAATAAAGCTGGGTCTGTGGGGACTGTGTGTGCTCCCAGTGCCTGTGCTATTACTAGTAATTTCATTTCAGGCTTTTTAACATTCTGTGACTGCTGAGTCATTAGGGCTTTTCTCTTTCTCAATGCTCTTTCAAGCTGATCAATGAAACAAAAGTGTTTCTTTTACGGTACTAAGGTCCAGCAAACACAAGCCTGAGAGGTCAGCAATAGTTTCTTCCATCCTCTTTTACCTCTTAGGCTGCTGGGAAGAGGCAGCTACATACATTTATCTGCCTGTTCCCAGGCTCTCAGAGGTGATTTGCCACTTTCCATCGAGAGAGGGAGTGGGTTCATCCAGACATCTTTATTTCTCTGTAAGAACAAGGCAACTGAATTGAAGAGAAAACTCTCTTGTAACACTGCACTATTGCAAAACTAATGAGCACAGCCATTCCAGGAATATAAAGCCACTTTGAAGAAAATGATAACTTTTTTTATAACTTTCTCATCCTCCAACAGAATTTTAACCCCTGCTAAACTTGTTCAATGTCTTGGCTGTTTGCTCCAGCCATTCTTTAATCTCAAAGAACCCTGCCTGTGGATTCCTTGCAGAAGGAAAACAAACGAAATGTTTCACTGTTATATATTTTTATTTTGCCAGCACCCTGTATTCTGCATTAAAGCCACTGGAGACTTATTTTCTGTGAGCACAAGGACGTCTCCATGATAAAAGCATCTGTAATTTCTGATAGATGAGAGGGTAGCTAAATGTCATGAAAGTATTTTAAGAAGATAGTATTAAAGATCATAGAATCACAGAATCATAGAATAGTTTGGGTTGGAATGGACCTTCAAAGCTCATCTAGTCCACCCCCCCTGCCATGACCAGGGACATCTTCAACTAGATCAGGTTGCTCAGAGCACCATCCAGCCTGGCCTGGAATGTCTCCAGGGATGAGGCTCGAGTTGGGGCTCAAGTTATTTTTTCTTCACTCCTTCCATTGTCGGGTGACGACATGGGATGGAATA